>JAOYFF010000038.1:19694958-19716951 GCA_025773925.1 Cryptomyrus ogoouensis | reverse complement strand
TTCCATCAAGCTGCACCCCTGGCATGAGAGGCATGTGGTGAAATTGGCCATCCAGTAGCATTTAGTCTGGATGAACACCAGCAGAGATAATCCAGGCCCCACCGTATTAAAGTTTAAACCTTATTTTACTAATTTTAGTTTGCTAAAGTATGAATCATTACTAGTCACATCAGCCGGTCACGATTCTCTCGGCTTAAAGGCACTTTCGGCGTCTAGACAAGGCTTCAGAATCCAGCTGCAGAACGAGAGAACGCCCAGCGGTGCCACATCCGAGCTGCTTCCCTGACAGGTGGGCATTGGGCAGAGTGCCGTGCAGCAGGGGGGCTGGTGCAAGCTTTTATTCTGTGCCGGCAGCCCCTGAAAAAGGCGGGGTTCGGCACTTCATGCTCCGTGACGATGAGCGACCCTTGCCTCCGGTTTCCACTGGCAACGACCGGCAGGCTGGCATGGGATGCCTATTTTTACATCAGGAGAACCAGGTACCGTACGTCGTCGGTGCTGGAATAGGCCCGGAAGCTTCAGAGCGCCGCAGGGACGTGGAGGCGCGTGGTGACAGCATCACCGGCCCTGTCCTGGCGAGCAGGGGCTGCAGGTTCGGCTCCAAGGTCGCACCTCACATGGCCGGCCAGCACGCTGACGTTCACGGTGCTCATGTGATCTCTGAGACGCCAGCGCCAAGGACACAGCTGACCTGCCGGCACACTGACCGGCTGTCTAACATCCATACCTGCGCAGCTGATAACTGTGATGGGAAAACGAGCAAAAGTCCTGACGAAGGACAAAGATCTTAACGAACGCCAAACGCAAACGAGCAAACTGCCCTTCAGGGCACTCGGAATCGATTTATAAAGCCAAGCGCGGCTTTAAAAATGTACAAATCTAAAAGCGACACCCCCCTCGCCCCCGCCCCCCCCCATAAACAAAGACGGTTCTGTGAGCTCAAAGATCCTTCATGAGGCCATTTTAGGCCCGGCCAGTGCGGAGTCATGAACACTGTCATAAACACGGGGTGGGGGGGGAGGGGGGGTTAAGCCTTACTGTTTAGTTTTTGCAACCATATTTAAGAGCTGTAACGGTGTTGGCGAGTCACTGGGGACGACGGGGGGGGAGGGTATACAAAACTACATCCTCTTCTCACAACTCACAACGAGGCAGAACACTGCACCCCTGGGAGACCCCCCCAGCGTATCTCTCGCAGCTGCCAGATCGTGGGCATTCTGTGGGCCGCTCTGTGGGCGCTCTGTCCTCCCTCTGACGGGTGCCCCTCTTCCTGTCACCAGACGCCAGTTGGCAAGGGCAATAGCTCAGGGGTACGATGAGGACACGCCGCCCCGGACTGCACCCCTGTACCTTCTCGGGGCGAACACTGACCAGGGGTGAAGTCACAATGCTCACTAAGACCCCCCCCCCATCCTCGGCAGCCCCGTCTGTACTGATTTAATACCCCCAGCAGGAGTGTGACTCTAAAAGGTGCACAGTGCCCAGTGGCCTAATGGGATGAGCAGCCGATACACCAGTATGCTGTCAGCTGTTGGCCCCCCATCTGAGCACTGTCACGGCTCAAGCCCCCCCCCGCTCACACAGACCCACAACACTGAAACCCATGCCCTCTGTGGCGCCCCCCATTGGAGGGGGGGTATTATATATTTATCCAGACACATTTCACTTGTACACATGCCATGCTCTTACTACAAACGGCCCCCACTGTCCCGTGGTGGATGACAGATCATTTTTCATACCTTTTATCATTTTGAGCGCTTAAACATGGCTGCTCCACTGACAAATTGCATGTCCGGGAAACACTGGGTGGGTCTGCATACATTCAAGCTCATTTCGGACATTCCCACAGCGGCTCGCGCCCATATCGTGGTCTGGCATTGGTGAGAGGCACCGTCTTTGTGATTTAGGAGCCAGGCACATGCACCCCGTGTGGTCGGGGGTAAATCAGAACCACGGCAGGCAGAACATGGGCCCCACTGCCCTCCGGAATGGTCCGGCCCGGCAGCCAGGGACAAGACAGCGTCAGCCCACCCGGTCTACGGCCCCTGATAATTACAGGGTGGCGGGGGCCCGCATACACCGTAATCAATTGAAGCCATGATTCATGGTGGTCATACACCCCCCGGGCCCTGATCGCAGAGAGACGCAGAGAGATTTTCCTTTATTCGCTTCATCCCATCAATCTGGTTATCCTAGCAGACTGTTCCAGCAGACAGCCCACCCTCCCGTCCCGGAACATCATTGGCATTTCCATCCACCCTCCCTCCTCTGCTGAATGTCACAGGAGCTGGATGCAACCATCAAATCACAGGAGGTCAAGACGAGGAGCAGGAAACCCAATGAGCTGGCAAACAAAGCTCCCCCCCCCAACCCCCCCACGCATCCTGTTCTTTTTTAAAAATGGTAATGACACCGAAATGCCACTGGTAAAACCGCAGAATATGGAAAATATGAAGAAAAACAATGACAGGCCTACTGTTAGTGGTAACACGCAAGAATCCAGACCAAAATAATGCACTGCACTTATCATACACAGCGGCTATCGCTAACCACCAACCTCCCCCCATAGAAAGACGATGGATCCTTCCAAATAAACAACAGACAGGAAAGAAAGGATTTTCTAACTTCACTAAGTGAGCCACATAGGGGGGGGGGTTCCCGCCACACAGTGACATTGGGCCCCCTGCTCTCTGGCACCCGTGGCTGAGGAACGTGAGAGAGGAGGTAAAAAGGAGGCGGAGCCTGTTTGTTTAGCGCCGCCGGGAGACATTTCTCCAGCGGGAGCATTCCTCCACGTCGGGACGTATCCTAGCAACTTCAACAAAGGCAGCGGGTAATCATTTCCAGTAACTTTTAAATTGTAGACCAACGGACTTTGTGGGCCCCCCTCCGCACCCCACACCCGCACTCGAGGGGGAAGAGAGGCTCTCAGGGACGCGGGCACGCACCCGCAGAGCCCAAATTCGCTGACATCATTCCCAGGCCGGGAGAGAAAATCACAGCTTTACATTGCAGGCTGTCATTAGCCCTCGGTGGCGGTCAGCAGAGGCAAAACAACGTCCCAAACTAAACACGGCATACCTCTGCACGCCTCCGGGCCAGAACGAGGCAGCACTGATCCGCGTGGCTTCTGCAGGAAGCGGGTAAACACTCTGAAGTTAGCGGCTGCACTGCATTTCGGAGAGGCTATTTCAGGGCTGCTCTGCGGAGCGCGCCTCGGCCTTTCAGCGGTGCTCTCTAATTAGGCGGAGATACGCGCAAATGGACATGCGGTAACAAAGGGCGCCGATGGTCCGAGGGGCCGAGAGGAAAGCCAGCGAGAGGGGAAACCTGTGCTTACTCCGCATGACATTCAAAACTGCCTGCCCGCGTATCGCCCACTTAAATTTCGGCCGAGACTAAATCGTGCTCCGGGGCCTATTGATCTGGTTCCCCCTACTGTGCTGAGGGACAACACTGTGTTTTACTGGAAGACAGCTACCCCTTATCTGTAACTGTTACGCTATCTAAAAGCTCTCACTAAATGCAAACGTTATTGTTAATTCAAGAGCTCTCAGTATTATATCAGACACACAAAAGAACATTTTAATATAAACCATGCTGATACAGGAGGAGCAACCGATTTAAAACAAACATCAAATCCTATTGGCCGAGGTGAAGTGATTGAAGCAGCCAGCAGCTTATTAGGGGACTGAGGCTGGACTAAGCCATCAGCCACACCCACTCTGTGTCCTGTCCAGTCTGGAGACCCTAATTAGCTCACACATGCAGAAATAAGGGGAATAAGGCAGAGGAATGAGAGTCAGTGAGGGAGTGGAGTGGAGGAGAGCAGTATAGGAGGCTGGGGGTGGATGCGGGCTCACGGCACATCCCCATTCCGGCTGGCCCAGTGCCCCAGGCCCCCCCAGCCTGGACCTCCCACCACCGCAGAAACTGCTGGAGGCACAGAGGTGACATCCGCCAGGAGGACCAATTAAGCAGGAGGGCGACAGCGAGCGAGAGAGAGCGAGAGATAAGGGGATGGTGTGATAACAGGAGGTGATGTGTGGGTCCTGAGCAGGAGTGAGAGTGAAGAAGCAGACGTTTTCAGACGAAATAAATAAAATGCACATTATTGCCCTGAAAGACTCACAAACAGTCACCCATTCTGGTTTTGAAAAGGTTGCGTTTGAATATTAATGACCACTTTATCCTGGAATGGGGTGTTTGAGGCTCACAGAGATGAGGAGTCGGTCAGAACCGCGGGCCGGAGCCACAGCAAATATGGGGGGGAGCAGGGGGCGTGGCTGCAGAGCGACACGGGGCTCAGAGGCTTTGGGCCAGGGGGTGCTCGGTTTGGCTGGGAAAACAGGGGAGTCAGCAGCCTGTGGGAGCCCCCCCCCCCTCCTCCCCATGCCTGAACTGAGCCTATGAGCCTGGCAGACCCTGACCAGGGCCACCGGGGGGGGAGACAGATACAGGGGCAGCTCCAAAGCATAACAAACGAGGCCCTCTTGGGATCAGACCCAATCCAACAGTATACAAGTAATCTAAGGCCATAAATTACCAGCTGCCTAGGATGGACTCCAGGCCCCCGAGACTCTGAGTGGGATAAACGGTTGGAAGATGGATGGGTGGATGGATGGATAAATTGCCTTTAACTTATCCAACTTCAGCTGCTTAATGAAATGTGCATCTCCTGTCTGCTGTGCCTTCCTGTACTTTACAGGGACATAAACAGAATCTGAAAATAACACAACAGCGTTTAATGTGAATACGCCAATTAAGGCTGTGATAACACAGCAGCCGTCTTGGGTGCGTGTGATCAGCAAGAAAAAAACGAGCTCTGAGAAGCAAAATGTCACAGTTTCAGAGGAATCAAGGGCCAAAAAATGCCTTGAAAGGGGAGAAAATAACAACAGGACAACGGCAGCTCTAGGTAACGGCTCACGCTTCCAGCGCTCACCAGCAGGAGGTGATGTGCAGCACATGACAGATGCTTGCACAGACTGTGCCTTTCACCTTCACCTTGCCTTTTAGAAGATGCCTCACTTCAGTCCTAAATTTGTGAGGGTTTTAGTGGAACACCCCATTCGAACCGGAAGGGTCCGTAAGTCCAAAGGCAGGATCAGCTTATTCTTTCCAGAAAGGTCTATAAGTCCCTGTGAGCTTCAGAGAATAGCTTCTGAACAAAGAGAAGTGTTTTCCCACTGGTCCAGCTCTGAGCCTCCACCCTGCAGATTGCAGATGACATTTGCTTCAGGCTGATTCAGCGTTTTTGGCCTGGCTTCCCTCCGCATCTTCACACTTTTGGGCAGATGAGAATTTTCGATGTCTGTCTTGCAATTCCAACAGGTAGCTATAACAAAAATGAATCCAGGTGATTTTTCACTAACCCTAACCCCCTAAACACCAGCTTAGACACCTTCCTGCCCAAAAAAACTATGAGAAAAAAGTGCTTTTAAATGATCAAGAAAACTGGGCTGGGTGTTTAGTGGCCTGGTCTCTGATTAAAGCCTCTTCTTCCATCTTAATTGATTTATTTGCCATCATCCACAGTTTGCAATGCAAACGAGCTGCTGAACAAAATGCCAGCGGCTGACTGCTCTGAACTCCAGTGCCTCGTTTGCGGTAACCCTTGCCTTTCTATCTATCTCCATAAATGCCAATTAATTATTCCACTCTGCAGACTTCTGCTAATTAATGAACTGGAATATCGTTCATTAATGAGAGCAGCAGATATACATTTTCGAATTTTCAAAGCAAAGTGCTTAATTGAAAGTTTACCTACTGTGTATTCATGCAACAACACCGACATCTGAATGAGGGACGTGCTTTAACTCACGCAGGTGTCATTCTATTTGGTTAATAGGGTCTGGGAAACGTGCAGAGCTGGCAGCCGGATCTTCGGCTGTTGTTGTGAACACGCTCTTCCATAATTCTTTGCCTGCCATTTATTTTTCATGGCAGTTCAGGCCTCCATGTAATTGGAGCTTTTTCATGTTTGTCTCCATGTCTCTGTATGTAGCGGCAGCTCTGAAATGTACACATCCCATTCCCAGGACAACAGAGGTCACTCCCCTGAATTCAGCTCTGCAGAAATGGTACGCTGCATTCTGCTGATTGGATGAGCAGTGGGTTTAACCCCATTGCCATTGGTTAAACCAGGCAGTGACTCACAGCGCACAGTAAAACCTCACCCCCCTTTCTGTACTGTGCATTTTGGACAGCAGGCAAACCATCATATATGTAACAGAGGGCTGAGCTTGACCAAAGACCATGTATCTGAAGCACTCTAGATAAAATGATTACTCAAATACGGTGACTTGAAAATATCTCCACTCTGGCTGGTCTAAATCAAGAAATGCTCAGAGAATATCTGGAACAATCAACTTTCCTTTTCAGATCAATAACTGCTTAAGGGTCTGTTGGTTAATTACACGGCTCCTTAGGAATATGCCAGTCTCACTTTTGTTAGGGATGCCAGAGACAAAGACACTCTTTCTTAAATCCCCAGCCTCATATTCCTATTAAAATAACACACATCCAAACACCCTTCAGCTCCACCCTAATTGTCACTTTAGAGCACATCTTGTTCCTGTTTTTTGTGCTTAAACTCCCATTTTATATTTTTTTAAAATATTGTACTACTTATTTTTTCTCAACTCCTTTTAAAAAACAGAAATGTACTGTGCAGTGATCGACCTGAATTGCTAAAGAATGTTAGGAAAGTTAATTGCTACCTTAATTTATTCCAGACGTCCGATTTATTTCAGTCGACAGCTGACAGGAAAACACTGGGATCTGTCAGCATCCATCCGGGAGGTGTCAGTGTCTGTGCCCTATGACCCCTTATCCCATCAATCCACACACTTACCTTAAAGCCCACTAGTGCTATTTCAGGCAAGTGGTGTGAGGGGTCAGAGAGAAGGTCACAGAGTATCTGCCATTTACCATCAGGAGGTGACTGCAATCTGCACCAGAGGGCTGGGCACACGGTGAGACAAGGGGTCACGGGTTCTTAGCGGAGGCACCCCAAAAATAAACAGTAAAATAAGACAAAACTGTGTTGCGCAACAACATCTTCCATGATGACTTCCATCTTCCATGATGACTTCCATCTTCCATGATGACTTCCATCTTCCATGATGACTTCCATCTCCCCTTCAGCAATGTCTGTCGCTTGTCAGAAATGACAGCAGACAAAAATAAAACACCAAAACGCTGAAAGGGCCACCACGACGTGGCTTCTGGGAGGAGTTAAGAAATAAATGCATCTACGTAACAGACATTTATACTCCAGGAAGCAGCAGACGCAGCCTGGCGTTAAGCACTGAAAACTTCACCTGCCCACCTGCGTTTTTAAAGCGTTTGCAGCCACTGCGCTGCCCAGAAACAAAACTTCATCATCACACAGGCAACCGACGCGAGCCGTCGTGTGTCCATGAATGATTTGGACACACGCACGCTAAACACCATACGTGAAAAACCCCACGTTAATCTCCCAGAAGAGCCGATGACGGAGGAGCTTGCAGCTAAGAAGGCATTGTTACTCTCGTACTCTGCATGCCATTTAACGGTTTACATTTCAGAGTTCAGCTGGGCCATGCTACACACCATTAAACCCATCTGCCTCCATGACGAGAAAAGGGTACGTTTACACCGGATTGGTTTAATCCTAATTGCTTTCAGCATTGTAACAATCCCTTGAAGAATTACACTGTGCTTCCTTTCGGCGTTCTAACCCTGAACATGGGGTGAAAAAAAATAGCTACCGCCAGTGAACAAGCCTAACCACAAGCTATCATTACCTTAGCTATTTTCTTTAGCACAGGAAGCTAGCATAAAGTACACACTGGGTTATTTGCGGATTTAGCGTGAAACGCAGGATCCAGCAGCCAAACCCAGTTTCTATCCCAAAAATAATCTAAAACACAAGGAGGTCCCTCTAACTTTCACCTTAAATACCCATAAGAAATGGTTCTGGAACCATCTCATTTGCGTGTGGTAAGGGGCCCAGTTCTGTCATCTAGGACTGGTGGCCTTCAGGTCACTAATAGGGTGTTCCTTACATCCTGGTATCCGCTACCCCCTTCTACTCCTGCCACCTCGCTGTGGAAGAATTTAGGAAACACCCCAGCTCTCCAACCTGGGCCTCACAGCAGAGCCTGCCATGGATTTATCAGACGTCTACCAGACACTTTTAAAAGTTCACACATGTATGTATAAAGGGAAAAAATAGTGAGTAGGTTTTATTGTTACAAGTTAGTGAGAAAGCCACCAACACAAAGACCAGAATGTCAGATCCAAGAGGGCAGTAATGACCCATGTCATTGTGCAGTGATGCTTCCATGCACCCAAGTCTTACTCAATACATCAATGACACACTAGCAAATAGTCAATATCAGTGGGAGGGGATCGGTTTGCTGCTGCACTGACTTCTGGGAATTCATCATTTCCCTCTGACACCAACCGTCCACCCCAGCTTAGCCTAGTGCCACACAATTCAGATAGGACATTGGAATGTCCTTTAACCACTAAGCCAGGCTAGAGCTATGCTCTCTGCAGCAGCCAAAAGGCTGAGGATGGCTCAATTTCTACATCTCTCAGGGAGAAGGCGACAGGATGCAGAGCCACCAGAGTTCCTCGCGCCCAGCTCTGAAGCGCCCGGCTATGGGCAGCCTTTTCCTGACTCAAGCTGACAATGCTATTCACTGGGGGAGGTGGGTAAAGCAGAAAAGAACCAGCTTGAACAGAGATGTTGTGCTTCATTAAAAGCTAAGCATAAAAACAACCCCTTGAAAACTCCCCATAACCGTCATTAGATCAGTAACGTTCTTAATAGCAGGCAGGCTCGGCCATCGCTGCTAGCGACTAATTAATGCTCAGACCTCGACCTTCAGAAAGAAGGACGGTTTATGGCTCTTAAAAACACAGTGTAAAGCAGGCACTCGTGCACAACATCGCCTCATTGTTGCCCGTCCCCCCTCTGGGTTCAGCGGCATGTGCGGTTACGCTTAATGAGGTGATGCTCCTCGTCAGCCGGGCGGACTTCAGCAAAGGTTTGTTTTGGCAGCTGAAAATGGAGATAACGTAAGCGGAGCCTCGAATCCGAGCCACACACAAGTTTGCTTTTGCCTCGAAAAGCAAACTGGAACACAAAATGTTCCCCAAGGAAACTGAGATAGATGCATCTTGACTATTCGTGAATAAGGAGCTGGGGGAAGCAAAGAGGCCCATTACCAGTCACGCTGACTCACGGCGCGCTCCAAGCTGGCTTTGAGACGTGCATTTTATGCACCGGCGAAGCAGCCAAAAGAGCTACAGCAGGGATTTTGTGTTACAAGACAGTGAAACAGAGCAAACATTCTCTGAGGAGCGCTCTTGCCTTTCACTGCGGCGGGGGGGGGGGGGGCTGCATTGCTCACCCGTAAATAAGGTCTCCCACATCAACCTTATTCTAGAACATCTCCAGTGCCCTCCTCCTCACTGTGGGTTCATAAGCAGAAACCGCAGACACCTACCCAGAGAAGGGCAATGGGGAGGGGAAGCGGTGGCCTTCAGCTCTGTGGTTTTGGTTGCAGCAGCACTGAACAGCAGAGAGCTTACCGCTTGTGGCTTTGGGGACCCTGGGCAGAAATGGCCCTGGCCTCGGGAACGAGTGAACATCCCCTACTAAAATGTCATAATCTGGGACAGAAATTCAGGTGGCAGCAGGGTTCATGTGAATATCTATCCCAAGACCTAAAGGGCATTTTCTCAGCCCCTGGGTATGTTTGTTTAGCAGTGTTTGGCAGGTCTAAGCTCAGCAAGGCTTGTTTAGGCTACAAGGCTGACAATGAGGGCTCCAAAACACCATTGGGAAGGTCCCATATGGAGCACGCCATCGCAAGCTGTGCAGACCGCCGCTTGCTCAACCACGTCCATGCCACAGCAGCCAACCGGGGCTGAGGTACAACTTCCATTTAATTCTCGTAGCTCCGGGCACGTTTGGCTGTCAGGAGAAACTCGCCGGCGCGTGTTCCCAAAAGCCGGCTCAGCCACAGCAGCACCAACGGCTCCCGGCCCTAATTGTGCTGTTTTTACTATGGGGCCCCCCTTTGATTTATAGGTACGACCTGTTCAGGGCTAACAAGGGCCATAAATTTAACACATCCTCTGGTTTCTGGCCTTCCATGGCTAAACAGCACATGCCAGTTGGCGATTCAGAAATGGTGGCTCAGCAGGAGAGGTGTGGGAGGGAGCAGGTTCTTAAAAGTGCAATAAGTTTTGAAGAATTGCGTGGATTATTGAAGGTTATCTCCCTCCCCTTTTGGCACGTTGTCTGCACAGGAGGGGAAGAGTGAGGCAGCACACAGCCAGAGCATGTAGCTAACCCAAGCACCACTGGGAAGGTCTTTGGTCAAGATGACAACAGGGGCCTCTGCCAATGCTGAATCATGCTGTAGGGCCGTTATTATGATGCCTGCAATGCTCTTTCTCCTTGTATAACCATACCCCAATGTCGGACACATTATGTTCTACAGACCATGATCAGCCTCCTCTCTGTTGACAGTGCTGTGGCTGAAAAAGCCTCAGCTTCTATTGTCTGGCAGCAGAAACTGGGTGAGGCCAACACAGAATTGTCATTATGGCTGTGTTCCTAGGAAAATGCTTTGTTCCAAACTGACCACCAATCTGACACGGTCATGTAGTGTACCAGAGCTGTTCTACCTCCCTCGAGGGTGCACAGGCACATTCACACTAATCTTCAGCCAGTAACATGCAGTTTACGAGTCCATATTCTTAACAATCACACCACCTTCTGTCCCCAAGCAAGATCTGTTTTGGTCGACAACCAAACTCCCGTGTCGTTATGGATATCCATCTGGCCATGTCGGTCACCTCGGGTTTATAAATAAACCTGGCATTTATTAACAACCCAAATTAGAGGAATGGCTCACTTTCAGACACTGTTCAGGGCAGTGGCCTCACCGAACATTAGCCAGCACCAGAGACCCACAATTCCCCCTACTGCACAGTGCCGCCAAGCAAACTCAAGTCTCACTCTTAACACAGATATTACTTTCACACCATAAACTCAACTTATTCCTAAAGCAGCCCTTGGAGTATCTGGTTTCCTCTGTCAACGATGGGAATCCAGAATCCCGCTAATGGTTAATCGAGCGTGCCATATCACGTTTAAGGCTTATCCCATGGTGAGCTTTTAGGGCTGTTTAGAGCTGCAGTATGTCTTCTTGTGATAGTCAGGAGCATTCTCACACTGTACAATAATGATTTGTTGCTTCGTGGTGCAAGTACCTCAAATTACACTTCACTAAGCGCAGGTGTTGAACAACAACAATGGAAGTGGGGGTGTGACTCTGTGGTATTTGGAAGAACACAGGCTACCTTGGCCTTCAGATTTTGCCATTCTGTTGGATGCGTAGTTAGCATGAAGGGTGGGTTCCCTCATGCTTGCTTGTTCTGTAAATGCCAGGAGGATGAAAAACTGCAGCAGACAGTGCACCTCCTAGTCTATTGGAGGGCAATTTGGTAACGTCAAGATAATTTACTAATTTGCTCAAAGATAATTTAGCACCAATTCATTGTTCTTCCTAATGATACTGCTGTTTAAATCTGCTTACATTTTCTTCCCTAATAGTTTACTTTAAAATTTTCTCCCATTTGAACAGAAAGATACTTCAAAATCATAATTTACAGGGTACATGAGGATTGCCTTTGTCATAATGATTCTCAGCATTTTGTATTCAGCTCCCAATTGTCGTACATCCCAAAATGTTCATGCTCCTATCGATCACAGAAGATGAACACTATGGCTGTCCTGTCTCTGCTACCCGGACAGGGCACTGTCATTTAATTTACATCATGCAAGAAATAATTCAACATTTCACAACAGAATGTAACGCAACAAAAGTTCCTGTCAAATAGTCTCCCAGCAATCTAATGGCAGGGGGGTCCAGCAGCCAGTGCAGGAAGCAAAAGTCAGAAGTCCGAGTCACAGAAAAAATGATATGACAACAAATAAAGAAACCCCGCGTGGTAATTCAGTCCAGACTCAATCCTCCAAGAAAGAATTGATGATTGTAAATCATAGCTTAAATCTTCAAAGGAGCAAACCCTAGATTTGGCATCTAGTAGGCAGACAGCTTGTGTCTGAGTGTCTTTCGTACTATATATTGTCAGATAAAGGCTACTGAGTCATAAACAGCAAAAAGTCAACAAAAATGACCAATAGCTAATTCCAAAATTATGTTTGGATGGTTTAATGCGCAGGCAAATGATAATATGCTTTATCCAAAAACAACATACCTGTTTCTTCATCAATGGAGAACCTTCCCAGGCCACTCCCATCTCGAATGGAATACTGGATCTCTCCATCTCGTCCGGCGTCATCGTCTCTGGCTGTGACCTGGAGGACGCTGGTTCCTATCCGCGAGTTCTCTTTTACAGAACCGGTCAGGGCAAAATCGGAGAAGTATGGGGTGTACAAATTCTCATTGACATCCACCACTTCCACCTCAACGAAGGAGACAGACAGGAGGGAGACGGGCCGACCCTTATCCTTAGCACGCACAGTCAGGTTGTAGAACTGCTGCGTTTCATAATCTAGCTCTTTGTTCAGTCGGATCACACCGCTGGTTTTGTCAACCTCGAACTTTCCATTATAGTCATTAGCAAGGGAGTACCTGACCTGGCCACCAACCCCCAAATCTGGATCCTGAGTCTCCAGCCAAGCCACAATGGTGCCCACGGGAAGATCTTCCAGGACCCGTGCATTGTAATAACTGGGGATAAATGCTGGAGGGCAATCATTGACGTCCTCCAAGGATATCCGCAAAGTTGCCACAGAGAACCTCTGGCTTCCCTTCTCGGCCTTGTCACGAGCTTCGACTTTAAGGTTAAACGTTGATATAAACTCCCTGTCAAGCTGTCCAGCAACATAAACAATCCCATTTGTGCTGTTAATCCCAAACTGGGTTGTGCTTGTCAGCATAGTGTAAGAAATCTCCCCATTGACCCCCAAATCCTTATCCGTGGCTTCAACTTGAATCACTTCTGTCCCAATAGCAGTGTTCTCGGGCACAACGGCTCGGTAGCTGTCCTGGATAAACTGCGGGGTGTTATCATTTGCATCCTCCACAAACACCGTCAGCAGACGCCAGTTGGATTTCTGCGGTAGGCCCAGGTCATAAATGGTAATGTTGAGAAGATACCTATCGGTTTTTTCACGGTCCATTGGTAGGAAGACTGTTATCAGCCCACTTTCCATGTCTATTCTGAAACAGCTGTCTTTGTTACCATCAGAAATAGCATATAAAATCTGGCCATTGAAGCCAGTGTCACCATCATCCGCTTTTACCCTGAAAACACTTGCTCCGACCTTAAGATCTTCACGCACCAATATGTCGGTGGGAAATGATTTATCAAACTGAGGAGTCTGTCTGTTAACTGAATAGAGATCTATAAAGCCTTCCTCAATTTTGGGTTTGCTGTTCGCTTTCGCCTTTTTAAGCAGCTTCTCTGCTAATTTTTGTGCTACCCTGGTTTCTTTGCAATTGAAGCTCTTGGGGGGAATTTTTCCATGAACCACAGAGATATTTACAAACATGGCATCAGAGAAATTCTCTCCGTCCGTGGCAGTTATCTTTAAACTGAAGATTCCATTTTTGGGATTGGCAGTGGTGAGAGACCTCCGTAGCGTGAGAACCCCAGAGTCTGGGTTCAGATCGAAGAAGCCCCGTTCATTCCCAGAGAGAATCTTATATTTCACCAGCTCAAGCTCATCTATGTCGATGGCAGACATGGTGGTGATCACCTCTCCGATGGGGAAATCGCGGGAGATCACTCCCTGACAGGCAATTTTCTCGAACAGGGGTTGGTTGTCGTTCACATTCTCCAAGTGAACTGTGACATTGACTTCATTCTCACGCCTGTAAGGAGACCCCCAGTCAGAAGCCCTGACAATGAACATGTAGCTCTCTGGCGTGGACTCAAAATCAAGCTCTCCTGTAGTGCTGATGACACCAGAAAACTGGTTAATCTTAAACGGGAGAGACTGGAGGCTCGCTATGCTATAAGTTATGTACCCGTTCTCGCCTTTGTCGTCGTCAATGGCAGATACCACCAAGATGTTTGTCCCGATCAAAATGCTCTCATTGACAAACACCTCGTAAGACGGCTGAGTAAACATGGGGGTGTTGTTATTTGCATCTTCAATTGTGACTCGTACATTTGCTTTGAGCTTACTGTCTACCTCAATCACTTCCAACTCAAACACCTCCTGATCTACCGTGGTAAACTGACGAGCTGTAGTGATTACACCAGTCAGAGTGTTCATGTTAAAATACACAGCGTCTGGGGTGGGACTTAAAATGTACTCGGCATCATCAGGTTCTGGGGAGATTTTCACAGCCTCCACAATGGTACCTGGAGGGGAAATCTCACTAAGCAAGACTTCATACATTTCCTTTTCAAATGTGACCTCTACAGGTTGTGGTCTTTTCACTGACAAGTGTACTATTTTAACAGCTGAAAACCTTTGAGGGGAACCCCTGTCTTTAGCCTGAAGAGTCAGGTTGCAGCCATAAGGGAAATTGTCCCAGTCTATGGGGTCTGTCGCTTTTATCTTATACTCATTGCCTGCTGCCGACCGATACAGGCTAAACTGCTCCAAAGGGTCTCCAGCCACAATAGACACCGATTCTATCTCTCCGTTCTCTCCCTCATCCAGGTCTTCGACCGTGACCACAGCGTAGACAGGGTCTTTATCCAGAGAGGATGGGACGTGGGTGACCACGCTCAACAGGGGCGCATGCTCGTTGATTCGCTCCACGTGAATGAAGAGCTTGGCTGTGCTGCTCACGCCGTTGTTGCCATACAGCTTCATTCCCCGGTCGACAGCTAGGATCTCCAGGTCATACCTGCTCTGCTCATCAGTGTTCAGCTTCCCACTGAGTGAGATCACGCCGCTTGTGGGGTGGACGGCAAAGAGCTCCACCTTCTCTTTGAAGAAGTAATAAAATTCCCCATTGGAGCCAATGTCCGCATCGGTGGCCGTGACCTGTGCAATGCTAGTCCTCAGTGGTGTACTCTCAGGAATAGTCACAGAGTACGTGGTGGGAGAGAACAGTGGCCGAAGGTCGTTCATGTCCAGCACCTGTATGTTCACTTTGGTCCACGTCTCTAAGCTGTCCCCCTTCACAGATGCCTTCACAGTCAACAAGTAATTATCCTGTATTTCCCGGTTCAATATGGCGGAGTTCCCGCCTTTAGTCCTAATACGCAAGAAGCAGAAATCTCCAAGAACATACTCCTCCGCCTTAAAGAAGCCCTCCTCATCCCCGGAGGTAATCCTGTACTTAATGTCCCAGGAGCGGTGCAGGAGCATAATCCCCATTTTAACTTTACTGCTGGCATAAGTCCGTGCTGCAGAGTTCTCGTATACAGTGGCATTGTAGTGGGAATGTGTGAAGAGGAACCGGGGGAGGCCTCCTGGCTCCTGGAACACTTGGCTGCAGCAGGAGAGAAGCTGGGAGAGCAGGAGGGCCAGGCAAAGGTGGAAGGTCTGCATTCCTGCCCACGGGCCCATCTTTACAGCCATGCCATCATTCTTCCATCCTGAAACAAAGAGAGCAAGAGCGACGTGTCATTAGGGGGGTTCCTCACCGCAGAAACGCACCACAGGCCAGAACTCGGCCTTTCAGCTCTGGCAACGACAGGCCACTAATTATTCATCCAATCAATAAGACGGATCACGATGCGGAATTGTCAAGTAACCAGGCAACAGAGTCTGTCAGGACCAGGCACCTTGCAAACATGGCTACAACCCCTCGGTGGTGGGGGGGGGGGGGGAATCATGAAGGATCGCAGCAGTTATGAATGGCGAAAATGTCACGACACCCATCTAAATAAAACACGACGAGTTTCAGAAATGTCAAGCCAGCCCGCGGCACAAAGACAAATCTAAGACATGCGATTGATTTACGTGCAGAAGTATGTAACTCGGTCATGTTCAATGGTGGAATTCTAACATTTAATTTTTTTATCTACAATGACGGGAACAAACTCAAAAATAAATAGCCACAACTATGCACACTTCTGGGAGAGGAGAGAGCCCGAGATGTGGTAAATGCCGCGTCGAGGACACACCACGAGGCCGCGGCGCTCACAATATGATGACTTCTCGTTTCCACTGGCGGTATTTATGGAGGAGCTGGCAGAGTCGGCCGTGTTTGAGCTCACCTCTAATGACACCCTCGACAAAGGGCACTTTCCACCCTCCCTTCAATGGCTGCCCTCATGCATCCAAATATAACAGTCCTTTCAGACACAGCGCTACATCCAAACCCTACAATAAAACCCTCCCAGTTTTTTATAAGTTCATTTCAATTACACATATAAAACAACACCGAGAGTCCTTCATCATGCTTTAAGCAGTGTACTTAAAAACAAATATAAATTTGTCACAAGTTTCCTCTTTCCACAAACATTGCAGTGTGCTCAGTATAACATTGTCAACTGTTTTCCAAACAGTTCTCAGTCTGCATATAAGCATAATGCACCAAAGCCTCTTATCGGTTTAGCAAAATTGAAATTAATGCAATACTGATGTCTGCAAAAGACAGCAGCTGAATACTAGTTCAAAAGTCACATGGGTGCAAAACAGGCCAATCAGCATTCTTCTCTTAGCCAAACACATACGTAACTGTTCAGCACTGAACTGCGAATTCTGATAATTTTTATGAGAAATTTGTAGTTGTTTCTGTTCTCAGAATATCCAAACGCACGATGCAGTAAGCGGCGTTCCTCCTATCTGTCCGCGCAGTCACGAGTGGAGCAACGAACGGCTTCAGTAAGCAGTGGAGTCCAACGCCTCCACGCCAGCCGCCAACGAAGCTCATCACCAGCTGTCCCGCAGTGTCTCGTTTTCATGCCCCTCACAGCCACAAAAGCTTGGTGAACGTCCGCAGGGGAAAAACTGCCTTAAACCAAACTGTAAGTTCAAAAGATCCTTCACAGTAATGTATGCTAAATAACATTGTTCTCTATAATACATGAGCTGCAGACTTTGGACTGTGGACACTGATGCCCGGGCATTTCTTCTGGAGAAGTCTTTCCCAGTTATGGCAGGACATTGACCACTTCACACATGCTACAATGGTTCAAACCCTCTTTAACCACTCTGGCCGCCACCTAAATCTCCTCTTCCTTCTCCAAGCACTGCTGAAGCCCCCAAAAAGGCCAGGTTACTCCTGTAGGCAAAAGAAATCCAACTGGCAGAGAAACCTTGACTAATCCTCCGTGATGAACCCTGGTTGCCGCTGAGGGGAGCACAGTTACATTCCTGTGGCATGCTTGTGGGTCAGATCCAGCCATGTGAGCACCTGTGATTCCGTAGACCTCCCCAGGCAAAACAAGCCTGATGTGCCAAGTTCCACATTACTGTCGAAGCTTATTTTTGATGAATTAAAATACTCATAATAATAATTTAATAAGCACAGCCAAATGCTCCAGGCTGCATCAGTCCTGACCTTAGTGAAGATCAATCAGAGTTCAGCTCTGGAGAATGGGAACATTGGTGATTGGTGTTAGACAGTAAAAGCTGTTTTGTCTGTCAATGAAGGTCAAGTTTCAGCGTCAGGGATTTCGAAGACCGAAATGTAACAAAAGGTGCATCCTGTGATAAAGACACGTCAAACAAAGTCACTAACGACAAGAGCAGCGCCGGGAAAAAGGAGAAAAAGGAGCAGGAGATGGTCTGCTAGCTACGGTCAAAAGCTAAAGTTGGCAAGCGATGGAGGCGCGCGGCTGTCGCCCCGCCAGGCCTGCCTGACCTGGATCGGGCAAGTCGGACAAGAGTCCTGGAAGGATTTCAGATCCCGAAAGTGGAGCAGCACCTCAGAGCTGCCGGTCCGGACCCAGCGATGGGCCGCCTCCCCGCACGCTGTGGGCGCTCTGTGTGGGCTCTCGCGTACTGATTCACATGCCAATGAGAGAGCCGCTCCCCCTAAAGTGCCAATGTGGCTCACGGCGGCTTTAACATCCGGGAGCCGACACCAGCCCCCCAGCCCGGAGAAGGAGAACCATGGAGGGATTTAAAACCAGGTTCCATCTGGGATTTCTGACGCTTGCTAATAAGAAATAAATGCGTCTTATACCCAGTCTGAGCAAGGCTCAAAGGCGCAATAAAGAGCGCAGTTTACGCTACGCTGCATTTCTGCATCCCCCCCCACACACTCCCTGGCAGGTCCCCAGAAAACCAGAAAAGTTTTCTGCTGCACATGAACCAGATAAACGACAAACTTCCGAACGCATTAAGTGACTCACGCTGGAAGAGAGCACCAAGGATAAGCTCTCCATGCAAACCATGAAATAAGACCAGATGAAACAGGAGCTGTGCTGGCGAAGCCCAGCTTTGATTAGTGTGCTAAGCGCGGCGCCTTTCAAAGCGTGAACACACTTCCTCACGCCAGCAGAACATCAAGCCGAGAGCAGGACTTTTATGAGGCAGTGTTTATGACTGATAGGCTGACCAAGCAAACGTCGGACTGAGGCACACAGGCGGACAGGCGAGTCCTTGGAAGGACCGGCGAAGGACGGCTTTGTATAACATTCATTCGGCTGAAATAAGTATCACGCTGGCCCCCGCCTCTGATTGTATCAGCTTCGCTGAGGGCTGCAGTGGACAGGGGGGAGCCTTGAACAGAGAAACAATGTGATCTGTCTGATATTTCAAAACAGTGATGAATTCTTGTACTTCTGTACTTAGAAGAGTGCGAGGGTTTTTTCCCGCTACTGTGTGTGTGGGTGCCAGATATCCCCTCGATGTGACAAAAACTTTTGTATTTTGACGTTGTGGGACCATTTTTTCGGTCCCCGAAAGTGGAAACCCAAGTTTTATAAAAATCTATGACTGCAATCAAAAAACTAAAGATGCCAAAAGTCTCGTATTTTGTTTGGTTACTTATAGTAAAGGTTATGGCTGGGTAGGGGTTAAGGTCGTCGTGTTGAGAATAGGGTTATAGGGAATAGGGTTAACTGCCAGACTGGTCAATAGTGGAAAACTATTTCATTAGCGTTCCTCTGCCCCCGCAAGTTGCCACTCAGATATTTGGGTTTCTGTGTTCGTTCTGCGTTCCCGTTTGAAGGCGACTCAAGTGAGACAGACAGCAGCCAACGACGCTCGCTCTCGGCGTTCAGGAATATCAACCCGCATGCAGAACAAAGTACACGTGCTAAATGCCGAACATGCCAAAAACATCAAAACGAGAATCAAGAAACCGGAGAAAAAACTGAAAAGCAGATAACATACACAAGGGAAATTTATAACTGGAAAAAAAAGATTAGAGGATGGAAACAGTGGCGGTATAAATATTAATCTGTATAGCAAACAGTGCAGCGCATTGCAGGGGGAATCAGCGACCACGTGCCGGTTTGGGAAGGGGGGGCAGCAGCGGTCAGGATCGCACGTGGTAAGAGAGCTGCTCGGGGGGTGAACACGGCAAATCGGAAACCTGTCAAAACAGCCCTAAATCTGTTAGCTGATACCCCACCTTCACCCTGTGCGAATCTCTTCAGACACAGCGCCTTGTGTCAGCGAGGAACCACACCTGTGTCCTTCATCACGGCCTTCAGCAGACCGCTTCAGGACCCGGGACCCCAAAGCCTCCCCCTCCCCCCCATGGCATCGCTGTGAATCGCTGCTCATTGTCATGCTAATGCTGGTTCAAAGAAGTCCCCCCCCACCCCGTTTAATATTTAGCAGGTCTTTTCTTTCCTCAGATCAGCACACATTTCTCCAGCCCCCCCCCCTCCATTTTTTTGGTCATTAGCTTCATTACACATGCAAGACATGTTTACACAGTGCTGACTCCCTCTTCTTCTACGATTTCAGACATACAGGACACGTTTGTTTTCTATCCCCGACCAGCAAATTATGTTGAAAATTATGCAAATATATACAAGGCGGTGCAGGGCGTCACACACATGCGTTACAGGCAGCGTAAACACTGGGACTTCACTTTCCGGTGGATGAAAGGGCCAGTTGTTTTTGACCAAGCCCCCCCCCCCGCCCCCGGCCCACCTATGCCGGCCTGAGGCTTCAGTGCCCCTGCTACTGAATTCCATACTAAAGGGTAGAAAAGCAGCATTTTTTTGACCCGGCGTTGACACTGAAAGCCTTTTCAAAAGCTGAATCCATCAAAGGTAATTAATCCTTTTTGCACATTGGACACCGGCGCCTTTAACTGCCCGGGCCGCGATCCTCGGGCCAGAGACGGCCACATCCATCCCCAACCCCGGGGGCCCCTGAATCGCAGGCTCCGGAAGGTCGTCTGCGTCTCCTCGCTGGCAAGTGTTTCGCACGTTTGGGATTCACCCCGCACTGTCGCGGTGGGGGGGGGGTGGGGTGGCTGTGAACTCGGGCCTCTTTGGCGGCGAGAGGCGGCCGCAAGGGCCAAACAGACTAGCGGGTCGGACTCAAACGGGATCAACTCCAGCTCGTCCCGGATTCAATTTCCCACGGATCTCAGCGACGAGGGCGACGTGGTGGAGAACTTCAAACAACAGTCTCAGCCTGCATCCTGGCCCAGCGGACCATAATGTAATGAGCCATTCTGCAACCCCACCACCCCCCACGACATGGAAGATTCCGGCAGTGATTTAAAAAAAGTCTGTTATCCCTGGGTATGTGACACCACAAGCTGCGGCTCATTAACACTGACTGTTTTTATTTGAAAAGCGTTAAAAAACCTACCTGCTAACAAGCGATGGTCGGTTGCACATCCGGGGCTGACGGAGGCACCACCCCCGCGACCCTCCCACAGAAGCCCACGGCTATGAAGGCACTTCTGTTTGGTGCGAATCCCGACATTCCCATAATGCCGAGCAGCATGCCAGGAGTCGGGTCACTGGAGTTCACAGGAGGCGCTTTTCAGTATATAAACCTGACTTCCATTTCTGGGATCTGATTGGGCTGTCAGACCGTATTCAGCACTAAGATTCTGACAGGGAGGACTTCTTAATATCTAAATTAATCATTCAGCAGAAACTTAAAAGTCACCACCTACAAAGGTGAAAGAAACACTACTCATTCTCCATCTATCAAACCGCAAACTTCACCTGTCGACCGTATGCATTTGTATGAAGGCGTATGTGCAGAGATAAGCATTGCCCACAGAGGTTCAGGCAGCTCTGGAATTACTCCAAGCAAACTGCTTGGAAAACATGCAGCAAAAGACAGTTCTTCCTTGTGGACACGGCCAGTCCGAACACAAAAGCAGAACATGCCTGAGGTGAACGCGGGACCACTGCTGGATCTCGGCCTGCATCCCGGTCGGAGGCAGACCAGCCTGCAGCAACTATTCCGCCACGCTGAAGGTGGGGGGGGGGGGGGGGGACTTGGCCAGGGGCACAGAGCACAGCAAGCAGGGGGGGCAGACCTGCCCTTATCCCTCTATTCAGAACCGCAAACTCCCCCACACACACTCTGCAAACATTGCTGAGGGGGCTGGCTAGGAAGTTTTCTTAAAAAAAGAACAATAACACAGACTAACAGTCACATACGCACTCGAAGAGTGGAAAATGCAGCTCTTCCTCATGTCTGCAAAGTCTCACACGCGGTACCAGAGCCCAGCCCCCCCTAAACACCCTGAAACTGTTCTGTCAGTCTCAGGCAGGGCGATCGCAGCGTGGGGCCAATTAAAAGCATTAAGGAAGCCCCCCTAACCCTCGGAAGGACAGCAGAGCAAAGAGGAGCTGGCGGGAGTCCTTACCTGAGGAGGGGAGCTGGGTGTGCACGGTCCCAGGTGCGAGAGAACGCCATGCGGCTCGGAGGGGTCAGTCACACGGGGGGCTCGTCTCTAACAGCAGCACGATGATTACCACTCCCCTTCAGCGATGCTGCCGACCAGACGAGAGATGGGGGGGGGGGGGGAGAGAGAGAGAGGGGGGTGGGGGTGGGGGGGGGGGGGGAGAGAGAGAGAGAGAGAGAATATCCAGCGGGTCCGCGCA
>JAOYFF010000038.1:19655777-19667082 GCA_025773925.1 Cryptomyrus ogoouensis | reverse complement strand
ACACCCCTAAATGCATTGAAGCAACTGCCATGTGATTGGTTGATTAGATAATTGCATTAATGAGAAATTGAACAGGTTTTCCTAATAATCCTTTAGGTGAGTGTATTTTTAAATTATAGAATCTATAATAGCCTGTGCTTAGTGTCTGACTAGGATGGGTGCGAATTTTCAAGACAAACCACTAGGATTTTATTTGCCACGGTTTCGGCCAGTCCATCTTGAGCCCAGCCAGGCCTTGAGATTTAGTTAACCATTGACCCAGTCATAGTGCCTCGGTATGGTTTTGTTAATGTGTACTATTCTAGTGTGACAGTCCACCCTAGCAGATTAGCTTGCAGCAAAACGATACTGCGACAATAGTTGCTCCAGACTGATCATTCCCCTGTATCGCTGGGTGTAGACATCGCTGAATCCGCTGGGTGTAGACTTCGCTGAATCCGCTGGGTGTAGACTTCGCTGAATCCGCTGGGTGTAGACTTCGCTGAATCCGCTGGGTGTAGACATCGCTGAATCCGCTGGGTGTAGACATCGCTGAATCCGCTGGGTGTAGACTTCGCTGAATCCCCCAGGGTCATTATGTACCTCTTTTTTTTTGGGGCAGCAGTTGTGGTGATTGACTCGAGGCTCTACGTTCAGCCTCTCCTCTAAGGTGAAATGAAGAGTTCGGCAAGCTTCCGTATGTCCTGTCTTCCACCTGTTTGTCCGGGCGGGATCGCAGAGTGGCTTGGAGCCAATCCCAGGCAGCAGAGGGTGTCTTTCCATCACAAGACACACACAAACGCACTACGGGCAGTCCAGAGTCAAAACATCACCTAACTGCATGTCATTGGACTGCAGGAGGAAACACTCACAACACTGGGACAATGAATATATGTATATATAAACACCACACAGAGTGGAGGTGGGATTTGAACTCGCACCCCTAGAGGTGCCAGTGCTACCAAGCTGCCATACCACCCTTATACACAGCTTGCTTGTTCATTCCTAATGGTTGCCCTAGTGCCTAAACACTAAGAATAGCAGTTTGATGAAATGTCAAGTCAACGCCAATCTCTTATCTTAAGTTGCTCATTTCTTAAAATAATGTTCTGTGAGAAGCTGCCAGTAGCTAGCAGAATTTCTGTTTCAGTTTGACATCTTGGATTCTCAGAAGCATGTAAGGTCTATGAAGAAATCAGATGTATTTGGTATGTAGGGAGATGTCAGATTTTTTGTTGTTTTGTGGTCGACTTTTGTTAAACAGTGGGTAATTATTGTAGGCACTGTGAAAATACTTCTAAAAGAATAATGCAGACTGTGATCCTGTTACCTGCTTCACATCCCCAGGTGTACATGAGCAGTGAATAATGCTGTTGGTGTCCATTTATGTACCAGACTGTCTGAGCGCAGTGAGGCTAACTGTCAGCTGTTACCCCTCGGGGAGCATGAAGGCTCCCAGGCCATACTGTCGGGATTCTGTCGTCGTCCCTGGAGGAGCTGGCCAGGGGTCGTGAGAAATCAAGTGGGCGACTTTCCCAACATTTAGGCTGGCCTATGAAGTCACTCAGACGTGCAGGCCACTCCCCCTTTCCCCAGTCGAAGGGGAATGTGACGGACCAGCCTTGCTTATGGCTGGGGGAACGCTATTGCGTTTTACGGCCGTCTGTGTTCATGAGCGCCATGCTCTCCCTATGACTCTGGCAAGGCTAATTGCACGTTCTCACACTAACAACCCAGAGCCCCAAAGTAAAGCAGTGTATGGCAGTGTAGTGTGAGAGAGCCAGTTGGAGATTGTTGGGTTTTCTCATGCTGATGTTAAAGCGTGCCTCATATCTTACCAGTTTAACGGTTTTAAATTCTTGGTTTTATTATTATTATTATTATTATTATTATTATTATTATTATATAAATATATCGTCTGATGGGTTGACTGGTGCTGCTCCGGGCCAACAAAAAAATGGCATTCTACCAGATGTCCTTTCTCCATATCAGGACTTTATTAATATTAAAGTAAGACATTAAAGGATGATAATGAAGTTTTACTCTTCGGTAGGAACACCACTGACTTCCTAACTCCCGGCGTTATGTCATTGTTTTCGTTTATTTTTACCTCGGCCGGCCTACAGAGTTGTCACTTGGGAAGCACGCTAATGAGTAACCCCCTCTGCCGTCAGCGTGACTGTCTGGGGCCCGTCTAGTGTAACTGGTTGTGGAGTTGCCCGCGTCAGGCATTGCCCCTCTAGCTCTGCTTGTTAAGAGTGGTGCGGCCGCTGCCGGCGAGGCCCCCTCCAGCCTCCCTTTCTGAGCCGCATGGGGCTGAGCGGGGACGCACGCCCATCGGAGTGAAGATGGCAGCGACGGCTGCTGATGCTGTCAGGTGTGCGACTGCGGCATAGCTATTCCTGACGCGGGTTCCTGCTAGCCTGGAGAAGGGACTCTGATGAAATCCCCGCATGTCGCAGGCAACAGTCAGCTCTGTCTTTTCTCCCATAAATCCTTTTCTACAAGTCAGAGAATCTGGTGACTCGGGCTAATATGCGGTGGCGTTTTGCGTTATAGCATCCCCCCCCCGTATTCCCCATGCCTTTGGGGGGAGGGCAGGGGGGAGCATATGGGTTTAACGGGGAAATACCGGGGGGGGGGGGGATTCCTGTTTAGGCCTGACATGAGAAATCTACATAAAGTCAGTGGGCGGCACCGTCTCAGGGTCTCCTCGCGACCATGACCTCAGGACACTAAGCGGCCGAAGGGGGAGTGGGGAATTCTCCCCAAGGCTTCAGGGCCCCCCCTGCTGGACAGATTACTCCCAGGACCAGGGCAGAGCACATGAGGAGGGCCAGCAGCCAGGTACCAGGCTGGGGGGGGGGCATGGCTGGCCAGAACAGCCCTGCCCACACAGCCCCCCAGGTTTGACAATAAAGGCTGCTGTGTTGTTGCCTTTCTCAGTTGTCTGCCCCCCTTGCCCATATCTATCTTTGGCCTCTTTTGTGCAATCCCCCCCCCCCCATAAAGTGTTCCCAGACCTGCCTCTTGCTTCCCTGTTGCCATAGCGAGGACTTTGGCTGGGACAACCTTTTTGCAGCTTCTTTGGGAAGAGAGAGTGAGAGAGTGGTACCTTACGTCCCACCACCCGCCCCCCCCGCCTCTATGCTGGACACCCTTAGCTCAAGGCCAGATTACATCAGACTCCAGGGAGGCCCATTAAAATCGCCTGAAAAAACACCCACACCTTTGCCCCCCGCGAGAGCGGGCATCCGCGCCCAACCCCCGGCCGAGGACGCCGAAGCCAGTGGCGGTTTGCGCAGATCTGCCATTTCATTTACTCACCCCATGTAATCCCCCCCCACCTCCTGCCGCAAAAGAACGTCTGTTTTTGCTCCGGGAGAGAGTGTGTTGGAGGGAGACAAAGACAGTGTCAGTCAGAGGCAAATAAACAGAGATGCTGGGAGACGGGGAGGCGGGGCAGCACTGAGAGAGACCGACGCCAAGAGAGAGCACGAGGGAGATAAACGACCAGCGGCCCGTAAAGTAAACGACCACTTCAGAGGCTTCCAGAGTTTGTGGCCCCCTTCATATCCTCTCAGCTCACCGGTGCGGTCCGAGACCCCCGGGATTTGGGATGGGAGCGCAAGGCGAGGTCACACGTCCTCTATTTGCCAGAGATATATCCTTCATATCTGCCGTGGATCCAGCCGGGGCGGCCCGCAGCGGGAGGTGGAATGAAAATAAATAGACACCCCCAGAAAAATCTGCACCGGCCAGCAGCATCTCACACTGCTTCCTGAAATGATGTGGTGAGCGGCGTGCGGCAGCTATGGCTAGACAAGCTTCCGGACCCCTGGATGGAGCGGGAAGGCCTGGCTTTACCTTTAACACGCTTAGCTATTGGTCACGCAGCCGGACAGAGGGAGGAGGACCGTGACGGGTGGGAGGATCCTGTAAACCAGGATTCAGAAGAACATGCCACATCCCGCGATGAATGCCGACCTCTTCAGCTCTCCCTTGATTGAAGTTCCTGCCAACTTCCCTCACGCCAACCCTTGTTTTCCCATTGGCCTATCAAACCACCAATCACTCCTAGGGCCCGCCTCTCACTTCGTATCCACGAACCGTCTCAGAGATGAGGCTCAGACCCCTGCCAGGGGGATTTTGACTGTGCGTGCCCGGGAAGGCTGGTGGCGTCCTCACTAACGGAAAAGGGAGTGACCTACTTCCGCGCTCGGTGTCTGTCGGGGTTTTATTTACCAACGCGTCTCCCGCTTTCATTTCCTGTCACGAGCATGAGGCTCCATTTACAGCGCTGTCACTTAATTAAAACACCCTTTTTATCCAGAGACACAGAAATGGCCCTCCCCCCCTTCCCATCCAAAATGAGTTAATTTAGGGACATTCCGGGCCGCCTTTGTGAGCCGCCTGAGCTGATAAAGACATTTTCCGCCGCTTTTAATACCTGTCTTCAAACGGGTCCCATGCTCATGGCGAAGCCGGTCGCTTCTGCTCCCGGCAGATATGTAAAGCGAAACTGCAACACGACAGCCATACGAAACACGTCCCTCACCATGAGATCGTGAGGTGATTGCAACCTCGGCGCCAATGTGCAAGGCAGAGCTCACACTCGAAACACTCGGCCTAACAAATCGGCTACTAGAGAACACTCCTCCCAGCTGTCCTATACATATACATGTCATAAATATATATACATACGTCAGAAGCCTTTATTTACTGGGAACGGAGTCACCCATTTGAACTCCCATTAGAGGCAGGTCACCGCGGCCCTCGGGAGTGTGAACAAAAACAACCGTTTTTTGACGTGAAGTAGTATTTCTTCAGCTAAATCAAACAATTCAGCTGGATTTAAACAATTTACTTTATGGTCTGATTAGCGAGAGCGATGGAGTAGATTGAGGCCATTACAAAACACCGCAATGCAAATCCTAATGGTAAACCGCCAAGGACACTAACAGCTGGGAAACGCCGCCGACGGACTGATGGGTTCAGTAAGGCTTGATTTTTTAAAAATTAATGTTTAATAAGCAGATTCTTTCCTGTAGATTAGACATGTGCCACTGTTGTTATATATATATTGGCTGAAAAAGATTCTGGATTTCATTCCGGAGGGCAGCAAACATTTCAACTGTCTGGTGAAGAAAACCGCAAACAGATCACGCGTGAACGCGGCCGGCTCGCCGCGCTGCGCTTTCACGCGGTTGCAGCTGAGGGGCGGCTTAATTGAATATTGTGCAGTAACCATCTGCATCCTTGCTTGGTTCTCATTTCCTGGACCCACACCGGCCCTCCTTGGGCTTAGCTGGGCTTCATCGGGCCTGTTAGACTGCTGGTCATTAGACCTCACAGATGTCCCATCTGCCACCTGGGCGGCATTCTGCACGTAGAGCACATGGGGTTTGTCTACCCCGTACCAGGCGAAACAAGCAAAACGAAAACGCAAACAAAAGACAGCGCTCCACCTGGTCCGACAGGGATCTCGCTTCTCAGACATGAGCAGCCTATCAGATCCGTGGCCCAGGCGGGTTCCAAACACTCGCTGCCCAGAACGGCTGCTGAGAGGAAACATCTGACACCGCAGTGCACAGTTCATCACTGCCAGGGGACGCTGGGCATGACAGGCTGGAAGATATGGCAACTCGCATAGCAATAGAACTGACCGGTGCACTGGTACGAAGGTGGGGCGGTGATCTTCTCCCCAGGGGTGACAGTGTCTCACAGAAGGAAGCCAGGAAAAGCTAGTGAAAACTCTCCCAAGGGTAACTGCCTTAAATCAGGAACTGCAGAGAGCACTGTCCTTGACCGGGATGTCAGCCGGAGAGCAGGAATGTAACATCTCACAGGGAACCAAGTGTTGGGACAGACGGCACGTCCTACGTAAAATGACGATGTAGTGGGAGCCTAAGTCCTTTGCTCGATGCCTCACATCCCGGTAGCAAATGCTACATGGCTAATTTGTTCATTTTACTCTAATGACCCTATTTTTTGAAGCACACATCCAAAGCATCATTGTTTCCAAAGGCTGGCCAGTTTCCTGAATGGTCCTGAATGTCAGAACAAAACACTGACGTTCAAATCCTAAATTAACGATTTGGGATTGGGGGAGGGGTGGGGGTTAGAGAAAGGCATTTAAAATGCCAGGAAAATATGTACCATTATGGTACCCCCACCCTGTTCCTGCCCCATTCCTTTCCAGCCACACGCAGTTCCTACCCCCATCTCAGTCTGTCCACCCCTCATTCCTGCCTCCACCTCTACCTGCTCATACCCAGTCCTCCTCCCATCCCCTTCCAGCCCCCACTCCATTTCTGCCCCCCAGTCCATCTGCCATCCCCTCACTGGTCGAGCTCATATTCTTAGCTAATTATCCTTTTTTGCTTTATTAAACAGGGGCTCCGAACCATCTATCTCTCTTTCTCTTTCTTTCTCTCCCTCCCTCTGTCTCTCTCTCCCTCCCTCTCTCACTTTCTCTCTCCCTCCCTCTCACCCCCTCTCTCCCTCTATCTCTCCCTCTGTCTGTCTGTCTCTCTCTCCATCTCCCTCTGTCTCTCTCTCTCTCTCTCTCTCTCTTTCACACTTTCTTTCTCAGTGTCGCTCTGTTCTCTGTCTGGCTCTCTCTCTATTTATATCCCTCTTTCCTTGTCCCCCACTCCCTCAGTCTGCGCCTGCCCCAGCTGCCTCTGTCTCCCCTGGCATTACGACACTGATGCCGTGCCCCATGGCAGCTGCTGGCGGATGCCGTCCCAGCAGTAAGCCCTCAGCAGCGCCACACCCTGGCTAACGCGCCCCTGCATACAGCCCCATGCGCTCCCTTGCCAGAGAGACGTGTGTTCCGGTGTCTTCCACAGCAATTGCTGACAGCCAACCTTCTCCCAAGCGTCTAGGTAAGGGAGGTGTTTAGGGGCAAGCCAGAAATGAAGGAGGAAAATGAAGACTTGTTTGGGGTAAATAGGTGACATGAGTCTCTTCTGCCCCCAGTGGTTATGGCAATTATGGCACTCACAGAGCATGCTATCAAACCCGGAGAAGACCACTGTATTCACCAGGGCTCTCCGCAGCAAGGGGGAGGGGTTACTTTGGCGGATCCTTGCACGGGCGTTTCCGTGGGGACGCCGCGCTCTACTCCAGCCTCATTAAAATGTATGTGTGGGTGTGATGTGTCTCCCGCCCGTGTCTCGCCGGGACGGCTCGCCTCCCTGTTAGAGGTGACATTACCGTCGCGTCGCAGGAACACGTGTTCTGGAATGCGCTGCCAAGGCGACGGATGGGAAAGCAGCTTCAGGCGTGTGTCGATGCGCGTCTGAAGCCTTCAGCCTCCTTCCTCACCCTTGCCGTCCTTGTTTTTCCGAGCTACTTACAAGAAAGCAGCGGCTGTTTGCGAAGGGAATTGTTACAATGTTATTTTACACATTTGCTAATTAGATTAGGAAGCTGAAGCAACCTGAGCCCCAGACACTGACAGGAGAGGCCGAGCCCAAACAGCAGACCACCAACGCAGAAACCCGAGACCGGAACCAGGGTCCGTCCACACAAAAGGTGTGCAAACACGAATCATCTCCTTTGTTCCTGAAGCAGTTCGATCCCAAGCGACAAAAACACTTTTATGCGATGCAATGGACAAGGAAGCTCAGGTCATCACAGAGTCCTCGTATGTGAAAGACCCCCCTGCAGGGCTCTGCCCAGAGAGAATGGAACACCAGCTCCATTTATTTCCTGTTGGACATGCCTTCTAAACAAAGGCTTGGCCCAGCACCCCCCACGCCAAGTCTCTTGTTGCACATGTGTGGTGCAGTGGGCCCCGATACACACCTAGAGGGACCCTGTCCATGCACTGGGGTCAAGCTGTGTCCTCTGGATTATCTGCCCACCTGGCAGGCCTCTCATATAACCCCCCCAGAACATAGGGTATCTCCATGCCGGTGGATCTGGCTCCACTCCACGCTCAACCATCCACGCTGTTTGACGCCCATCCCCCAAAGTCCTCAGCAAACTCCTCTGTCACAGTGAAGTAGTATCCTTCCCGCATCCCCCAGGAGGCCTACTACAAGCACTGATCATTACACCCCCCCTTCCTCCAGGAGGCCTACTACAAACACTGATCATTACAACCCCCCCCCCCACTCCAACTATCACATTCCGGGTGTTTCCTCCCCCCACCCTTCCCGCTTCCAGATGAATGATAAATTCAAGTGACTGCAGGACAGTTACAAGCGTAAGAAGCTTCAAATGAAAGTCAGATCTCAGCGAATCAGCAGAAAGAATCGGCAGATTGTACGGGCGTCGATAAACAGATACCCGTCGGCTCTTTCCGGAAGCCTCTGCCCTCCTCCGCCTTCCCTTATCGGTTCTTTCTTCATAAATAGTGCTGCCAAGGCAGTTCAATGCCTCCGTAAATCCGTTACTCATTTATTCCTGCTTTTGGATTTCCATGCGCTTTAATTGATTTAATTTCCCGCGACGTCGTCGTCAAGTCAGCGCCGAGTCATACGGCCGGTCCCGCAGGCCCCGGCGTGGGGAGCGGGGGCTGGCTGGATGTTATTATATTAAGGGCCTGACGATCGAACCCAGGGATTGTTTCTGGTACTTTCGTCAGGAGATGTTTTTGACAGAGACAGCGAGAAGAAATTCAGATGCGGACTCACATGTCAGATGTCGACGGCAGTCGGCCGCACGTGAAAATTTCACCCTGAATATGGTGAATAAAATTGCTAGTTTAAGAAGCCTGGATTACTGTGACAAATACTCATATACTCCCCCCAACCCCCAGCGCCTGGTAGGGAGGGGCCATCACTGGGAGAATAGCTTCAGAATAACCTGGAAATTCAAGGCACGGTGGGTGACTGTTGGCTTCTGCAGGGAGCCAGCCTGTGATCCAGGTGTCCTACCCGAGCCCTGTCTAAGTGACAGTAAATGACAGTCAGCATCGTTTTTCCCCGGTGCATTAAGCATACGCGCATGTGTCTTATATCCACTGCTCGCCATCCAAGGGCTCAGGCCGTTATCAAATGCGGAATCCCAGCTGAGCCTCGGTGATGCAAGTGAAATTGTATTCCTGAGCCTGCGGGGGGCGCAGCGTTGCTCTGTGTAACTAACAGTGTGAGGAAAAGTGCCTGCCTCCCAGTGCGTGATCCAGCTGCCGGCCCATTACCAGTGTGGAGGGGCCCCCTCTAGCCAACGTCGGGGCCAGCATGACCCGCGTCCAGCTGGCTGTAGCATTCCGGTAGGCAGGATGGGTCCCCGCAAACCCAGCTGTGAAAAATTGCAGCAAATGGCGGCTGATGTGGTTTGCTAAGCAATCGATCTCTCCCCCTCTCTCCCACTCACTCTCTGTCCCTCTCTCTCCTTCTCTCTCGCTGTCCCTCTCTCCCCATCCTCTTTCTCACTGCATTTCTTTATTTTCCTCCAGCAAAAAGAGGACAGGATCACCAGCCCGTGTTTCGTGCCTCTGTGCCCTGCTTTCAGGGGCATTGTGGGAAATGTTTTAATGGCAGCTCTTCCTCGCTGGCCTTCCTTCTCCTCCCTATAGCCTCCCTCTGACTTTCTCGTTCGGTTTTCCATGGATTTGCACTCGCTTCTGGCGGGATATCGCTTTTCCAGGGCTGGGGGAAGACGCCATTAGTGCGTGGTTTCGCTAAGCCCTCTGAGATCACAGGCCTGGGCTTTGAAGTCCCGTTACCATAGTAACCACATTGTCCATACCCTTTTGGTGCTCCATGTGAGACCAAGTTCCGGACAAAGCTGATTTTTCAAGAAATGGTCAATAATAATAATAATAATAATAATAATAATAATAATGTTTTATTCAATCTAGTACCAGGTATGAGGGTCTGAATTAAAGTAAATAGTAAAGTAACATAAAGTTTCTTGTTTCTGTTGTGAAATCCATCGCCTCCTGGCTTCAGCATGGGGAAGTGCAGGCAGATCACGGTCCATTGCTGGGCGGCCTTTTCGCGCATTATTTAATCACAGGGAAGGTATGTACCCCTGTGGGCTCCGCACCCCTGTGGCTGACAGAAAGGGCACAGAAGCGCTTTGGGGGAGACAGGAGGCCCGGAGCCGCTCGCATGCTGACGGCGATCCGGCGTAAAGCACACAGCGGCCCCCGTGGCTCACAGATCTGTCTACAGCTTTGCTGCCCCGCATTTGCGTGGTGCTCTAGTTCCACTCAGCTTTCATTAAAATACCCGAGTGCTCGCAGGCTTCTTTTTGGGGGAGGGCAGCGCTGAGGTGGGGGAGGGCGTCCATCTTATCTGCCTGATAGTGTTTCCCGGCGCTCCTTAAAAGCCCCGGTCGTCACGGCCTGCCGTCTCTTTGCCGGCATGTCCCCCCATGAGGGAACACCATGCATTTCTTCTGGGGCGACCATGTCATCGATGCAGCCAGAGGTGACCGGGGGGGCTGGGTGGGGAGGGGGGATAATGAGCAGCCAGCCCCAGGCGGGAAGCTGCGCTGATCGCTGTAACCCCCCCGGCTCTCGGGCCAGATAATGCATTTGCTGCGCACACAGCTGCGGTGGCGATAACTGGCCCACTCCCTCAGCCCCCCACCCCCTGCTCCACCCGAGCCACATGGCGCCACGTAGGTTAAACGTATCTGAGCCAAAATGTCCACTTTCCCCCGACGAACCATGGAACGTGAGGAGAGCAAGTGAGGAGAGTCTCAGTTAAGGAAATAAAAACCTGCAATATAATTTTCTAGCCCAGATTCGTTATCAGCAATTAAAGTTTCATGACGCTGATATGGGGGATGCTGATGGATGTCGTGCTACGGGACGCACTGTGCGATGTGGAAGGACGCCAGCCGAATCCGTAGTAACTGTAACGTCAGCGCCATGCCAGCGTCCCACTGCCGCTTTCTCAAGGACGCCCTGCCAATCGCCGCACCTCAAATCCCGTGCCACTCCAGGCGAGGTGCCATTGGGGGGGATGGGATTAAGTGCCTGGAGCAAGGCTTCCACAGAAAAACATTATCAGTAAAAGGTGAAAAACCAGCTCCGGAAAGACTGATGTGCTCACCTCATCAGCCTGAAAGAGAGGAGGTAGCTGATTGGCTGAGGGCTCCCCCTGACATACCTCCTCCCTGACCTCCAACCCCCCACAGTAACATCTGGGAAGCCCCTTTTAAGAGCTGGATGAAAACCTCTTTCTTTTCACGCCTTCCCTCCTCATAAAAAATAACTGAAGGCTCTGTAAATGAATTCTGACTCTGGAAATGGGAGTTTGAGTTCTGGCAGATAGATCTGTAACCCCCCCCCCCCCCCCCTCCAACCCCACCCCGCACCCCCCTAACAAACCCCCCTCACCCCCGTCCCTCCCCTGCT
>JAOYFF010000038.1:19622168-19641282 GCA_025773925.1 Cryptomyrus ogoouensis | reverse complement strand
TCCTCTCCCCCCCCACACCATTTTTTTTCACCAAACCCCCCCCCGGGCTTCTTTCTTCCACCCCCCCCCCCCCCCCCCCCCAACCCCAGTGCAAACATCAAAATCCATCCATCAAAAGGCCAATTAATCATTTTATCAGGGTCATAGGCAACAGTGATATACTTCCTCTTTAGTGGCACAAAAAGGAAGACAAACAATTCAGGTCGACTCTTAATTTTAGTTTGTACAGGCCACCCTCCAAAGTGTAACTTATCGCTGTAATTACTGCATATGGTGGGAATTCACGCATTCTGGAGTTTCCAGAGCGAAATTACATCTGTCAGTAATGGAGAAATGGTAAGGAAAAATTAATCCAGTTTAATCTGCTGAGCGTACAAGTGGACACAATATAATTGTGAGTCAAAGTGATAAAGAGTCAAGCCCATGAACAAACATTAGCACAGATTACAAATCGCCAATTTGCCTGTGTGACTGATTTTAATCTGTGTCCATTTTTTGGGTTTGGGGGCGGGTTATATTTGGAAAATTTTGTTCAGATTTAATTTAAATGGTAGCAAGGATTAAAAACAAGGATATCATGTTTTTGTGTGGATATCTAGCGATTGAAGCAATGTTGGCAGACTGTGGGTGGGACGACACGGGGCCCTCAGTGCTGATAGGATGATAGATGAAAGGCGTGTTTGGGGGAGGAGTCAAAAAAGCAGATCCACCCTCATCTACTTGAAACCACACACACGGCATGATGTCTGGCAACCCGACGGGGGCTGGCTGGCGGTCTGAAAGCGGGCGAGTGTGCCACCCAGCTCCCCACGCCAGACGACCACCCGGCGCCAAAAATCAGAAAAGGGAAACTGTTGATTTTGGGATGAGCATCTGGTTCAGGGAATAGGCAGCAGATGGTCAGGGGTGCTCTGGAAGAATTTCCGTCGGGGACCCGGAGACGAGACCGACGGGGAGAGCAGAGGGAGAGGGAGCAAAACGGACAAACTGCCAGGGAAACGCTGGTCCATTAGAGCCGTGCCATGGAGCGGGCCGTGGCCGGGGGGGGGCGGTGCCAGCTTGCATCACAGATGAGCCCCAGGTCTGACGCATACACCAATTAGCACTCTAAGAGTCAATGAGCCTTTTTCTGAGTATATTATCGTAATAGGGGGTGGGGAGCGGGCATGTGGGGGCAGGGTAATATCAGGTGACGAGCACCATCTGACCGGCTGCCATGACAACCTGGCATCAGACCCAGGAAACACACCCAGACCCTGATGCCCGACCCAACACCCTACCGAAGACCTTAAATTCTAACATGCTGATACCCACACATCTGTCTTTTGTTTACCTCTCCACTTTTTTTGACTGCCATCCCAAATAAAGTCCCCGTCCCTTCCTGCCAGCCTCCGATCACCTCTTTCTTTTTGTCAATTTCTATCGAAACATGCTTCCCGTCGTAACGGAAACCAATTTTACTCCACTGTGCCATCATAACAGTACAGGACCTCCGACTTCCCTGCTCCGGAACAAACTGCACTGCTCACTGCAGTGTCCCACCATCTCTATACTGTCTCATGCATCACACAAACCCCTTTTAGGACACCGGATATGTGAACGCAAAATCCACTCAGGCAGAGATGGCAGACAGGGAAACAGCATCTTTCTGAACAGATCCTGCCTTGCAGTTACCTTACCTATCACTTCCAGAACAAACATTTACTGGGCATAGACAATGGCAGCTATTGAACATGTTATTGGTATAACATGTCAAATGGGTTTGTACTAAGCCACAGCATAACACGCCACTATGCAGCGTCTGTGGTGCTGATTCAATCTTCTTCAGACAGGAAGGTAAAGTGAGCGATATAAAGCTGTCAGGATCACTCACACTCCGCACTCTCACTCTGGCGACTCCGGCCTCGCTGCTCGGGGTAAACACACAGAGATTAAGCAAAGAGGAGCCCGATCCGGGCCCCTCCACTGCCTCCCGCAGCGATGCCAATTCTGTGGTAGTGTGTACTTATTATGGTAGCTGGCACTGCTTGTCATGGAGACGGCGTCGCGGTGAAAACCGCGGCTGGCAAAGCTAACTCTGATTCATTGCATGAGCGGGGTGGGGGGGACGTGTGATTATCAAAGCGGTCTCACCGCGGTGGATGAATACCTCCATCGGGTATAACAAATCCGGTCACGAAAGGGTGAAATTACCACAACCAACAGCGTAGCGGAGCAGTGGACGCCAGCAGGAACACGACGTCCTCCAGGGGGCAGCGGTGAGCCCCCCACGGCGAACGTACTTCGAGAGGTGTCATTTAAAATAAAAAAACCGGGATTGTGGGGGGAGGCGTCAGCTGCAGGAGCTGAAGAATGTAAATTTCACCGGAAGGCCCAGATCTTGGAGGAACGCGACTCACTGGCAGGGAAGACGGGGTGGCGGGGGCAACATGAGACGGGCGCGGTGCTGATCGGGAGCGCGGAACACGGGGAACATGTGGAGCTGTCAGCTTCTCTGTTTGCTCCAAAAATACCCGCGACGTCGGCGGCGCTCCGGGAGATGGGGGCCTTCTTTTTCTGTCTGAATTACAAACACGCCCATTACACCCTATTGGTCCTGTTATGTCACCTTAGGGGGAGTGTGCTATGTAATGCACCCCCCCCCCCCCACTCAAAACACATACACACACACACACACACAGGTTTGTAATTATAACTTTGTGGGGACTCTTCATTCATTTCTATGGGGAAATCTGTAATCCCAACATGACAAGCTTAACCCCTACCCAGCCCTAACCCTAACCATAAGTAACCAAACAAAATATGAGACATTTTTGGTTTTTTGATTGCATTCACAGATCTTTGTGGGGACCTGAAAAATGGTCCCCACAACATCAAAATAACAGATTTTTATTACATTGCAGGGGACACTGTAATACAACCATAATACACACACATTCACAGATAGAGACACACAGGATGCCAATTAATAAAAACCTTTAAACCTTGTGTGATGCATTTATGGGAACGTTTGGAAGGCTGGGAGCCCAGGATGTTGGATCACAACTAAGCCGGAAAGTGGCTCCATCACCATAGCGGACAGCAGACGAGACCCTGGCAGCCAGTTCTGGCCCCGGGATTGGCTGGCTGTGGGTCCAATGAGATGGCTGGCTGTGTAAATAGGTAAACAGAGTGACCAGCTCCAAACAAACTCCTCAGCCATGTGTCTGAGGACAAGTGCTCAAGTTCTGGTTGGATCATTGCGCTATTTAGTGGAGGACCATCATAACAGCCTTGTGCTGTTATCCAGAAGGGCGCCTCCAGTAGGCCTGGAACAGCAAATACAAGCAATCAGAAAAGGGCACCTTTCAATTTGACCGCCATTGTGTAATGAGGATACAACTCTGCCTTAATGAGCAAGCATCAAAAATTAATTAAAAGCAGATACCGTAATGAGCCCTCACTTGCAAAACATATTATCTCTGTATAATAAAGTTTGATTGTTTAATTTATTTTGTGCACTGATACTGTGTTTATTGCGCGGAAACCAATTTTCCAAGTGCTAATTTTTAGCTAAGGGCCTGGTTCAGACGGTCTCGTCCTGTCAGAAGGCATAGATAGCCATGCTGTAACAGGGTCTGCAGGGTGGTGGCGCTGGCGAGGCATCACAACATGCCAAAAATAAATAGGAAATGGACATAGAATGCAAGAATGTAAAAATGTTGATCTATAGTATGGGGTGTTACCATAGCAACAACAACAACACAAACTTTGGGATATCACATATCACCTTAAACTTTCATCTATGTAGGATACTGGAAACGTCTCTTTTTCCGATCTATGTGTGATATTTTCGCTTTGCCTTTCTCCAGATTTAGCGCCTGACCACAGGAGTGCTGGCCGTATCTCACCCCAGCGACAGCATGGCGATAAGCCCCACATCGCAGCGGCACGAAAAAACTCCAGCATCACCAAGATTTTAAATAAAGGACTCGGGTCGTACTTTGCTCATTTATCACAGAGAGAAACGCATGATTACATTATTTGTTCTTCAGACACACTCTCTCTCAGCCTGAACACAGCACCTGGATCCTGAACACTAAAGAAAGCTGTGACTTCCAAAAATCATGCCTTTGTAGTGTGTTTTTTTTGTTGTTGCAAATATCGTGTTCTCATTATTTTCTAATAGAGAAGTTAGAAAGATCTGTTTTATTTATATGTTTTTGACATTTTTTCCTTATGAGTTAATGCTGTGCTCTTGCCCTGTTTGCCGTGGAGATGGATTCATATCCGGCTGCTGAACGCGTTTCCATCATCGCAATATAACTAGCTTTTCCGATATGAGCTGCTGGCGTCTACTGAATGATGCAGTAGCGCGCCCGGCCTGTCTTAGCGCCTGACAGACACGGATCAGTCATCCTGACCACAACTGCGTTTGTGTTCCCCTGAAACAGACCGAGCGAGCAGCCATATCCTGGAGAGCGGTCGCAACCTGACCTCCCCCGTGCCAGGGGGGTCTCGTTGCCATGGCGATGATGTATCATCCCCCTCAACCCCCCCCATGTGAAGGTCAAGGTGGCCTCGAAAAGCACCCTGTCATCATGGTGCCTCCAGTGGCCATAATGTGAAGAGCACTCCAGTTAGGTAACATGCCTTTTCATTTCACATCCGGCGTGGTGGACGAGGATCTGGACTCCAGACTTGCGTCTGGTCCCAGGCAGAGCTGAGATGTCAGTGTTGTGCCACACCCCCATTGCTCGTGTCTGTGTTCCCGTTTCAGGCAGTGCCCCCCCCGGCTCAAGGCACAGTGGTGGGCTCACCCGTCCATCAAGGGCTTAATAGAGAGGTGCTTCCTAGGAGTCACACGGTGACATTTATGTGTGTCTTTTTCTCTCCGCCGTTTTTTTAAATCAATAAAGTGCTGATTGAGATCCCGCCCTTAGCGTCATTAGCCATCTCTCTCTCCATTAATCAGCCAGGTGACGGTCACGCCATGTCGCTGCTCACAGATTCACCTGCCGGTCCGGCCCACGCTCCCTGCCGTGAGCTTGAGAGCCTCCAGGCCGTTTGGATGGTGTGGAGAGAGAGGAGGGCATGACACAGAGAAATTTGGCCTCCGGGGAGAGGGAAAGGATTTTTGCGGGCAGCAAAACATTAGACACTGAAACTGGAGGATGGGGACAGTGGGAATTCCTGGGGAAATTATAAATTGTAGAAATAGAGCTTATTATCAGGTTAATTTATAGTTGATTTCCTGCTATTGTTAGTGACAAATAGCAACTGTGGGTTGTGTTAGTCAGGCTGCGTTTCAGCCAGCGATCGATCTGCTGATGTCCGCATCTCAGCCGGAGCCGCTGATCTCATTTCCGTCTTTCAGGAGGAACACGGCCCGGATAGACGGCTTGGCGACTCTGCGGCCCGGTTCTCCAGTGTTGTTCAGTATATCGCAGCGATTGGGGGATGTAATGAAACACTGTGTTCCCAGGATGGCGGCGCCATTGGGGTCCCTCCGCTGCTCTCTTCCGGGCCTTTTCCGCAGATTAGACAGTAACGGCTTTGCCATCCGTTTGTTTGCATATTGATTTCATTGAGGACATGATATTATACTTGTGTGTTAAAGTCCATAAATTCAAACCAGGGCAGCTGTGACCCGTTTTGATGGTGTTTGTTTGTGGCTGAGCTGGTCATCGTTACACGACACCCCCTCACCTCCCCCAGAATGTCCTATTTCAGTCGTCAGGATGTCATGTGTTTGGCGGGGGGTGGGGTGGGGGGGTCACTTCAGGAATTCCAGCTTGATTATGGAGACAGTTGCTATATGCCTAGAAACCTCTGGAGGGCGTCAATTCACCTGCACCTAAACGGGGTAGATTGTACAAAAACAGCTGCATCTCTGGTTACTTTCTTCTTCTGCTAATTTCAAGCATGATGAAACAGGGACGCTGGTGAAACTGGGAATCAAGGTGGTGGAAAGTCGGGGATGAAAGTCGACAACCTGCAGTCAATCTGAGGTGTCGAGCGTCTGCGTGCGACCACGCCGGCTCGGTCGGAAAGCGTCTCGTGGGTCTGTTGAGGCCCCCTCCTTCCTCCCTCAGCTCCACCTGTCACTAATTAAGAGCAGCGCCCTGCCCCCAGGTTACCATCCTGGCCGACTGGACTGTTTCCTGTCGGCGTCACGGTGGTCTGTCGGCTGGACAGGAGCGTGCTTCATGGCTCATGCTGAGCTGTTTAAAATCAGATGGCTTTTGCAGGCGCGTGCGGCCCGGTCTTGATAGCTTCTACAGGACGGCGAGATCCTCCAAGCACAATGACTCTGCTGTCCATCCCTGCACTTTAACTCTGCAAAGATACATTTGGGACAGGCGTGAGGTCCGTGCTCCCTGGAGAATATCTGTCCTTGCATTTATAGGCTTTCGATAAATCACGTGGCAGTGGAGTAACATCAGGACGTTTGTGTTGAAATCCCACCAGCATGAGCTGATTCTTTCTGCTGCTCCAATAAAATCTCCATGAATGTACCTGTTTGTGTCTCGTCATGTCTATTGTCTTCTAAGTGCTCTGCAGGAGGCTCCAGCCCAATCCTCCAGAAAGGTGGACCCCTGACTAACAGTGCACTTACTATAACTCAGTTTCTTAATGGATGTTTGTGGTGATTGCTCGGTTTCCATGGTTACTTCTAAAAGTTCTTAAAGTCTGTATGCATGTTGGGGTACATGTCTGAATCGTACACTATATTGTATAATTGTATATTTCATGCCTCCAATGGTACCAAAACACATTCCTTATGCTTTTTGCTCTGGGCGAATAAAAGGATTATGATTCCGTATGGAAAAACTGCACTAGGTTTTATACCCACTGACAGTAAGTCCTGTGGGTTTCACCAGTAAGTTCTTTTCTCCAGCAGTTGCACTTCTGTGGGACCTTTGCGAGCGACAGGAAGCCCCTGGGGACGGAGTGGAGTGTCTGCAGGCTGACAGGCGTGGGAGGCGTGAGCGATCGAGGGGGAAGCGAGTGCTTATATGTCTGCGATGACAAAACGAGGTTTCACACAAGGGGCAGTTTGTCCATCTACAGTGACAGAGTGGAGTATATCAGCAGGCGACAGGGGGCAGCTCGTACATCTACAGTGACAGAGCGGAGTGTATCAGCGGGCAACAGGGGGCAGCTCATACATCTACAGTGACAGAGCGGAGTCTATCGGCAGGCGACAGGGGGCAGCTCGTACATCTACAGTGACAGAGCGGAGTCTATCGGCGGGCGACAGGGGGCAGCTCGTACATCTACAGTGACAGAGCAGAGTCTATCGGCGGGCGACAGGGGGCAGCTCGTACATCCACAGTGACAGAGCGGAGTCTATCGGCAGGCGACAGGGGGCAGCTCGTCCACAGTGACAGAGCAGAGTCTATCGACGGGTGACAGTAGGCAGCTCGTACATCCACAGTGACAGAGCGGAGTCTATCGGCAGGCGACAGGGGGCAGCTCGTACATCCACAGTGACAGAGCGGAGTCTAACTCCAGGCGATGGGGGGCAGGCCCAGTCACTCACAGAGTCATCGAGAGCATATGTGCTGCAGCATGGCAAGACGCCCTGGTGACTGATGGACCACCCCTGACGTACAAAAGGCAATCAAAGTTCACACGGCATCCTGGAAAGTACTGGGACTTGAAAGATTATGAAAGTGTGTCGAAGAAACAATTAATATTTAATAGAGGCTTATTCTTCACCCTTGGAAGAAATGCAATTCACAGTCAGGGAGAGTGGACCAGTTATTGGATCAAGGCGGCCCTTCTTTATATTGGAACCATCAGATTGAGAGACAGGGGTTATTGTGCGTTTGGGAGAATACAGATGACCTATGTGAGGTCAGACATTATGATGATGCTCCGCTACTTACACACAGCCCCATTCCTTTGGTGGGGTGGGGGGGGGTACGCTTTTGTGTTATATTTTGAAGCTTGCCTTTCTGGTAATTTCACGCGTGGGTGAGCACTAAATGCACCGTTAAAGGGTGGGAAATCCTCTCCTAATGCCCCCCATCTGACCCCCCAGCTCACACGTGACATGGTCACCTTCTTGCGTCGTTAACGTGGCCTTGAACCGAAAGAGAGTGTCTGGATGGGTAGTGGGATAAATAAGGATGGGAATGGGAGGAAGAAGAGGGAAAAAGTCTGGCCATTTTCAGGCGTGTCATAAAGACAGAGCTGATAAATGAATTCTCTGATTAAAGAGCAGCAGTGTGGGGCCTTTGAGGTTTAAGCCCTCTACTGGCCACAAGCAGTCACTACACAGGGGTGGGGCCCTGAATTGACTTTTTGAGTGGGCCCCAAAAACATGAAATCCGTTCCTAAAATTAACCTGCTTTTTCTACTCCAAAGTGAACTCACACTTCCAGGCTCAGATCTCTGGAAATATGTCTATGGCAAGAGGAAGTATCTCATTAGATTTTTATTTTTCTTTATCGATCACCGTAAGGCTGCATGTCGGGTCTCCAATATGCCGTACAGGGAGGAAACATGATTTGTGTCCAGAGAGAGAATGGGCAGCGATACCGGTCCAGTTATACTCGCTCATGGCGTAATGACGTTTGATGAATTCTTTGTTTATAGCGTGTTGAAGCTTTGAACTGTTTTTGTTCTAAATAAGCATCATTTATCTTTCATACAGGAAATTGGCCTTCAGGCTCATAGACACGTAACACCACACTCTCAAGCGTTCAGCTGTTCATGGTCAGAATAAAACGAATGGGAATATTCAAGTTTAACACAAAATGGAGGGAATGTAGATCATTGGTGAATTCTGCATAAAAATAGTGTGACAATTCTACGTTGTGTTTCTGGTTTGTGTGGCGGTCACAGTCATATCTGGTATCCCAAGCAGATCTGGACAGAGGTTCACCAGAGCTGAATGTGGTCCCACTCGAAGGTGAGTCAGCTGAACAGAGGAACAGGGAGCGAGAGCAGCCGACCTGCTCACAGAATCACGCTCACAGAATCACGCTCACAGAATCACCACAGCTGCCTCGCGTGCACCCAGATATTATATGATAAAACATCTCGTCAAAGATGGCATTTCAGTCCAATAAAACTGCAGCACTATTAGGACATATAATAACATTTTAGGAAGGTGACATTTGGTGATGTTTTTCAAAAAGGTTCGATCGATTTAAATGTGGACGGACCCAATCAGGAAAACTCAAAAAAGCATCATTCATAAAACATCCAACTATGATTGAACAGAAGAGGAAATGGTTCAGGTTTCTTCCAGAAAAAAATATAATGGAAAATAAATACCAGATGAAAACCAGAGGTCAGAAAAACAATAATTATTATTTTACAGGCAGCTACAGGAAAATGTGCCGCCAACCTAAACTGTTCAAAACAGTTTTACGGTCCAGAAGGAAATTAGGGTTATTATCAGAAACTGGAAAAAATGCATCTAAGAAGTTTAAAATTACAGGACATCTTGTAATTACATCTTCTTCAGTTAAATAAACACTTTGTCAACTAAAGAGTATTTACCTAAAACCGGTGAGCACCAGGCTATACTCCCCCCCCTCCTCCCCCCGGGGGCCATTGGGGATCTCTTACATGCCCCCTTTCTGCAGTTATTATTCTGTGCTTTACGCTGTCAGTTGCTATGACAACATCTGACTTAGTTTGATGGATGCTGTAGGCCATTTAGCAGCCCACAAACACCACCGTGTCGGTCCAAATAGCTGGGGTCGCTCCCGCATCGCAGGACAGAGCGGACAGTCTCCACCGTGTCTACACGGCTGCCAGCCGGACTCTGCATACAGATTCAAAATCCTGCGTAAACTCCTTTCTGACATACTTTCCATCCAAATCTCAGGATGAGAAGAGAATATATCAGGCAAATATTATATCATTACATTTTGGACTGGGGAGCAAAGCGAGCGGACAGGGTAGTAATTATGGTGGCCCAGGGTTTGAAGACTAGCCGTGCGAGTCAGTTAGTGGAGACAGGAAGACGGACAGGAGATGTGAATTAACGGGAGAGGTCTGACAGAGCGAGGGTGCTGTAACGTGACCGGCCTTCATTCTGACTCTACAACATCCCCTCTGATGTCAGCCAATCACAGTCTGGTGTGGTATCGCAGTGCCATTCATGTCCCAGGTGATGTTGTGTGATGACAGAGCTACTTCCAACACCCTGACAAAGGGGTGTTATTCATGCCTGAATAACGCACAGTCTCTGGTACAAAAAAAATAGGTGCTTTAGCATAAATTATGTTCTGATCTCCCCAAAAAGAGACATTAGCTAATTAGCAACCAGAGCTAAGGATATCTGGGGGGCCAGTGTTCTCCCCCATGGCTTTATGCTGTTTTCTAGCAATTATTATCTAGCTAATTATGTGAAGCTCTGGGGTTTGGAATGAAAAGGTCCACCCCCCCCGCGCTGAGTTAGACTTTGGTCCAGTTCTCATCAGTTCGGTTCAACCTTGACTATGAGGTCCTCTGTACGATGAGAGCCTGGATCCCCGCCGGGGGACCTGCTGCATGCTCAAATTTTTGCCACTTGGCTCTTGGGCACGTCGGAGCCCCCCCAGGGGGGCGCTGCATAAGCCCCGCCTCAATGTCAGCGTGGCGAGCCGCCGGCTTCTTTAGCATTCCGCGGAGGAGGTGAATGCGGCGGCCAGATGGAGAGCGGCGCATGTTCCCGGGAACACGGCGTTGTCGCGCAGAACACGCCGATCCGGCAGTGCCGGGACCGCTCCAGGCAGAAGGAACGGCTCAGTAATTATTACAAACACTCCTGGACGAGGCTTAATCTCATCTCCTGCCAGAAATGCTCTGCTAATGGCGAAAAAAGCAAGCCTGTGCCTTTCAGGCTCTCGTTCTTCAGAAACGTCCCAATTCCACTGCATTTAATCCCCGACGGACTCGTATGTGTCGACCAACCGCAGACATAGCGCGCCATTCGCTCCAGCCGATCATGTTAATAAAATCAAAGAAACAAAGCAATTTGTTCCCAAGAACAGGCTTTTTTTTCAAAGTCAAGGATGTAAGTAATGAAGTTGAGGCCAGGGCGAGCACACAGCAGCCCTCCACTGCGCATCAGCATATATTGCGTTCGTTTTTTATTCACAGCTTTGAGACGAAGGTAATATAAACGACTTTATTGCCGTCAGTGTTGAGTTCCATCCGCATGCAGACCGTGGAAACCCACGGAGAGCGGTTACGGGATGTTAGGGGGAGCCGGCCAGCTTCAATAACCGCGGGAAATCACAGCAAAGGAAGTTCATGCGTGGAAAAAAGAAACCAAAAATAAAACAGGCAACGTGCCACAGTGGTGAGTATTTCCTGTCTCTCCCAGGTGACACAGTAAATTTTTGAAAATGCCGCCAATCACCAAAGTCACACATATACAAGAAGGTAAAAAATAAAAATCTATGGAGTAATGCCTTCTTTGGAGATCACAGTGTGAAGGCCAAACTCGTCACTGAGAGCTGTCGTAACTTCCACGAAACAGCCACAAAAGAAAGGTAAAAACCATTACTGTCCCTCTGATAAGAGAAGCTCTCCTTCAAGCAAGGAGAATCATGAATGTGGAGAAGATCAAACTTCGCAAAGAATGCCCTCCAGGTGCTGGACACACGTGTCTGTCTTGCCAATCTGGGCGTGCCAATAAAACCCTCCTAAGACGGCGTGGAGAGCCCCACCCCTTGACCTAAAACCCTAAAACCCCAATCCCAGCTTAAGATTCTGGGCCTTGCATTCCATCCCCCCCCCCCCCCCCCCCCCCAGCTCCTCAGCTTCCCGGCCTTTGAGACGAGCGTAAACATCATGTCCAAATTATTCGCCAAAGTGTCCACATGTTCCACAGACATATCCGCGTTGCTCAAATCAACCCGCCCCCCCCAAGAGCCCCCCTCCCACCCCGAGAACCCCCCTCCCACCTTGTAAACCACAAACCTCCCCATGTGACTGCGGTCGTGCATTTTGCCATCTGTGTGACTGATTATAAATGACTGATTATCCCAGCCTGTGACACATCAGTCATTCCGGCTGGCCGTCTTTGACTGGATGAGAGTGAGAGAGATAAAAACAGAGAGAGACAGACGCAGAATGAAAAAGGAGGAGAGATTACAGTCTGAGGCAACCCCCCCCCGCCACCCTGCCAAATATTCAACAAATGTCCCCGATGGTCCTCTCCCCTTGTGCTGACACAGAATGACAATGTATTGGGACGGTGCATATATATAGTCAGCAGAGTAACGCAGTCACAGCAGTCATTGGTAAATGTGTTACTACACAGGCCCAGTGCTCATGACTTTCCCGCAAATTTCCGTTATATAATGAGGGCACCCAAGGAAGACAAACCCACACAATTATTTTTCAATCTAATGATCAGCTTTGTGCTGGGGGGGGGGAGGGACTTCTTGTGCTGTGCACTAGTGATGCACCCGACCCGAATATGAATACAATATTAATATTAATATATTAATATTATATTAATATACCTTGTAAATAGGCTGTAGGGTTTGCAAACTACCCCAACACATTTGATGTAGCGATTTTTAGGTTTATAATAGAATAGTATAGACTGAGGTGGAGATTTCAGGTCCAGAAAGTACTAATCCAGACCAAGATTTTGTTTTAACCAACCAGTTGAGTACTCTGTGACTGTGACTCTTTATAGTCAATTGGTTGGTTGAAACAAAATCTTGGTCTGGATTTGTACTCTCTGGACCTGAAATCCCCACCTCTGAGCATAGATTTGCTGTAATATTTTTTTACGTGAGCGTTTGAGCTGGAAACCTTGATATAAATGCCTATTCTGTTTGAGACTCAGGACTTTGATTTCATTAACTAGTCATTTCATTTACAACATATTATTTAAAGGGGATCGCTATACTCTGTAATCATCCCACCAAACTGGCACACAACAGGCCGGGCTGAGAGCTGACCTTTCCTGGCTGTCACTCTGGGAAACTCCCATGGGGGGGGGAGGTGTCAGGGTAATGTGCAGATTTCTTTCAAACACCTAAACCTACTCATCACTCATGTCATTTTTAGCTGTATGTGTTAACTCCTTCCCATAAAAAAACATTTGAAATACAGAAAAAAATTACATTTTACCTTGTATTGCTGTTATGGAATTACTGTCTTACAGTAGTGATTCATGTTTCCCCAACGAACTGCAGTAAAGTTAACATCAACAAACATGAATGGTACATCATTGGAATTTAAGATTATTCCCTTCAACTGAAGCACATTTTTCAATATATATTTTTGTCAATCATTTCTAATTCCAATGCAAGACAAATATTTTGACCTATAAAAGATACGGATACTGATACTGATAACAATACTGATATCGATACAGATACAGATACAGATACCGATACCGATACCGATACTGATACCAATACAGTTACCGATACATATACCGATACAGATACAGATACTGATACCGATACAGATATGGATAATGGTGTCGCTGTACACCTCTACTTTGCACCTTCGGATTTCTCCTTCTCTCCCATCCGACCCCCCGACCTCTGAGTGGACCGGCAGGACCTTAGCTCAGGAACCCCAGCAGCCCAATACAATATTCAGCACTTCAGAATTGAAGCCCCCCACCGATGTGAGTAAAGGAGTGGTGGGCATATGAAAGAGGGGCATTTTGGGAGGCACTGACTGACTGCCAGCCTGTAAGAGGCCAGAATAATGTGCCATGACATGGGTGTCTTTTATCAGAACTTTGCTCTAGGTCTCTCAGAGTCCAATCAGACCCCTCGGCTGCAGCTCCCAGGGGAGGCAGACGGGTCCGTGTTCCTGCTCCCTCACCACACCGTGATAAGCAGGAGCAGCTGGAGCGCAATATAAGGTCCTTTCTCAGTGTGATGACATTGTTCCCTCATAATGTTGTCAGACCAAAGTATGTGGGGGGGGCTCCCTGACTACTGGCTGGAAGGGTCAGACAGAGGGTTGGAGGAAGACGACTTCACTGCGTGACCCTGCCCCCCTGACAGGCGCAGTACCTCAACACAAGCTTGCTGTCACTTTTCACATCTGTGTGAGCAATTAGCAGGGGGTGGCCTACAAAAACTCCGCTGAACGAGAGCGACCCGGAGGAACAAAGCGGATCGGCCCAGCAGCCGCAGTCCCTGCCCCAGAGCTCCCCGGTTCTATCTGTCATCGGGCCACACGGCTGCCAGACAGAACCAAAGCGGTGAGGGATGAAGGATATGAGCCACTCGGTGAGCCGTCTGGGCCGCGTCACGCAGCCTGTATTTTACATTCTCTCTATGCATAGCAGGGGCAAAACACCCTGGATCTGTGTGCGCGGGTCGTCACTCTATTATACTGAGCAGTGCATAAAGGGGGTGCCAATATGTGCTCTGTCAATGGGGGGGCGTGAAGCTGTCTCTTTGTTTTTTTGATAGCCACTTATTTATCGATTCCCCCCTTCTTTTGCACTATGCATTTCAGACACATCAATCACGGCGCGAGAGCGGGGATAACCTGAACAAAAGAAAGATTAAAAGCACACAGGAGGTTGGAAAGTTTGGAAAGTGAAAAAAAACATCAAAAAGGCAGAATCTGCTGAAGGTCCTGATATATAATATATACTGTGATGATGTCAGAAGTGATTTACACCAACATCCCCTCCGATATTTGATAGCCAGACCACCAGAATGAGTCACCTGCTGATGGATTCATGATGCAGCAGGATGACTCACTCTCTCCTTGTTAAAATTTGACTTATATTAAATAAAAACACGGTACTATTTTCAGAATCGACTCTGTCTGCCGCTTGTGTTTGACTTAACTGTGTCAGATCCCTTAACATGCATTAATATTACTATAAAATAAAAAATTTAAAATGCATCTTTCTTCACTCCGGGCCAAAAATGGGGCATCTGTTCACCCTCGGTGATGTTCTACTTGTAAACTATGAATGGAATTCGCTTCGGTGGGGGGCGAGGGGGGCTGTCCTATTGGGGATGCCATTATGTCTAGAAATGGAAAAAGATGAGAGGACAATAGACAGGAGTGAGAAGAGCTGATGGACAGATAGAAACAGACATGGACAACTTTTGTTTATAGCATTAGTGAAAGAAAGAGCTCTCTCTTTCGGACAGAAAGATAGACAGTAAGAGAGGCAGAGAGGGAGACAGAGAGAGAGTGAGAGAGGCTGACCAAAGACTAGACATTTTGTTCTTCTAAATAAACTTCTATAATCTGAAGTCTGCCTGAGCCCTACTGTCAGACTCAGGATGCATGTGCCGTAAAATAAAAACTTCAACCAATCCCGGAAGTTTCTCAGAGCTCTAGTAAATGGCAGTCTGTAGCTCCAAAGGAGCGCCAGCTAGCGGGGCGGCAGGGGTTAAACGAGCCACTACATTTCCCTTTTGGACCGGCCCGGCCCGGCCCGAACCCGGCTCCTGGAATCCTCGAACGCGGGTCAGGAAATGGCCTCCTCTTAGAGAAACATTGCATGTAAGCGATCTCCGGCCCTCCGTGAGGAAGGTAGGGAGGTGACATCATGGGATGTTTTGTGCAGTTAAACAGGTAATGGCATAAGGAGCCAGCTAATGGGATGGAGCAGGGCGAGTAATCAGCGTCCACGGCAGTCCCCGCTCTCGTGTTACCCGATATCTCTGCACGGACGGCGTGTCTGCTAAAGGTCGTGAAACGAGACTCCCAGCTTTATGGTCATGAATACCGAATAATCATTCTCCAGACATCGTTCTCTCCTTTTTCTGTTCCCTCCAGGAGCTCTGTGCCATTCCACCGGGATCTGGCCCCTCGGAGTAATTATCGCACTTGTAGCAGGAACGCTCTCGTGAAAACGGACCCGCTCCACTCCAGAACCTGGCTGATGAACGATGCAGTCGTGCACCATAAGAAGCTAATTTTAGAAAGCGTATTATTTTATGTTGTCTTTCAAATAATTAAGGGATATGCTAATTAAATCATGTTCAATCTGCGACTCCCATAGATGAGCACCTGGAATTTTGCATAAAAAGGAAATTATTCAAGCCCCTGCATGCTGATTCATGTTCATAAGCAAGATTGAGAGGTAAAAATCTGTGCAAATCACACATAATGTCTCATTTGTTGAATAATGAATGGGTCTTATTTGATCTTGTGTACAGGACTCGTGTGGTTGACGTGCTATATAAATGTGACTGCACGCATATCCATATACAGGCACCTCTTGACTTACGTAAATCCTTAAACAAATCAAAGGCAAAAAATATCTGCGGTATCGGAGTTTACAGAAGCGCTAGTGCAATTTTTTTTTATTTATACCTTATGATTTCATAATTATTTAATGTCCTTTAGTGCGTATTGCTAGTATATTTTTGGATTGTGCGCTTTTTTTCTTACAAGGTGTCTAGAATGACATGGGAAGGTAGATTTGACATAATGGTTTGTGTTGCGTCGGTCGAGAACAGCCTGTACAGTCTTCGCGCATATGACGCTATCTGAGGTCACGTCTCACCTGAGTGCACTTCCTGTTTGTTCACTGACATGTGAGGCTGCCCTGATCACGATTACCAAGATACAGATCATGGTGTAAGGCCTTTTGAAACACCCCCGCCCTCTCATTCGCACTGGTCAGGGGTGGTTCTGGAAGGGGCCGGGGGGGGGAGTGCCCCCATGACAACATGCATGGCTCTCCCAACGCGTATGCTACTTGGGTCTAAAATAAATGTATTAATATTATTACTATTGTTATTATTTACATTTATATATGTGGGGTAAATTTTTGTGCGCTCTGAACAGGTGAAACACAAACGTAAGCACATTATCTTGACAGACACTTAACATGGGTGGTCAAGTCGCTTCAGGTGGGAAAAGCAAAGTTAACCAGAGAAAAAAATAATCAAGCTTGTGGAAGCAGATTCAAGATTCAAGATTCAAGAATATTGAATCTTGAATCTTGATTCAAGACAGTCTAAACAAGAAATCAGAGTGAGTTACATATTTGCAAAAACTGTAAATGTAGCTGTAAAGCATAAATAACTTATCGATTTTCAGAATTGTCTTTTGCTTCTTAATGCTGCCAATTTAGTGTAAGTAATACTTGGAGGACATTAGGGTCAAATGCATCTGCTCCCCTTAACAGAACAACTGGCCCCAGGCCCCCCCCCCCCCCCGTTGAAATGGTCTAGAACCTCCACTGGTGCTACTCATCCATTCTAATCCACCTCTCTTGTGATCTGCTACGTGGGAGAGCAGACACGTGACCATCGACTTCACCCTCCCAAACTCCCCTTTGTGCAGAACAAAATGCACAAACTTCTGCTCATGGAAAAAAAAAACAAAAAAAAAAAACAGCGTGTCGGATTTGCCAAGCTGCAGTCGTGCGTGACGTTTATGGCAACATAACCTTACACAGATGGATGTTTAATACCGGATTAGAACCTCCTTTCGAGATAGCGAAGGCAGTGGCTCCTTTGAGACTGGGGCATGCGGTCCATTCAGTCACATGACTTTAAACCTTAAACCCCACCCACTGTTACTCTGCTTGTGGTGGAAAAAGCAGCTTTCGCGGTAATTACTTTGCAAAATTTAAATGACTCATTTTAGGATTTATAATAGCGTGGTATTCGCAGTGACCCTCATCTGGATATGTGGATCAAAAGATGGATAATGGATTTTATTACTTATGATGTGTTTTCAGTGATTTGTTTAATGAGTTGAACAGCCTTTTTTTGTTAAATTCCACTCAGCGTTAAAAATACATAAGGTATCATTATCAGTCTGTCACGTTCCGTAGGTGAACCCAGTGAAGTTTTTGTTTCGGGGATTTGGGATTCCTAGCAGAGTCCGGTGAGGGCAGAGGGTGATTGGAATAATGCTGTCCTTGCATTCAGTCTGAGGGGCGAGCAGACAGGCATCGCTGTGGGTGACGTGGCCCTCACCAGGCCCCCAGCGTCTGAGCGGGCCCTTGGCTGGAAAGCCGCCACCCCGAGAAGCCGTCCAGGAACACCTCCCCCAGGATCCGCCCTGCCTGCGTTCTCGGATACATCCATGACCTTGACTTCCTGTTACTGTCCGGCCCGCACCCGTCCAGCTCTGCCCCACCACAGGGTCACATCGCCATGACCCATATCGTCTCGGTAAAGTCACCACGTACCTGCTCCCTTCAATGTCAGGCCTGACCTCCGAGTCTCCTGAATTTCTTGGTTTATTAAATGGGCTCATCTTCTCTTGTTTTATTTCGCCGCCCAACCGAGTTCATGGCAAACAACTCAGCTCATCATAATTCATTATTACTTTGATTATGACTAAATTTGAAGAGTTTGCATGACCCACACCCGTGCAGAGCATTGCCCCAGCTTCAGAAATTAGCCTGAACTCTGCCTCTATATGGAAATATATAGGCAAAAAAATCTAATGAATGAAACATGAGGACCTTAGAATCATATGGACCACGTGACATCCTTTAGTGAGGTGATATTTAAATAGGGAGCAGCGTACTGTCTTTTGTTTTGAGAGTAAGACCTTCGGAGAGAGTGCAGATTAATTATTCACGCCACGGTGCTCTTACCTCTGCTCATTTGGGTGCTGTCATATCCTGTACGTCACACCAGAGATCCCTGCCATAATCCCAGCATTCTCTGCCATAATCCCAGCACTCTCTGCCATAATCCCAGCATTCTCTGCCATAACCCCAGCACTCTCTGCCATAATCCCAGCATTCTCTGCCATAATCCCAGCATTCTCTGCCATAATCCCAGCACTCTCTGCCGTAATCCCAGCACTCTCTGCCATAATCCCGGCGTTCCCTGCCATAATCCCAGCATTCTCTGCCATAATCCCGGCGTTCCCTGCTGTAACCCTGGTTTTCCCTGCCCTTGTTTCTCTGGCCCCTTGCATCTGGCACAACAGGCAAGGAAACAATTAAGGCACTGGGCAGGAGGTGGTTGCCCTCAGAGACAGGGTCACCTTTGTCCACCTGCCTAAAATGTAACAAGAACGATGTTTAATAAAGCACCACACTTTGCATTCCAATTTGGGGTGCTCATATGTGACAAGTACAGTGGTACCTCAGAACTCGAAATGAATCCGTTCAGAACTCCAGACCGAATCCTAAAAAGTTCAAGTTCTGATCGAATTTTCCCCATAAGAAATAATGGAAAACCAATTAATT
>JAOYFF010000038.1:19571334-19622068 GCA_025773925.1 Cryptomyrus ogoouensis | reverse complement strand
ATTTCCCCGCGTGTACAAGTTATCTTAGGTCGGCGTTCACGGTTTGACTTCTGAGATTCAGATCGAGTTCTAGGTAACTTTTTTTCGAACTGGTTGGTTCGACTTTTGAGAAATTCGAGTTCTAATGAGTTTGAGAACTGAGGTACCATTGTATTTGCTTTTAGATCCAAATTGATGTGTATAATTTTCACTCAGTGTTTAGCATATCTCACTGTCACTTCAAAATATTGTGCTGAAGAATGTCTACAACCAACTGTATCTGTGTGAATCTTTCACTTTATAAACCATAAAACCCCACCTTAAAGTAGCTCAACAAATAAAAAAAGGCCTTTAAGTGGGTCAATGTTTTCAAGTTCCTTGAGGTGAGATACTTTTGGGATTAAGTACAGACCTTCCAGCGTCTCCAGATCATTTTTTTCCCCGAGTAGTTGAATCCTTCCTCTGCTTGTCATTTTTCTGCTTCTCCATAGGGTCATCCAGAACTGTGCCTGCAAAAGCCTTTTGTCACGTCATCCTCAAGAAATGATCCCTTCCCTCTCAAAAGACATATGGAATATTTCCACAGTTGCCGCTAAAGTTAATCGTGACAGACTTTGGTGGAAGATATACATCCTGCTCCTTACTGATGCTTACACCCAAGATTTGCCACAATAGTGGGGAAAAAGTGTTAAGCAGGAGTTAAAAGTATACTGTGGTGTATTAAAAATAAATAGGTACACAGATAGAGTGGGATTCTCTGAGATGCTCCCAGTCGATCCTATTGATCAGCCTGCTGTGTTTTTCCATTATGTGGCTTTCTGCAAACCATCAGCCTCCCCTATACACCAACATCTCCCACTATGAGACTCCACTTGGTATCTGTGACAGACATAGCAATCCTCATTCCAAATTCACATCAGAAAGTCACAGCTCTGGGACAATATTCTCGAGAAAGTATATATTTTCTCATGCATTTTTTGCAGTTCTGGGATAGAAGCATGACCCATACAGTATTTCTGGCACTGCTCGTCCGTGCGACCTTCACCGTGCTGTCATTCCTGGTCATTTCTGACGGCATTCCCTCCATCTTTGTCTGTGCATCATTTTCCTGAGAGACACCTCCACTGCAGTTAGTCAGCACCTCCTTATCCTGCATGATCGATATTGTTTAATCGGGTCTGACAAACACGGGCACTGCTCTGTCAGTCATTTGCATCTGTCTCCCTGTTTCACTCCCTCCTTGTCTCCCTGGAGTTGCACGCTATTGACGACATGCCGTGGTGCTAAACTCTCCGGCCAATTTCCCCAGCGCCTGCACGTGTCGGCAGGGTTTGTGTGGACTGAATCGAAGTCCATCAGAGTAAAGCTAACTGGAGTGAAGCTAACTTGGAAGGTGCTAAGTGGGATGAAGCTCACTGGAAGCAGAATACTTTCTCTGGACCTTTAGGATGGAAGTATAAAATTTCTTTAAGAAGAACACTCTTGTCTGCTTATCATAATGAATGTTGCCTTTAATAATGTTCCAAGCTCATGTACATATTGAAAAATAGTGTAGGTGTAATTCTTATACTCATATTGGCTCCATGCTGGAGCTTTGCTACTGTTACAAAATCCTCTAACCCTACTGCACATCCCTAGCCACACTGCACATCCCCTAACCCCACTGCACATCGCTAACCACACTGCATATCCCCTAACCCTACTGCATATCCCTAACCACACTATACATTCCCTGACCATAACCACACTGCAGATCACCTAACCCTACTGCACGTGCCTAATCACACTACATATCCCCTAAGCCTACTGCACATCCCTAACCACACTATACGTGCCCTGACCGTAACCACACTGCACATCCCCTAACCCTACTGCACATGCTTTAACACCCAACCCATTGCACATTCCCTAACCCTAAACGTACTGCACCCACTCCCCCGCCAACCTGGCCAAGGCACACCCAGGTCTTGCTTCATAGCATGAAGGGAAATGCGGTCATGCGTAACACCAGAGAATCCCACCTCCTCCGTCCTGTAGGGCTGGCAGGTGGTGGGTTGGGGGGGTGCTGTAGCAGAATATTAGTGCAATCTGCATTCACCCCCACCCCCCAGTGGTTGCATTATGATGACGGCATGCTGATGTCAAGGTGACTCTGCTGTCTCTCCTTCACCATCTGCAAGCGCACCGCGGCCCAGGTGAAGGCCGCACTTAGAGAGATGCCAAAACGGCAGGAGCCTTGCGATGCACGGTGATGACATCACCGCTTTGACTATTCATAAGCGAAGATGACGAGGGATTCTTTATAATTACACAGAAAGCAGCGATGGACGCGTGACTCAACATGTGAGCTATTTATAACAAGATGAACATCGTGAGAAGGGTCAAAGGAATCTCAGCATGACATGAAAATGCGGTGAAAGAAACGCCCACCATCACAAAGATGCGGCCTCTCTGTACTTTAACCTCAAGGGGGTGACTGTTATTGTTATTTTTGCTGTGATTACACAACGGTGTATAATTTTTCTTCCCCTCTCACTTTGTCAACCGCATCTGAAAGCTGATGGATATTGGCATGGAAAAGAATGCAATGTTTCCATAATTCCAATCCCCCCCCATCTCATTTCACGAGCTGCCAGAGCCGGGACGCCAATCCAGGGGCCGCTGGCTGCTTCTGAAAATGATACACCGCTTGAAAGTTTTCTACAGATGTGTTTTCCGCCATCAAAATTCACATAATTAGCGCCATAGCAACCAATAAAGTGAACTGGATTGTACGAAAAAGACATTTTTATGAGCTGCCGAAAAACGCCTGCTTCGTAATGAAATGTAAAAACCATGCATGGGGTTAGTATTCTGAGAAAGGTGATGAAAGGCTGAATTTTCGTAGCAAAGCAAATACTGCAGTCAGAAATCCCAAAGCGCTCACTGCTGTGATTTTAATCATGACATTTCAGGAGCCCTTTTTCCTTCTGAAAATATTGCGATGGGTGGATTTTAGGATCATAATCAGAGTGAAGGGTCTCGTATCTCAGTCAATACGGGGCTCACGTAAAATCTCGGGCTCAGAAAAGGCAGACGGGGCAGTCTCCTTGTTTACCCTATCGAATCATTCACGGCGCCTAGAAACCTGATGAGTGACACGGCCTATTGTGGACGAGCGACTAATGGCCAGCGCGCCGCCAGGCTCACCCAGGGCACCGGCAGGGACGCGCCAAGGTCAGTGACTCCTGTCCTTATGAGAGTCATTGTAGTCGGCATTACTGTACAAGGGCCAGGTGCCTGCTGAGGAGGGGGCATTAAATCTGTAGGTGCTCCTCGTCCTTGTCAACTTAAGAACATTTACTCTAACTCAAGGAAGTTTGGACTTGGTGATATCCATAGGGAGCAGGATAAAGTAGGACAGCGGCGAAGGATCTCCACCTAATCTTCTGTTGCCAACAAATGGCGACGATTCGTAAATAGCTCTCTCTCAGTTTTTGCTTCTTTTACGTTTGATTTATGTCTTTTACACATCATCAGCAATCATCATAGTGCATTATAGATGCCTTCATAAAGCATTATAATGCATTCATAAAATATTACAAAGACTTTATATGAATGCTCTAATCTATACTGCACTATAGATAATAATATATAATGCATTATAATGGTCAGTATAAGAATTAAGGATGCCTTGTACTGCATTAAAAAGGTATCTATAGTGCATTATGCATTATGAGAGCTTCATAGGGCATTCATAATGTCATAATAAACACGACTATAATGCGTTATGCCTTTTTATACGTAGTTTATATAAAATAAATTGTTGTAATGCATTATGAAGGTATCTATAATGCATTATATATGACTGCTTTAAGTAAAGTGTTACCCAGTTTTGTACTTGTCTATGTTGTTTTACACCGTCTTTAGTCTCTTTGTACCCACCTGAATGAATAAGCACTCCAGTGCACCCCTTGTATCTTGACCTCTAATGCCAGGCTTCTGCTCGCATTGCTGTTACAGAGCAGTAACAAGCAAGATCATCAGCAAACCCGCTTTCTGAAGGTCTGTTCAGGTCTCGCACAGTATGAAATCCAGTTTTCTCATCTTTACAGTCTCTCCCTGAACCTCCAATTAGCAGAACTTTAAACTCGAGTAAAATTAACAATCCCCTCCATTCATCAGCTAGTGCAGGGACTGGATATATAAAGGGAAGGGTCTCCCAATGCAGACCCCATCTTTTAAAATGCATCACTGATGCTTCTGTAGAGGCTCAGACAGAGCTTCCGCCCTGAAGCCGTCAGATTTCTAAATCTCCCAACGTCAGTTATAATTCAATACTCCCTCCTTATATATGCACCATGCGCTTTAGTGAACTCTCGCACATCTATGATTTTTCTTTATTTTTTTCTTTATCAATAAAACTCTCCTTATTTATGCATTTATTATACATACTTTCTGTTTTATTCTTTTATTGCTATTACTGTTCTTTGTTATGGCACAGCTTTCATTTCACCTTGCATTTCACTGCAGGTTATAGTCTGATTGTACACCTTGCATGTGGCAAATAAAAATTCTCAAATCCTTGAACGTGTCTCTTTCATGCTACTTTGGAATCATTCATATCCTGTGCAGTCCAGGCAACCTCACAATTACATTTTTGTGCACTAAAATAGTGTTTTTCATTCTACAATTTCATGTATATAACTCAACTGAGATTATTGTTCCTTAGCAATTTAGAAATTCATATTCAACTGTGTCGAAGAAACTTGGTTTGATTTGCAACGCCTTAGAAAAACTAAATTAGATCCGTGAACCTAGCCAACCTCAAATGGTCAGACTAAAGGCCGTGGGACAGCTGTGGACGGCCCCTGAGTGATCGTTGTATTTCTAGAGCTGTATGGATTTTGAAAGATTTGAACTCCAAGGTTACGATCCATGTGTCTGATGTTCGGCTTTTATCCAGCTTAACTGTTCTACTCAACTTTCCCCCATATATGTGGAGAATTCACATGCAGGCTCATTTGCATTCACTGAATTATTGCAGATACTTGAAAAACAGAGTACATTCCTATATGATATAATTTTCAGATATCATTTTGTAATAAGTAAGTGGTTGGTTACCTACTTGCAGCTAAATAATTTTGACACTAATGTAAAGTAATCAGTGGAAAAAAGTTGTTTTTGACACAGTACAATAAAAGTCATCCTGTATCATTGAGCAATGCTATGCGTCTCTGTCTGGTTGTCCGTCGAGGCTTCACAGTCAATTTTATTTCTCGGGTGTCTTATCGTCAGGTCACTCCCTTGTAATTAGTCTTTAGGGCTGACAGTTAGCTTCACCTGACCTACTCCAGTCAGGATAAATTAAAATCTCCTTCACCAGCCCCGGAAGAATTGCAACCCGTCGGCAGCCCCATCAACGGACAGGCGAACACGGACAGACTACTGACGGAACGCCCATTGTTTTCAGATAAACTGAATGGCCGATGGGAGCGGAAGGTCATTGTCATCAGTGACTCTCACTTAAGGCCCTTTGAGTTTTGGTTCCACATCCGCCTTCATGGTCAGCACCTTGCATCTGAGTCCCATCAAATGCCTCCTTGATGGAAATCACACAGCGGCCCGATTCTCAGCTGCCCCATCGCACAAAACTCACCCCCAGCCCAGGGATTATTTTCACAGGGGTCTTCGGAGCATCCGCGTCTCCTTTTACGGTCGGCCTGCTCGCGGCATAATATTTATGGGGCTCCAAGGGTTCACGGCAGCTAAGAAGCTTCGAGAAGCGAGGGGAGAACAGGTGCGTGAGATCTGCTTCGCAGCCTCTGCCGCTGGCTGGCGGGAAACCCCACAGAGTGACACCTGCAGCCGCGAGTCCTCCTGTTTCATCTGCAGCCGTACGTGATCCCGGTGATTAAGGGGTTCAGGAGACAGAGGGAACAAAGACGGCAGCTGACAATGGACTCCACCGAGGGGTCTCGTCTCTGGACTGCTGAGTGTGTGCCCACACGCCGTAGCGGGCGAGATTTATGATGCCAGACTACACAGATGTACTGTAATGTTTACTGCGTCGTATGTGTGCACATGTCGATTTCTGTGGCATTTGATCCCTACATTATATTGCTTGCAACAACAGTAGTAAAATATTTAATAGCATAGCAAACAGAAGGCTAGCATTACTGCTCTTAGTCTGAGCCTTGCGGTGAAATCAGGATCTGATACGTACTATACAATTACTGCCATAGCTATTGTTTAATGGGATATTTATAAATCATGTTTTGATACAGAATGTGTATTTTTGTGAAGCATAACTAAATATATTTATATACAGTTTGTACATGTATGTGCAATAAATTGCGCTCCCCATTGCATTTTCCTGAAGCCTACAGGTTAATCCCTGTAAAGCCATTTCCTGAGAGGCTTGTCAGTGTTAAATCGATAACAAGAAACGGATAATCAACACAGATAAATAGTTTTCTTTTAACTGACTGCAATATGACCTCAGAATAATAGAAAGATCTGTTCTCATTGCTGACAGAAAACCACCTTCTCCATACAATCTGCATGTTGTATGTTTGTGTATATATTAAAACCTTGCACAAGGGCATCAGAAATGCAGATGAAACATGGAAGGTGTTTTACACAGAGCATGTGAACACAGCAATAGCACGTTAGCATTTTTAACTTTCAGATTCCGTTAACCTTCTGAGGACAGTGCAGCCATTAAGCAATATGATTAAATCTCCTGAACAAATAAACAAAAGAGAGCACAGGCCTCTCACCCTGCAGGATGGCTATTTAGCATAACGCCGGCCTCTCATCCTGAAGGTCGGCCGTTTAACGTGATGCCGGCCATTTAGCGTAACACCGTCTGTTTAGCGTAACGCCTGCCTCACATGCTGAAGGTCGGCCGTTTAACGTGACGCCGGCCATTTCACGTAACACCATCTGCTTAGCGTAATGCCGGCCTCTCATCCTGAAGGTCGGCCGTTTAATGTGACGCAGGCCATTTAGCGTAACACCGTCTGTTTAGCGTAATGCCTGCCTCTTGTCCTGAAGGTTGGCCGTTTAACGTGACGCCGGCCGTTTAGCGCAACACCATCTGTTTAGCGTAATGCCGGCCTCACGTCCTGAAGGTCGGCCGTTTAACGTGACGCCGGCCGTTTAGCGCAACACCGTCTGTTTAGCGTAATGCCTGCCTCTTGTCCTGAAGGTCGGCCGTTTAACGTGATGCCGGCCATTTCACGTAACACCATCTGTTTAGCGTAATGCCGGCCTCACGTCCTGAAGGTCGGCCGTTTAACGTGACGCCGGCCGTTTAGTGCAACACCGTCTGTTTAGCATAATGCCTGCCTCTTGTCCTGAAGGTTGGCCGTTTAACGTAACGCCGGCCATTTCGCGTAACACCGTCTACTTAGCGTTATGCTGGCCTGTCGTCCTGAAGATCGGCCGTTTAACGTAACACCGTCTGTTTAGCGTAATGTCTGCCTCTTGTCCTGCAGGTAGGCTGTTTGGCATAATGAGGATCGGCTGAGTGAAAGCATACGCCCGTTTCCCTGTCTCTTACCATCAGCACGCATGAAAAGAACATGGTTATGCAGCGGGAGCTGCCACAGCCCCGGGGGGGATATTTTCCTAAGAACAAAGGTGTTCCTAATAAGAGTGGGACAATCGACCAAGGAATACCCCAATTTAAGATCACCATAAGCACCCACCTACTTATCCATTGTGAATCTGCAACACAACCTGTCTGCGAGTAATAAGGCACATTGTTTAGCAGACAGAGTTTGTGCATACAAAGGGAAATTTACAGGTTTCCCATCATTATGCATTTCCAAGCAGCAGCCTACGATCGGCCCACCAGCAAGCGAACTCCGTCATCTGTGCGATGCACAAAGGGCCAATCAATCCTACAGGCAGCATAGGCGACTGCCTAGGGTGCCATCTTTACCACTGGCTTCGCCATCTTGACCACCAGCCCCTCCAATTTCAGCTGCAGTAATGCCTGCTTAGGTGCCGCATGGGCTCGACTGTCTGCATGATCCGCTTTGGTAGTGTGGCTACCTTCAGAATGGCCGGGCAGCAATGACAGAATAATGAAATGAGCGGGAGGCAGGCCGGCGTTCTCGACCTTAGGTGAGCGGCCGGGCCCCATGTCATCCTGGCAGAAGCTGGGAATGTGAGTAATGGCAGACACCCGCCACAGGGTGGGAGAGAGGGTAAAAGTTGACGGGCTCCGAAGTCAATAGGCGTGAAGGCTATTCTGATTCAGCCTCGACCTGCCTCTGCGTGTCCCCGTGGGCAGAGTGTGCCGGTGTGGGCGAGAGTGGCGGGGTCGTACCTTTCAGGCAGCAGCCTGTGAGTGTGAGGCCACCTCCGCACAATGCAGCTGCAGACCGGTTCAGGAAATGATGTCACTGGCAGGAGCAGGACAAGGCCACACATCCGCAGACCCCCCCGCCCCGCCTTCCCCTACCCCCAAGTGAGGTCTAATTGCTTTGGGTCAAGTACGTGTTTATAAAAATGTCTTATTCTGTTAATGTACTTATCAGACTTTTTAAAACACAAAGCAAATTAAACGCTTCACAGTTTTACATATTGGACAATTATACATATGAGTGAAATGTAATTACCTCATCCAAAGGTAGAACAGCTGGACCCTCTGCTGGTCAGGGCAGCATTCCCGGCACAAATCCCGATCCAGGGGGGCAGACTTCCGAGTGCCATAAAGAGTCAGTGTGACTGCACTCTCACTCACCATTTCCTGCAAACCACCCCCCCACCAGGCCCTCAATATCACCCCCCCAGCCCAGTCAGCTTCCAGGCCGACACCGCTCATGCACAGTGGGGGCCGCCTGAGAGTGGTCGCCACTCCCATTAATCACCACCATATGCCCCCCGCTGTTTCTACTGAGGAAAACAGAAAAGCAGAAGCGCCGTCCTTGATCCGTGTCAAGAGCCCCCCCCCCCTCCATGCGGATGATGATAAGTGATTCCTATTGAGTGGAATCGGAGCTGTAATGTAAGCTAGGCAATACCCGGGCCTGTTCCTCCAGCGCCTGCAAACAGCAAGGCATCATGGGAGACGGATTCCCCTGTCGCCTGGGAAACGTCTCCGCGCCGTCTCTCCTTTCCCCTGCAAGATCCTGTGATGGCTTTGGGCCGTTGGTAACCTAGTCCTGGGTGGGCCGCCGGCCGTGAAGTTCACGCTGAGTCTCCCTGTTAGCACAAACAAAAGCGGCGTAGCTGATTGTGCCTCGCAATTCGTTGACCCGGTTAACAAAAAGACTACATAATGACACTTTGGTGCGTGACACTGGCCCAACTTGCGTTTATCTCAAGGTGTGTCATATCTCTGATTATGTTCTGAGGGGGGCACCGCTCTCCACCTGTAATCCCCCCCCCCCACACACTCCCTCAGCCTCAAGCCCTTAATTAGAGCCAACTTCAAAGAGCCTGCAGATCCCCAGCATAGCACAGAGTGGGGAGGGAAGGGGCCAGTCCACCGGGACCCCCCCCCCACCAGCAGCCCAAGTACATCCCACCCCAGCACGTGAGCATGAGCCTTCGATCCATACAGTGCCCACGAGGGAGACTCTCCCCCAGACTTGGCAACCATACCAGCCTCTCTCTCACCCATCAGAAGTCGGCCCAGGGGAGCGCCGGCTCACTGCGGCAACTGCGCCGGTTACTGGCCGCTGTCCAGACGCAGGCCCTTCACCACGGATTGGCTTGAACGTTTCATCCTGGAAATGGGAATGCGTGGTCGTAATGAGCCTGGCTCGAGGTCGACCGCGCATAACGACTCGTCTCAGCCAAAGGGCGTCCCTGAATATGGCGGGAAACGGAACGATGATGTATTTTTCTGAGACGGGATAATGGAAAGAAGGCTCATTTGCATAAATTAATTAACTAGCCATATGTTGGCTATGAACCGCCAAGCTGCCACGCCACAAAACAGTAAATACAGGGCACTCTCCAGCGAGCTCGGGACTGCCAGGGACGAGCAGACAGACCGACTGTCACATGCCGGCTAGGGGTAGAAGCCGCAGAGCGGGGGACCCCGCGCTCCCTGCTTTTGACAGACCTGTGTGTCCTGGCAGTTATCTCTGGATAACTGTCCACGCCAGTTTTGCTGCTCCTCGTGCGGACGTGACCGCCGATGGTAGGATGATGGGAGCCGGATCCCAGAGACGGGATCATATTCATATGTTCGGCATATGGGGACATCTACACAATGAGGCATAAACACACACAGATATCTGTAAACACACACGCAAAAATGCAGAAACACATCTATACACACTGTGGTGTAGATAAACGTTAACTGATCAACTCGCTGACCACACACACAAAACCAGGCAATAAATAACAGTGATTTGTATACTCGATATATAAATAAATACATTTTTATGAATATATAATTACACAAAAGAAAAAAAGACCAAAAAGAAATGAAGTAATTTAACAACGCTGAGGGTCTGTAAATGGAGGCAGTGTAAGGCTCTGAAAATTCACCTGCAGTAATGGACTAAGAATTTGGAGATAAGAAGGAATTGGTTTAATTTTGGCAATAATTAGTTCATTTGAGTGTCGAAAACGCTGAGGTGGATTGAAAACTGATTCCTTCCCCAGTGCAATCTGGGAACCTCTGATCCTTTTGAAAGTATGAATCTGGAGGCTGTGACTGAAAAGACTGGGAATTTTCTCCCGTTACAGTTTTTATGAGTCTCCCAGCAGTGGTATTTTATGTCCGTAGAGTAATATGCACCCTGATTAGGTGGCAAGGGGTCTTCAGTGGAACTGAAATTTGTAACTTTATGCTGATGTAGCCAACACTTTGTTCACAAAGCTCACATCCACCGAGCATATATTCCCCCCACGGAGCATTTCATGGGAGATGGTTCCTCTACAATTTCTGTCCTTCCTTCGTTTTGAAAGAACCTCCAAATGTTCCTCTCTGAAAAGAAGAGACCTGTAAAATGTCTTTAAATGATTGAATTAAATGACTATTCTGCCTATTTACAGACAAGATATGTCAAGCATAAAATCCAAGCAGGCTTGGGTAAATCCAGGGTCCATTTTTCAGAGCTGATATCTCCAACGAGCTGCACCGACACACTGTAAAGTTTGATACTTAGTGAACTCTGATATTCTGTAGCACACTTCTCGCATGAGGTGGGCCATATTGCTGATCCTTTGGTGAGTTCTGGGTATTCATTTGTCTTTTCACTGCCACAATGAGCAAAGGAGGCTTTTAAAGAGGTCCTATAGGCCTATTCACATGCAGCGCAACAAGTTCATGATGGTGGCCCAATGAGCTCATTCTGCACACCGGAGATGGGTCAGTTATCAGGGGTCAGCCTGTGGAGCTGTTCATTTACTGAGCAGACAGGCGAGGATCTCGAAGGTCTTTGATAAATGGTTCTGCTGCAGAACAATTAGGGGTCATGGCCAAAGATATCCAGAGGATGATCAGCAGGAGACCCAACGGAAAATAGACCCTCAACAGACAGCCAGAGCCATGGATGGTTGGACTCAGAAATTAGGGACAAACAGATTTTCTGCTCTCCCCATAAAACCCAGGAAGCCTGGTGACCGTTGGAAGGAGACAATACTCCACATCGCTCCCTAAAAAAGCCAGTATGGTGATGAAACTCAGCTTGGCATTCAGCTCCGGACCAAATGCAATACCATCTGACCAAAACTACTGGACCGGAGCGGTGCCACGTGGCCGTGCGACTCTCACACATCTGCTGAGCGTGCGACGTGTCAAAGTTGCTTTTCCATAGTGATTAGTATCAAAGTCCCGGATCACAATGCACCGCGCTTTCGGTAAATATTTATGCAAACGTTTTTGTGTAAAAATGTGGTCCCACCGGCCCAGCAGTTCAAGTCAACATGGACGCCTATTTCATTCCTTCCCTTCAGTAGGTCCAGCAATGATGCAATACCAAAATAATAATGATTCAATCTGCCGATTGGTGTCAGAACAGGGCTACAGGCCACTCTTCTGGTGGGCCAGATGGCCACCATTTACTTTTCCCTCGGCTTTTGCAAATACTCCAGACTAAATCGCTCAACAACCGTGTTTGTGCGTTGACGTCCTGCATTGTGATTAACGGACAATGCCTGGACGCCACCTTTTTGCAAGCTGGCACTGGTGATATTAAATGCATGGGGCACCCCCTCCTACGTGTCTGTTCTTTAATACACACCCACAGATTGGTTTCCTGCCTGGCTTATAGACGCCATCCGAAGGCCTGCAAGGAAATCGTGAAATCAATTGCTCTCTGAAAATATGACTTTATCGCGACCGAGCAGGCCGGCTGGCACACGCCGCTGGTGGCTTCCCGCCCGCCTGACTAATCCACAGAATGATGCATCTCCATTCTTCTACGGATCTCCTTATTGAGCCACCCTGTGGCGACAGAAAGGATGGTGCCATAGTTCCCCTCAGCTGACCTGAAGAATACGGCCGCTGCTTGCCATGTTCGAGCACACGCATGCGCCCCGAGCGTGTTATCCCACATGAAAACCAACCCAAATGATTGAGCGTGTTTCTAACCGTCTCACTGCAATCACCGCGGCCAGATTTGCAATCAGATCCAATCTGAGAAAAAAGGACACGTGATGGGGGAATATTGAATATTCAGCCCACCTCTTCCCCAAGGCTGGAAGCACATAAACTGTTTAAAATGCATGGATTTTTTACATAACATTAGGCGCTATGTGTAAGTTTTTAGAACGTGGTGTGATGTCACTTCGGGTCGCAGAGAACAATGTGGCATGATACAAAAGGAGGCCCAGGTACATAGCTGTAACTGAAGTAGTAAAGAAGCCAAAGTCTACGCCATAAAGATAACACCGGAGGCCAGGCGAAAACACCCAAACGTGCCATAAAACATTCACATGCATCCTTTAATATCCATGCTCCTTCAGCAAGACATTTGATTGGTCGGTCCCACCTCCTCTATAATCTGATTGGTTATCTCTCTGAAACAATCATTTTTCCCTCTGCCCTCAGAACATTTTTGTGTAAGTAAAACTCCCACAATGAGTGTGGGAGGACTGTGTCCCAGGCTAGAATAAACACCAGGATCTTTTTCACTGGTACCCAGATAACCAGAAGATGGACAGATAAATCAACATATAACTCTATCCATGGCACTCAAAACAAGGAGTCCTCTCCTGTTCCAAGGACACTTCGATCATCGGACGCTATTGAAAACACCCAAAGTGTAGGAGTTCCATGAAGCTGGATCCGTCACTAGAACCCAAACCCTTTTGCTATAGACCTTTATATTGACCCCCCACCTCAGCTCCCACTTGCATCCCCAGCACTGAAACTGAAGCTGGCATAATAGCATGTTCCCCAGTACTTCCATTTCCATATGCCTCATTCCCCAGTTGATCTGTGGGGGTCTTCTGTCCCCCCTCCCCATAAACACACATTTTTATGTGGTGGGCATTGCTTGCATTGTGCACAACAGCCGCCACTCGCACTTGCCAGACGCTCCAAATGCAATGCCAAAATCTAGTGCCTGTTCCCCCATCTGCCCCGACGTACGTGGGGACGGGATGGAGCACGACAAGGCTGACATTAACAATTCATCCACTATCTGTGTTCATAGACTCGGGCTCCCTGGACTGCCATCCAAGACACAGCCCTCGGAACTCGCCGTTCTAGAACATTGTCCTGCTGAATATTCTATCCATCCACCCATGAAATCTAGTTATCCATTCAAAATTCGATCAGACGTTTGTGAATTAGAAGCGCTGGCTTCCAAGGCAGGGCAAAATCTTGTTGCAAACGTTGTGAAATTATCTTGAGTTACCATGGTTGTTATATGAACAGTTATATTACTGATTGACTCCGTGTGGTGTGGAGCGATGCAGGACAATAAATGCTTGATGAGGGATACTCAGTTAGCCGAGTGTGAGGATGGGAGCTGCTGATTGCTTCCTAATTGTTTGTCATTTGCCTAAATGCGAAAGGTCAACAGTGAAATTCCTCCATGTTGTTATGGCTGGAGGTGAAGGACGGTGACAGATGGAGGAGAGGAGCCAAGAACACGTCGGGAATCAATAAACTCAGGCGGACGTGATGTTCGCTAACCCAGGCTCTCTCTGGGGGGGGGGAGGGGGGGGACACAAGCACTTACGCTTCTGATGTTTCGACTGCCATCAGGAGTTCAACAAATCTCAGATTAACAGAGATAAAGACTTTAGTGGATCTTCACTCAGTCTAGTATGAGAAAAAAAACCACTGTGAATTTTCACATAAAAAAAAAATGCAATGTTCTTTCGCCGACATATTACTTAAAATTCCACTCCATGGTTTTCTGCAATCAGGTCATCAAGCAACATATCTTATTTTAAAAATATAAAATTAAATTGTATAATGTACGGCACTATTGATAACCAGGCCCTTATTGATAAAATCCAGAACTTAACAAAGAATAAACTATGGTTTCAAGTCTATTTTTTACTTTAGAAAGCAATTTTGATCATTCAGTATTATCTGAGGTGTTCCCCAAGGATCAATACATTAGTATATTAAGTTAGTCTCCAAAACATTGCCAGATAATGTTGATATTCTGTATGTACCCCAGGACACATGTTTTAGACCAGCCTCAGTGTTTCAAAAATTTCATCTTCCATTTTTCCTTTTAGTTGCTTTCTGATAAACTTTCTGACGGATTTCTGAGTTCTCCCCATCCAGTGTCACGTAGAAGTGTGCTTCAGCGTCCTTCAACCTACAGCTGTACAGTGTGATAGAGCCTCAGAAAAGCCTTGCCTATCACGTAACCAAAGCCATAGACCGACTTTAGTCAGGTTCAGCCAGTTACCGACATCTTTATCATTTACTACCTGAGGCATCCTAAGTTAAACACGCTCGTGTCATATGAGATCACCTTAACCACATGCTGGTGCAGAAAACTCAGCTTTCATCTCCAATCCATGAGGCTTTCTCTGTGTAATTATACCCATGTAATAAAGAGCGGAGGTGCTGCTTTTACACGTTTGCCCAAAGGCAAACACCCAACAGAGACACTGACGACACAGAGACTGCGTGAAGCCAAGAGGGACAAAGAGCCTCATTCCTTTTAGCTTCTCAGCCCGGGAGGCATTTCAGCAGCTGCATCAGACCCTCGGGCCTGCCAGGCTGCCTCTAGAAAGGGGAGGAGCTGCTTGCCAGTCTGCCTCTAGAAAGGGGAGGAGCTGCTTGCCAGGCTGCCTCTAGGAAGGGGAGGAGCTGCTTGCCAGTCTGCCTCTAGGAAGGGGAGGAGCTGCTTGCCAGGCTGCCTCTAGAAAGGGGAGGAGCTGCTTGCCAGGCTGCCTCTAGGAAGGAGAGGAGCTGCTATGCTGCCCCCCCTTGGATATGGATAATCACAGGGTTGGAAAGCGACCCCTGGCTCTGCCCTCTGGCGTGAGGGCACAGGAATAACCCAGATGTGCATCCAGGTCCCATTCCCTGACCTGAGATAGGAAGGGTAATCCAGCCAATGGTATTAAGGAGTTTCACGACTTCAATCTTGTCAAAGCTTGATGTATGTCCAGAGCATCTTCTAGGTCAGGATTCCCCTTTCCGGCCCTCCAGGACTGGAATTTTGGATCCCTGCTCTAGGCCATGCTCATCAGGTTCAGAAGTACCCCCAGCCCCACCTAGGCAGACGCTGGCTCCATCTCCAACACCCTCTTTCCCTGACACCTCCTGGTTTGGACATCACATAGATCCTCAAACTCATGTCAGGTCCCCAACCCAAAAAAATAATCAGCCTCCTCACACTTTGATCTTCTTCTTCAGTGGGATCCAAAAGAAGACAGGAGACATGTTTGGGCCTGAGGTCAGCAGACTCAATTGCTAATGAGCCTGGGAGCGAGGAGAATTTCTCTCGCGCATTTGAAGAGGAAATTTCCGCTATGGGGAAGCAAGGATGTGATTCCCCCCAAAGAATAATCTGACTCTGTGGGGACTTGTTCTGTGGACAGACCCCTAACCTGTAATTTAGCGACGAGATCCACCACCCAGTAGGTGGTAAGGAAAGAGGTTCAGTGCATGTTCCACAGCTTCCTTCTGCAGCAGAGACACCTGCCGAATTTACCTAACTGGTGCTGGAAGCTCTTCCTGATGTATGTGTCCGTCCTGCTTAATCATTCCCTTGTATCCAGTGGTCCGTGATAATATCAAGGGAAGATCTATCTTCTGCAATGAAGATAGAGATGCGGGGGAATCACACTGCAGCCAGAATGCCCTCCCTATCCCCATCCTTACAGACACACGTGTTTCCCCATGCTCACGGGGAGAGGGAGCATGCCCCACCCCACATCTTCAAGTGGCAAGGGGGGGGCGGTGGGGGTTGTCACCACAGAGCTGCGGAGGGGAGATAGGCGCAGCCGCTGCAAGATCAAGGGGAATCATTCATTAATGCGGCAGCACTGCGTATTTCAGGCTGCAGGAGGACAAGTGGGAAGGGGCCCCGACGGGAAGAGGCAAACGGCTCCTCCATGCGGGAAGGGGCCCCAACGGGAAGAGGCAAACGACTCCTTCAAGCAGGATGGGGCTTCATAGTCAGGAAAAACAGGATCAGAACAGCCCTGTTGTGTTCAGAAGGCTTCCCTACGTCGCTGATTTACATCCTTACAGGCCGCTGGAAAAAAACTGGAGGAATTCAATTCTAATTAAAAACAGCACGCTTCACACAAAATGGTATAGGTCCGGAAAAAAATGCAATGATTGCATTTCTAATTGCTTAATGTGAATAAATCTAATAATTAATCTTTCTCAGTATTGTGCACTATGGCAGTGAGGTAGAAAGAACAATACAGGAAGGGCTTTCTGCAGGGAATTAATTATGATAAATCGGAATTAGAGTCTGCAGCAGCTGCTGGTTATAATGTTACGCAGACAGGAGGCGTCAGGGAGACGCGGGAAGGTGTCGCCACAGCCACCACCTCACTGGCGAGACGTATGGGGGTTGTAGGCAGCATTCTGCATGTGATCAGAATGACTATTTATGGTCGAGGACGGCCTTTCATCTCATCACTGGCAGCTGGAAGTGTCTAAACAGTGAGACTGGTATGGAGTGGAAATGGACTAGCTGGCTGGGAGGTAGATTAAGGGTCCGGATGCTTTTGCATGTGGACATGGTGTCATGCAGTCATGTGACCCTGTTCTTATGTGACATAAGATGCAAGTGAGACATTCTAAGATATTACACTAAGGAGGCCATGGGGAGTGTAATAAGAACAAAGATTAGCAAATGACATTTTCACAGGATGGTATCGGGCTCGTGGACAGCTCACTGGCAATCTGTCACTGAATTATGCAAATTCAAAGGACAGGAACAAATTTTAATGTCACTAAATTAGCCACTATACTGAATTACATACACAATTTGCATATTTATGTTGGATATATTGGCCTTTCCTGTGTAGTTGCCCATTCGATACCCAATTCCATGGATTTATTGGGGCACCTACTAGTTCCTTAACTTCATCATTAATGCCCTGGTTGCCACAGAAACGCCGAGCTGCTTAAGCCAACTGCAGTGTTCAGCGGTGAGTTATCGCTCTAGCAGAAATCTGATGAGGTATCAGAATAACAAAGCTGATTAAGATAGAGGGAGACAGGAGCCCATAGCCATGTGTTCAGGACCTGACAGGAACATGCCATGTTTTAATGGTCAACGCTGGTCATTAGTCCCTGGATAACCTACGGTAGGTGAGGGATGTAGAATCGATCCCGATACACAAGAGAAAACCTGCAGGACAGAGTTTGCTTAATAAATGTGTTTCTCACACCGGAGCTCATACTGTAACCTTGTTCCTACTTTCCATCCTACCTGCTTTAAACAAGCGCAGTTTCTGAAATCATAGCTAATTGAGTCGGATGTGGAGAAAATAGACTGCATTCATACACTAAGCGGCTCGCATTTGTTTGGCTGCCACGGTGATGCATCTTCGCGCTCTCGGTCACCACCGCGTTTTGCTCTGCCCCCAAAGTCATTAACTCAAAAATAACCAAGGGGAATGCTGGGTAATTTTACAGGAGACACGTCCTTAGACATAAATATCTCTGAATAACAGCTAGTTATTTCTCCTATAATTTCTGGGGTTTGCCAGAAGGTTGTTTGCCAAAAGTTATGATGTATGGCTGTCTCTTGATAAAAATGCAGTAGAAATATGAACAGGGCTGCTCTGATTGGTCAGTCCAATTGGATGAAGGCTTCGTACTTTCCGAAGTGTTAATAAAGCTTCGCGCCTCGGAGCTTAACAGCAGTGCCATGAGTTGTGGGGGACCCAAATATGCTTGGCACACGAAGCGTGGCGGTTAGACAGAGACCCACGAGCGTGCCAGCCCAGCCGGCCCAGCGCTCGGCCGAATTCAAACAGCGGAGAGGCGTGAACCTCCAGAGGAGGCTGGCCATGCGTCTGCTCCACTTTCCGTACACGGTAAAAGCATCATTAGAATGAGAAGTCAACGTTCAATTAAAGTTTACACCCAGGCGATCAGAGCTACGCCACTATGCCTACACGCTAAATAATGACTCGGGCAGACAACATCGAAACACGATTGGGCTTTTAATGTTGGGGGGTGACGGGGGCTGATTATGGAAACTTAGAGCAGAGCCGAGTGCATGGAAAGTTATTTAAGAGCACAAGCGTTCAGACGATATATGTAGCAATAAAGCAGTTTGCCCGCCTGTGAATTTACGGCTAAATAATTTGACACAGTATCTGGGTAACATAATTAAATGTTGCCTAATTTATGGCTCGGTATCTCAGCCTGGTGATTCTATACCGACCCGGGAAATTAAAGAGGGACCTGTTCGCATGCAGATCGATTAAATAAAACTGTTTCGAAAATGAAAGACATGAAGCTGTGCCATCTCCTTGAATGCCAATGTTCATGATTTGAAATTAATTACATTACACATGGAAATGAGTCTCTAAATCACGCGACAGTTGTATTCAGACATAGTGCTATTCTGGAGTGAGATTCTTGGCTAGTAACATGATTAACGTGCGTTTGCTACTGAAACTCCGCAAGGTAATTATCCAACAGGAGGATCGGCCTTAGTGAACAGTAGCTGTTTGTTGTTTTGCAGGGAGTGCAGGTGCTTTTGGGTCCACATAAAGTGTCCGGTTCTGCCCGGGAAGTGTGTAATCTCGTTTTACGGCCACACTTCTCACCATCGTCATCAGAAATATGTGCGCTGTCGGTCTACCCTGTCATCAGCCCTCGGGTCATTCAGTACGATGCGAGCTGAGGAATTTGCTTCAATCACATGTTCTCTACGACGCCCCCCCCCCGGGCCCACCCCAGGCCCTGAGCCTGGAAAGTATCCAGGGTGCTGATTTATCAGGGGCTAGGGGGACTGCCTTCTGTGAACCTTTTTATGCACCTGGTGCCCGGCGGGGCAACAAACTGCTTCGTTTGATGGGGGGGACAAAGGTGGAACTGGGTAGCTGGCCCATTTCCATGAGGTCAGAATGACTTCAGCAGAAGGAGGCTGTATAGTCGGCAGCAGGCCTGAGGCGCTTTCTCATCATATACGGGCCATTTGCAAGTCGGCATCACTGAAAAGACAGGAGCTTGTTGGGATGATTAAGGTACGTGCCTTTGTGGGAATTAAAGCGATGCTCATAAATAACAACGAAAACAATTTGGGTGGGTGTCCACCAGAACACAACGGAGGACGTCACTCCATAATCAGTCTCGGAATATGTGCAGACATGCCACAAAACAGATCACAACCGCCATTTCTATGAAAATCTGTTATGTTCCCCTCTGTAGAGTACCTCCGACACTTGGTATGTGTGTCTTACCTGATAAATCCTTTATTTGCCATTTGCACAGGAATGAGTACATTGGAATTCTTCTCTTTGCCAATCCCACCGTGCTCTCCATAGCTTGGAGATCGCAGCGCATGGTCAGCCAAAGTGCGGCTCCTCTAGAGCTGGGGGTTAAGGGCCTTGCTCAAGGGCCCACAGACCTGTGACGCCTCTGCCATGGCCGGGACTCAAAATGTCATGGACTCGAGGCATGGCACAGGCGGGAAAAGGCGGCAATCCACTTTGTGGCTCCGAGACAAGAGATTTATTAAAGAAATTGAACACACTGGGGTAAACAATGAAACTAAAAGGACCTCGGGGCCAAAAACAACCAGGGAAAACTACAGAACTAAGAGACTAAAATAACACAACCAGGGAAACAGAACTAACCAGGACTAACAACAAGATACCAAAAGGAAATAAATTTAGGGATGAATCCAAACCAGGAGCGAGAACAGGCAAGGGAACATGACATGAGAATAGGCACATAATACACACAGAGAACTGGAGCAAATAAAAAAACAGGTGTAAGACAATCAATTAACGGTTTAATCAATGGAGGCACAAGAACAACAAAAAACACGTGTAATGAGTAACACTAAATAAACACAGAACTAAGAGAAATAGAAAATACTGAAACTAGAAACACTAATCATACACTAGGAATTACTACAAAGGCTGACTTGGAAGTTAACTTGGAACAAAAATACACGCAGGGAAAACCTATAAGACCAAGGGAACTAAAGTAGAACAAACACGGGGGAAACGGAAACCCAAATAAATACTAAATAATCAGACGAGGCTAGATAGGACCCAGCCTCAAACCGACAAGCAGCTGGTACTCTGTTTAAGCCACACACTCAGCTATGCTGCAGTGCAGGGGGCAAGGGAAACATACTAGAGGCTTAAGGGACAAGTGACAGGTAGGAGAACAGGATGGTCAGCACCACCTGCTGGCCAAACAGAGAGAAGACACGAAGGGCAGGATCTGACAGTACAGACCATGACACAAACTGGCGATCTTCTGATCGCAGGCACAGACACTTGCTGAACCACTTGCCGCCCCTATTGCTTACACCTACACAGTACACCTGTGCAGCTGTACCTCTGGTGTACTGTCTTACCCAAAGACCGTGATCCACCCATCTGTGGAACATGCTAGTCTCCATTACACAAGGAAACCTTGATTATTTCCTGAGCGACTATTGAATTCGGCCAATGTGCATTGACGAAGGATGAGCGGTATGCTTCATTAACGCTGGTGGGGGGACGTGAGCCCATCTCATGCTGATCCTGATGTCATTATCGCGGTTATGAACCTCGCCACCTCACATTATTATCCGGACCACCACACCAGGGCTGTAATCACCTTCCCAAACCAGCTGCCCTCCCCTCCATGAGGAATAGCTTCCATACAGGGTGGGCTTTTTCATGGGAAGGGTCAGACAGGAACAATGCTGAATAAACACACGCATAAATAAAGCTGAATAGGGAGGAAGCCGACATCTCAATTAAATCTATGGATGCTTTAGATGCCGTTCAGCTGTAGTTATGTATATTTATTTGCCTGCATTCAAGATCTGGTGTGAACTGGTTCGGGGTGGGCCAACAGAAAACAGGGGCTCACTGTCACGGTTGTGAGCCGTCAGACGTAGAATAGCAACGAAAACAACCACAGGCATCTTCTCGACATCTATCGATTGGCTGAATGTTCACAGCTCGTGTGGAGGCATTGTTCAAAAACATAGCCGCAACGTTCAGCTAATTAAAAACCCGTCATTTCATCAAAACAAGGTCATTCGTGTGTCTCTTGGCAGAGTGTTTTGGGGACTGACCATGTGTAGAGCCATTATCGCGCCATAGTTTATATAACTGAAAACTAACATTATATAAACCGAACACTGATAACACCTTTCCGCTGCTGCTACATATCACTAAGTGAACTCTGACAGTTAATGATATCTGTGCATCTGGAATTTATTATGTAGCTTATCCATTAACAGCACAGGTTCTTAAAGACATGAAGTATCGGCTAATTCGAAGGCTCTTTTTCTGATAGCTAAGGATGTCAACCATTTATGGTGCAAAACACGCAAACAGGAAGAAACCCCAGGACAGTTAGTCACCGTACCGCCAGCAAGGTCGCTGCCGCGCATCACGCCGGGACACTGAGACAGCCGGGGTTTGAGGACGGGCACATTCACGTCCTCAGGAATCGCTCGCGTCAATCAAAAGTTTGAGACAGACATGAATGATTCAAATCTGGAAGATGGCACATACTGTACCACTTTTGACAGTGAAGAGAGAAGTAAATATTTCACATACAGCTCAGAGAAACGCCACAGACTCTCAGCTTCTGAAACATTATTTTGGAAGATAATAATCTGTTCATTTTCTGTAGGGGCCCCCTCGGACGGATCTAACGTCTGATGAAAAATAATGGGTACAGAAGAGAAACGAATTTGGGTCAGAGAATATTTACAGCTTTAAAAGCTCCTTGTCTGAGATATTCCTTGGCAAGGGGGTCTGTCTGCTAGGGAGCAGGGTGGGGGGAGGGGGGTCAGCGTGCTGTTAAATTAACTATCGAGCTTGTTGACGTTTCACAAAGGGAGGCAAAGGCCCGTGGAGGAGATGGATGTGGATGAAGCAAAAGGATCAGGCAAAGACACAGAGGCAAGGCCATAGGAAGACATGAGCAAACCCCAGAGAAAGAATCAGAAGGCAGTATGTGCATCATATCGAATGTAACCCACCGGATCAGCGCAACATAGAATTACATCACCTGGACTTTCTGGTAGAGGGATAGGGCGTGAATTGTCGCGCTGCATATAGGAGGCGACGCTGAGGCTTCAGATATTACTTTGGCCTGAAGGTGCATGTGTACCGTATCAGGGATGCCGTTTGATGGTGTGGCAGTGTTTGTCATTATAGTGTGATTACATGCTGAATTATTTATGTAGCTGCACACTGATGCAGGCCCAGACGGGGCAGCAGCCATGCACACTCAGTATTTAATTTTTTCACCTGTGGAGGTTTCTTCGTGTGTGTGTGGGGGGGGGGTGATGGTATTGCTGCTGAAATCGGAAAGCAAGGAAAGCTGTACTGGGGAGCTCAGGGGATCTTGGCGACGGGGCAGGAAGCCGGTGATGGGACAGCGTCACGGACGTAGAACCTTCAGATCCAGATACGTCTGTAAAAGGACCAACCCAGCAGAGCTGCTTGACCCGCATATCCCCCCACCTTCCTACCGCAAACACCCCCTCCCCAACCCCCATTCCATCTGGCCGTACTGTAATCCGCCCTGGTGAGCAAGTGCCCGCTCCATGCTGACCCCGTCACCATGGCGGCACTGTTGGCACGGCGACAATGATACGACACGGGAGGCTACCGGGAAGCTACTGTTTCTTGCCAGTTCCGCTCACTCTCCTCTGGTCCTGGGCGCCGCCTCTGACGTGGATGTACGCACTTCAGCGCGAGTCACAGGGGCTGCAGCCTCGACGATGCAGATGCAGTGACTCAGGCTGACTTGTCCAGCTTCGCCGCTCTGCTTGGAACCAGTTCCCGCAGTCACATGATTACAGATGTGGGAGCTGTTTGTCTCAGGTGGGGACAACCGGCTCACTTTGGGGCGAGAGCTTTTTCCTCTTATAAGACTTTTTCTTATTTCGTCCTTTGTTGTCTTCGATCGTTTTCAGTCAGGGTTTTCCTGCTGTGTAACATTAACTCTCTTCTCTTACTGTGATGATGTCCTTGGCGCTCGGGGAAAGTGTTTTTCGAAGGCCGTTGAAAATATAAGAAACTGAAGGAGCTTCAGGAGGAATATCTGGTGGAAGACTTAGAGCCAGAATAAGCAGTAAAAAGAGCAATTTGGGTCCGAACATGAGTAAAGTACAATATCACCTGTTTAGACAAGAGAAAATCAGGAAATATGAATCAACAGAGATGGTGCCCCATGACACAGTCTGCAAGCAATCCATTCTCCTTCAAAACTGCATGTTAATCGAGTCCACAGAGACGTATAAATGTCCACGGGCTTTCGTTTGTAGCTAAACATTCTGTGTCATTAAAATCGGCGGTTTTCCTGAGGGTCTCCCAAAACAGGCAAGCTGTTCCCTGTGCCTCTCGTACCGGCATCAGACAAAAAAAAAATAAAAGAAAAAATTACTCTTAAATCTGTCATTTCAGCCAAAGTCACACTCTATAGTCTTGAAGGACATAAGTGAAGTCACTTTTTTTCCAGAAAGAATCCTTTCATACCTGACCTTAAGAGGTTTGGGGGCCTCTGGGGGAGGCGCCGGGAAGAAGGCAGCATCATGGGAGGCAGGGGTGATGAAATGCGTTATGTTTGCCTTTGGCCTAATGAACAGACTGTAACCATGGCGTCACGCACAGGAAAGGGCTCCTCTCTCACAAACAGACATAGACATTACATCCATAAAGCTTCTGTGGCGACAACTTTTTAAGCTGAACATATATAGAGCATCCAGTGACCATGACCAGAATACGCAGTTAGAAGATGGATGGATAGACATGTAGAGCTGAAAGTCAAATATTTCTCATTATTTCATCTATGCATGAATTAAATTATGAATCTAATCCATCATTACCATTTAAAAGCTTGTCTGTATCTCCCTACTTTTTCCAGTATTTTCTGTTCAGAATGATGAAAAGATCCTTTAATTTTTATTTCAGCATAACCTCTCCCCCAGTCCCTTTAAATTGCAGTGTTTAGAGAAACACACCTGCATTCTGAGGATGCTTTTGTGACCTTGCAGGTTTCCTGTCGTTCTAACAGATTAGTGTCGCTCCTTCAAATATTTGTATATATGCGAATTGCATGTAGGGAAAAAACAAAAACAGATTCATAATTGACTGAAAAGATCAGCCAACGCAGTCCAGGTAGGAAAGCAGTTTGGTGCATCACTTACTAGATTTACCGCCAGGGAACATGAAGAATAAAATGCCTTTTTGGGATGGTTGAAGCCGCAGGAACAGAGAGAGATGGACCAGTCACTGCGTAAGAGGATTAACCCCCCCCCTTGGAAAGCCGCTTGCTCGCTCTCGTGCCGACCCATCCTCGCTGTGTGTACGCGGTGGGAACACATTGTCCCTCGCCAGTGCACCTCCGCGAGCAGTAGCACTGTGTTCATCTGCAACTCCCCACGGTGTTCCGGCTTTTTCCATGTCTACCCCCGCGTTTGATTTTCCGGAAGGTGTCCGAGAAGGCCACTGCGGTCCTGACTTATGTACTGTTAATCCTTCACCGGAATGGCTGTCCCAGCGCACGGCCTCAGACATGGGGAGTGGGCAGGAAGGAGCTGCCGCCTTGCCCTTCTCTCAATGGGTAATACCCAGCTGAATGTGCCCGGGGCAGGTTGGAAAGGGTGCCGCAGGGCCAGCAAATCCGAACAGAGGCACAGGACCGCGACCAGCTTATCCGGGAACACGCAGTTCCCGCTCGCCGATCTGAACACGGTACCGGCCTCATCACCCATCCCCCGTCACTCGTTTAAATCTCCGACAACCTCGCCTGAACGGAATGCCGACTTCTCCGGCTCCTAAGGACTGAAAACATGCTTCTGAATCCATCATGCATTTTTGCTCCTTTGTCAAAGAGAGCACCTCTTCTGTTAGATCCTGTTAGGCTCTTATTATGTGTGTGTTATCGACCAGCGTAAGAGTAGCTCTCAGGTCTATTCCTGGAGTACATTGAGATTTTCGGGGATGAATGGTAAAATAACGACCATTGAACACCCAGCGAGGGGTCAATAGAGCGCAGAGCCATTTTGACAGTGCAAAGCTACCTGCAAAATGTGCTTTGTTTTTCGCGGTTTGGACAGACACACAAGGTCTCTGCCATCTGTATGTTCCTCTTGGTGTGTGAGATAGCTGCACTGGAGTATCTCCATCAGCTGCTGCAGGTTTCCAGCTGCTCTGCAGCTCTATGTCCTAGCAGGAGGGGGGTGGGTGTTGTCCAGGGGTGCCTATCTGCAGGGGATAGACTCGTCTTTGTCTGACTCTCACCCATGCGGGGGAGAGGGAGAGCAGTGTTTGGCTCTCAGCGCTCAGCACTGAAAAGATATAAATAAGGTCAGAGTGTTTCGTGCCAGCAGATAAATAAACGCAGCAATCTTCCTGGCCGCTATAGATTTTCCAACTTTTATTGGACTCTCTCTGCCCTGGAGGGTAATAGATGGGGGCAGCAACTCTGTCGCCTTGGACTGCCCCCCCCCCCCCTCAACATTTGTGGCATGTCCCGGGATCTGTTCTCATTTATCGGGAGATTTATCTACAGGGAGCGCGCCTCGCTTGTGAAATACCACATCAAGGTCCTCCAAGCCGCTCTCTGCCCCGGCCCGTCTGTTCTGACAGGGTCGTAAAATCTGCTCGGGATGCATGGAGCCGGGAACGAGGCCTCGGGCTGGAATTTACACACGGGGCCGTCACCCACGCTGGGGCCGCGGACCAGGCGGCGGGATGAAACGGCCTCACAGACGTTGCTTTCATCTCGGGGTTTTTCCCTTTTGCTCCTTAGGGGTACCTGGCCTTCCCAGCGTGTGTGGGGTCATAATTAAGCTGGGTCTTCCAGGGGGAGAGCAGGGCACTGACCCCAGCCTGGAAGTGAACTAGTGTGTGCAAGTTTTCTCAAGAAACTAGGCCTCAACCAGGCTTTCAGTCATTCCTGCTTCCTACACCGCTAATCCCAGAGGAACCCCCCCCCACCTTTTCCCTCACAGACACATGCCTACCCTCTGCCTATTCTCTTTTATAATATTACAAATAGCTATTTTTAGCATTCCAATTTAGAATCATATAATTATAGCAGAATTATTACCTAAGAAACTCAGGACGTGACAGACTGAGTGCTGTAAGAAAGAGGGGAAAAACCTTTCTAAAAATAAAATAAAATGAGTATATCTCTGTAAAAAAGGAACGCACCTAGCTTTTCTGAAAGACCTTGTGGTGGAATGGTAATGCATCTGACACAACCTCAGGAGGTTGTGTGTTTGAATCCCGTCAGAGTTGGCTCTTGTGTGAGTCGGTGGATTAGAATGCTGTGCGTGTAATCAGAAGGTTGCCAGTTCAGATCCCAGAATCAGCTGAGTGACCTTAGTGATCAGCTGAGCAATGTCCTTAATTCCTCCTTTTTCTTAAAAAATTGTATGCTACTTTGGAGAAATGTATCCCCTAAATTAATAAAAAAAGGTGCAGGGCTGTGTGCTGTGTCATATCTCCTAAAAATGCCTGATTAGTACTCGTGTGCGCAAACGCATTGTACATCCTTTACTCATTCATCTCGCTGCCATGCAGGTTAAGTACCCAAGTCGACTACTGCAGCGGGGATACCCCCAGGGATGTGAACTGGCAACCCTCTGTTTATGAGCTGAAGAGGCTCTTCTGGTAGAGTTCCGGAAGCACTACACTACCTGCCCTCACTTATTATTAGGCTTCCTAAATCCCGATAGTTAGGTACTTGTGGTTTAATGCACTTTAACAATAAAGAAACAAATTTAACGTCACTGTGGCAATTTATAGCCGGCCCCATGTTTATAAACAGCTCAATTAGTGAGACCCAGCTGATCCTAATTGGACTGGTTGCCTTCTTAGGGCCTAAATGACAGCCCCTGGGTGGGGTGTGGGAGTTTGGGGCGGCCAGATGCTGGATCTAGGGAGGTAAAGTGGGTGTTTGTGTCCCGGAATAGGAGATCTTTTGTTTACCTCTTTTATTATTTCTGAGGCTTCTCCATGCAGTTTTTGGTTTGATAGTTTGATCCGCAAAAAGACTTCTAGCCCAATTCTGCTTGTTTTTCTTACGTAATGGGCCCCGTTGTTTGGTTCAGACGGCTGTGAATGCTTCAGCTGGCGGCTTTTGGAAGAATGCTAAAAAAAAACATATATATATTTTCATGCCCGGCTCGTCCGATCCTCGTGTGTGCCACGCCCCCCTCGTTACCTCGTGTTCCTTCCGGATTGTAATCACCTGTTGCTTGTTAAGTTCAGCCTGTCCTGTGTATTTAGTCCGTGTCCCAGTCAGTATGCCCAGATCTGTCATTGTATTGTTTGTTGTCGTGCTTCCCCGTATACTCCCTGTCCTTGAAATAAACCCTGTTTACCCGTCTGTCCGGCTCCGCTTGCCTACTTTTCCGCTCGCCTGCTCCACGCAGACGTAACATATATATATATATTTTTTTATTTTATTTTATTTTTTTTTGACTGGCTTTGTCCTTTAAAAAAATCTCAAGCCGGTCTTGCACCCAGGTCACATTTGAACTGAACTGCCTCACTTTCAGAGGTTGTTTTTAATCTTGCTGTCTAGTTGCCGTCAGTGTACCTGCAAGCTCACAGAAGAGTGTTTTCCTTTTTTTGCCCTCTCCTCATTAAAAAATCCTTCTCCTCACTCAGAAAACATCCCCCAATGAGATAATAGTGTTGTGTTTAAATTTGATTAGCTGTCTATCGCCATTGTTTGAAAAGCTTTCCCCCTAATCAGCGGCATGCAGTTCAGCGCGGGAAGCCGCTGACTGCGGGTGAAATGTTGAAAAGTCAGAATTGAAAGTAAACGGCTCGACAGCTGTAATTTACCAAGGAAACAGACGTCCAAAGGAAAAAGGCCCATTTAAATTCCTCGCAGTTGAAAGTGTCTGAATCAACTCAAGGATATTTACCATTGTTCGCCCGTCATTTTGCAGTGTAAAGATTCTTTTTACATCTGTTTTTGATCAAACGCACAAATTGGTGCGAGTGCATCTGACACACATTGAGTCTTCCACAAATACATAACACTGCAGGTGTGATTCTATCTGGCACTTAACCTGGCCATAGAAACGTGATCCGCTATATGAAATCAATCCACCCGTTTTCAACACAGTGAGTCGTTGGTGATCCTGTACAGGCATCCCTGCCTTTGGTGTTGCTGAGTAATGATAGCCATCCCATGCAGTCTATGGTAGACCTAAGGGGCCCGCCTTGCCTTAGGGAGCCATGGCAGAGCTGGTGGGATAATGGCAGCATGATTTCGGAAACGTTGTTGCAGTTGACAGGCGTGGTTGGAAAGTGGTGTGATCCTTGGGAATCGATGTGCCACTTTCGGGTGGGTCATAACATTTTGCCGCAGAGATAAACATAAACGACACAGAGCTACACTGGAGCATCCATCTGCTTCTTCATAAGGCAGGGGGCGGAGTTAAACACAGCTTACTCTCCAGGACTAAGGCTGTCTGCCGTACATTCATTCCTTGTCTGATGTGAGGAGAAGGAAAACACTAGCAGACCCGATTCTAAAGCTCCCTTAACAATTCGATAGAAACGTTGTCTTTTCTCTCACGTAATCACCGCTCGCGATCCTCTCCCTCGACACTGCCAAACCCGGGTGATTCTCCACCTCATCTTTCCCACAATCCCTCTCTTCCTTCCCACCTTCTGGGTCTCCCCAACCAGCTTCTCCAAGCTTGTTTTCTTTTCTCTGCCTCCCCCTCACACCACCTTCTTCTCAGGCCTCCACCTGTTCCTTACCTCACATCGGTCTCTACTGGAATAGATTCTCCGAGAGATTCCATCAGCTGCTCTGCAAAGCTGAACTCTTATCTGTTCCCCTGAGAATGTGACGGTGCTGGCCAACCACTGTAATCCTCATGGAATGGGCTATAGGTTTCAGGGCCATTTTCACTGCTGGTTACCTGGGCGATGGCGAGTGTTAGGCGTAACACGTTGGTGTCCGTGAGACTACACCTCGCCTGAAGGGATGCCGGTGCCTTCAGTCAGGGGCAGGTTTGTTGTTTCTGGGGCCCTACTCAAAAAGTCACTTTGGGGCCCCCCTGCCCCCATCCTGCCTAGTGTAGTGACTGCTTGTGGCCAACAGTGGGCCCCGAAACGTCGAGGATACACATGCAAATGCATCGTTTGAGTGGTCGCAAACACCACCGCTGCCTTCAGTTTAGTTATCAGTTTTAGTCGGCCGGCATTAAAATTCCATCCTCCCTAACAAACCCCAAAGCCAACAGGATGTGAGGGGATAGGTGATTAACGCGGCACGGACAGGAAATCAAAGCGCGTGAATCAATAAAATCTGCCCTCGCTCTTTATAGCCCCATTAGCGCAGAGGAAATGAGTATTCACCCAACACCGGGCTTTCAGCAAATCAGCAACATATCTGGGTTCTTTTCCAGCCATCAAGCGCTGTTTTGCCATGACTATTTTTTCCATATTTTGTTCTCCTCTGATGAGCTTTGACAGGTCAAGATTTCCACAAGAATGTTAGCTCTTAGCTTAAAGGCTAATTTTAGTTCAGTCTTGCTGTAGTGTGTTTCCGTTAATCGAGGGGGGGAGCGAGACAGTGGCAGGGTGACATCACATATGCTAACGCTCCTGACCGCATTCGTTTCGCATTACGAGTTCATGTTTTTAACAAGCTTGCGACATGTTTTAGCTCATGTTTCAGCATCCTGTTCTGATCGGCTCCAGGGACTGGCTGACCCCGCTTTCTCAAAATGTATGCCGCTTTGGATAAAAGCAACTGCTAAACAAATAAAATGTAAATGTAAACTGACTGTACTGTGGAAAATGCCGGTTTAGTAAAAGTACTCTTTCTTTCTACACAATTTCTGGAGTATTCTTTTACCAGCTTGTTTAAAAAAGAATTTATTTCTACCTACTATCACAAGGTTGCACGATGCAATGATTTTCCTTATGCGAGTCATTATTTATAAAAAGATCTAGAAATTAGAATTTCTGAAGGCTTTTATCTGGTGGCAGCGTTCAGAATAGTAACTGACTCGCAAACAAAGCTGCTAAATCTTAAATGAAACGATCTCGGTGAATCTACAGAGAGGTGTGCTGAATACATCAGGAACTGACACAGTCTTCAAGGTCGGGACAGCACACCCCTATAGTCAAACTTGAGATAAACGGGAGGTTATTGGGTCTTAACCCAGCATTGGGGGTTAGTCTTCATTTTGAACCATCCCTAAAATAACCAGCTATTGTTGTCTGGGCCACATACAGTAGGTGGCCTGGAGCCTATCCCAACACCACAGGGCACACACTCAGACTGGGGGAGGGATTTAAACCCCTTCCTTGGAGGGTGTGACCTAACAGCACTATGCATCAATCCACCGTGACACGCTAGGTTTCACTTTACATAATCATTTCTCCTTTCGTTTGCTGGCTGTTTAAAGTTTAACCCAACACCCCACTGGGATATTAGTCACCAAACAGTCTGTCCCCGTAACGTCTTTTTCACTCAGCTAATCCAAGAAAACATTTACGTTCAGCCAGCACACTATTACAAACTCGTCTGCCATTAAAGGGTGATGCGTATAATCGCTTCTTCATCTTCATTTTGCAGCTGCTACCACAAAAGCTGATTATAGCCACCAAAATAATGGCTATTCACTCAAGAATGAAGAACCCTGTGAATTCCTGCTTAATTTATAGAGTGCAATTGGCCTGCTTTTAATATTTTAAGTTAAATTACAAGCTCACAGTTTTTAGCCTCTGAAAGCTATCAAACATTCTGTGATGAATGTAAATAACCTCCTTTGATTAATGCAACAATTCAAGACTGAGCACTGGCTTCAGAACCCGTACCTACATTTTGAATTATTTAAGCATGCGGCAGTATAACAGTATCTGGACTGGGTGGTCTTAGCCATTCATGACAGTGTCTGGACTGGGTGGTCATCCATTCATGACAGTGTCTGGACTGGGTGGTCTTAGCCATTCATGACAGTGTCTGGACTGGGTGGTCTTATCCATTCATGACAGTGTCTGGGCTGATTAGTATTATTAATTTTCCAGGGACATGCTTCCTGTAACCTAAGTTTCTAAGACAGCCTCAGGTGTGTGGTCACATGACAAGATATGTGTCCGCTACAGTCTTGCCCTGGGTCACGCTTCCTTAACACTGTGCATTTCCCTGGATTGACTCCATGTCACCTCCACCTTGACGGATAAGCAGTTATATGATCTTGTAGCTCTTCTTAAGAAGATAAAGCATAGAGAAAAGAAACCTGCCCCCTGGTAGTCTGATCATACATGAGAACTTAAACAAGCCAGTGTGCAAATGCTGCTCAACCAAACTAGAGACTTTCAGATCTGCCTGGAAAGAGAACCTCTCTATGTACAAACAAGCACTAGTGACTGCTAGGTCTGTGTGTCTCTCCATAATAATAGAAGAGAACAAAACAGCCCTATCTCCTGTTCCCCCTAGCATGGCAACAAGCTACACCTGTTATATGTTTGTCTAGTCTCTCATTCTTGCCCTTGCGTGCTTCACTCCAGCTGCCTCTTGATTGCGCCATTGTTAATCTGTGTATAAAAGTGCTTCCCAGCCCTGTTCTCCCCAGTCCTGTCATTGACGTATTTCTCTTTGTATGCTCATTATTTTCCTAGTGCTAGCTCTTCTCCATTGTTGACTCCTCGAAGTCTGGTTTGCTTTCCCCTGCCCCATTTTTGGTTGGAATAAAGCCCTTTAGTTCACCCCTATATCTGCTCTTGACTCCCTGGATTCCTTGTTGTGACATTAGGTTAACAAAGAATTATTCAGTGTTAAACTCAGAAGTCCCAGAATGTCTTAGGAGTGATGACTTTATTATATTTTTAATGGTAAAATAAGATTATACAGACTATGAAGAGCATGTCTGTAGCTACATACGGATACCAGCCTTCTGCTAGTCCTATTCGTACTGATAATGACACCTCAGAATCTTTCTTTCCTGTAAAACAATCAGTACTTTTGAACTTCATTTCCTCCTGCAAATCATCTACTAGCATTGTAGACCCATTTCCGACAAAACCTCTTAAAGAAGATTGCACCACTGATTAGCACTACTCTGTTAAACTTGTTAAACTCCTCTCTTTTGCTTGTATATGTTCCAAAACCTTTAAAAATAGCTGTTCTTAGACCTGTTCTCAATAAATCAAATCTTGAAACTAGTGATTTCTGAAATTATAGACTTACTGTATATCAAATCTTCCTTTCATTTCAAAGATCCTGGAGAAGTTGTTGTCCGTTAGCTGTCTCACTTTCTACAGAAAAATAATGCTACTGAATTATATCAATCTGGCTTTAGACCAAACCATAGCACAGAAACAGCTTTAATCAAAGTAATAAGTGATTTGCTTATGGCTTCTGACCGTGGCTGTATATCTTTGTTAGTGTTACAAGCATTTGACACTGTGGACCATAATACTCTCAACTCTCATAATACTCTCAACCTCAACCCTGGTGGTCTTCCTACTCAGCTTAACACAGGGATCTTGGTGTCCTGGTTGATTGTGATTTATGTTTCAATGCTCACATAAGAAGTATTACTAGAACTGCATTGTACCATCTATGGAACAGAACCAAGCTTTGGAATATGTTCTCTTTCCATGATGCAGAAAAACTAATACATGCCTTAATACCTTCCAGGCTGGATAACTGTAATGCCCTCATTTCTGGTTGCCCTTCTGGGTCCTTAAATAAACTTCAGCCAGTCCAAAATGCAGCAGCCAGAGTTCTTACAACAGCTAAAAAATATTGTCATATTAGCCCTGTTCTATGCGTCCTTCACTGACATCCACTTAAGTCTCGAAATGATTACAAAATACTGTTATTAATTTATAAAGCACTGAACGGCCTTGCACCAGCATATTTTAGAGATCTATTGGTCTCTTACAACCTTCCTTGCCTGCTTCAATGTAAGGGAGCAGGATATCTATTAGTACCTAACGTAGAAAGAACTACGGCAGGCTGCAGAGCGTTTTCTTACAGAACTGTGGAATCGTCTCCCAGCAGAGGTGCAAGATTCAGCCTCACACTCAGTATTCAAGACTACACTAAGAACACACTTGTTTAGTCTAGTTTATAGGGACTGCAGTTCTAGCTCTAGCTAATCACTCACCCCACAGCCTGCACTGTGAGGTGCAGAGCTGGGTGGGGATCGGTACCATTGGCTTTGGATGAGCTGAACTGTCAGTGCTGTCACTCTAGCTTCACACTCCCTCGTGGAATTGGAGTGCTGACATTCAGGGACTCCCCATGCCTGCGTTCCCACCTGCCTCTCCCTCCTACTTATGCTGCCACAGCCATATCGGCTGGAGCTTACATATTGCACTCACCTAACTGCGCTGCCTCTAGTCTCCCTTGCTTTGGCTAATTGCACTTTTAATTTCCTCTGCCCCTCCTGATGTGTTCTGCCTGGAGGCCCAAAAAATCAGCATAATTCTGCCTACCCTGTGCTTGTGATGCCTCCACTACCTGTGACGCCATTCCAGCCTGCCCGCCCTTCAGCCTGTGACGTCTCTCCTGCCCGCCCTTCTGCCTGTGACGTCTCTCCTTCCTTCCCTGCTGCTGTGACACTGCCATCAGAAGCAGCATCAGCACCTACATGCCATCACCTGCTTGCCTTCTGCATTGAGACTCAAATCTTATTCAGGATGGACTCCCCCTTTGAGTCTGTTTCCTCCAAAGGATTCTCCTTTTAGGGAGATTTTCCTTGCCACTGTCATCTCTGGCTTGCTCACTGGGGGCTTTGGTCAGGGATAATGCAAAGCACTTTGAGACAATGCAATGTTGTGAAAATGCTTTCTACAAATAAAATTGAATTGAACTGAAGTGAAAATGAAATCGTGGGACCGGTGACAGTCTCCTCGTCTTCCAGATGCCTTTTTACATTTCTGTGATCTGTGATCCCTGCAATCAGTCCTGCTGATTCAGCCGTGTGATTGACGTTCATGAAAACGTCAAACGGTCCCTCAGGATGATGCCTTTCTGCAGCCTTTGGTTATTGCTACAATTTGCACCTTTTTACACACTGGAACTTGTTACCAGCTGAGCCAGTAGCATCACATGAAAGTGTGAGATGCTGGAGACACTTTGATGTTGCATTTGATGCTGCTTGCATGCCAATATGCATTTAGGATGCACTGCTTCTATTCTGTCCTTTCCCCTGCATCATCTACGGCTCCCTTGCTGCAGTCTGATGAGTGTGAGCAACGATCCATCTTCTCCTCATTCTTCTTCTTCCTCCAGTTGTTATCTTGGTTTTAGGGGACACCATCATCATCATCATCATCATCATCATCCCCTGGGTAAATAGTTGGAAGACAGACAGACAGAAAGACAGTCAGTAGAGGTGCAATGATTTTCCAAATCCAGAGTTAGGATCAGGCCTCGACTTTCTCTGGCACGGCTCAGTTCACACCTCTGGGCTTTAATAATCACCATCAACCTGGATCACTAAACATAACAATGATGAATAACATGTTACATTAACTTAACTACACATAAAATAACTATGTGTGCAAAATCAAATTGAAAATAAAATGCTATAATCTACTGAATGTAATAATGAAATTAGCCTAGGTTTTACCTGGATCGTAATTGGACCAAAATAGTCATGTGACACACGCAGTTGTAAGACAATGAAATAGGTGTAATGTATAAAATTTACAAAACTTACAACTTGCTCTAACTTTAAACAGAATAATAATTTTCTGATTTACATGTGTTATAGTGTTAATTGTGCAACAAACAAACCTGTGGCAGCGGATTTGGGTTGGGGGGTAGATACTTGGTTCTGTCTTCCAGAACCGTTATACAAACTCTTTAACATGTGTATTGCTGTTTCAGTCTTGGTTTCAGAATGATTACACCACTAGTGTAGTGTAGTTCGCTTGTTGAGTGCATGTGGAGTTTGCAAGTTGGGTTTGTGTTTGGCATGTGTAGAGTTTGCTTGTTGGGTGTGTACAGTATAAAGTTTGGATACTGGGTGCATTTAGATTTTGCATGTTGGGTGCATGAGGAGTTTGCCTGTTGCATGCATGTGGTGTTGGCATGCTGGGTGCATGTGAACGTTTGCACATTGGATGTCTGTGGAGTTTGTGGAATTTCCATGTTCTCCTTATGCTGTATTGGTGTTCTCCTGTTGTGCACAGACATGCAATTAGGTCTGTTGGTATATGTCTGGCCCACATGTATGTTTACGTTTATATTTAACATATTTAACAGCTTTTGCCCAAAGCAACTCACAAGTGAGGCAGGTGAGCTATGTGCCCTGCGATGAACTGGCATCCATTCCACTGCTGCCTGAGATAGGCTGCAGGCACCCCTTCCTCCCATAACCCTGGTCAAGATGAACAAATAAGAGAGTTACTGATTATTGCCCCCTAGTGTATACCACTGGGATTTTCAATTATTTTTGTGTCAATCTGCAGTCATTATTACATTGATCTTACACATTATGTCTTACCAAATAACAGTGTAAAGGATCAACAAAAACAAAGCAAAGAGGAAGGAAGAGAAAATATTATTACAGTTTTTCAAGACACCAAAGCATATTTGTGCAAAGGTTTTTAAAGAGGTTTTGAAGCTCTTGTCCAACACAGCAGAAAAGTATGCTTTCCACCTTTTTGCTACAAATCTGCATAAAGAATCATTATTTCTAATGCAGACCTCAGTTATTAGAAGATTAAAATAAAATTTATCAACGCATAAATTGCAGTTTTCCTGGTTTCAGATTATTAAATCTCCAGTCAGTAGGTGGCAGTACGGCAGGCCACAGTGTCGACAGACTGCGTTTCTCCTGAGATCTCAGAAGGGAGAGAGAGAACCGCTAGTGCTTTTAAGGTTGTACTGTATCAAAATACTGTCTCAATAATTTATGCAGCAGCTGGTCTGTTCTATGACCTTAAGAGCAAATCTCATTTAGAATGGCAGAGAAGTGATTAAATATAACCTGCTCATTGACTGTGGATATCGAACAGGGTAAATAAGTACTATTAATGGATAGATATTCTATAATTTAGACAAATATTTAGTTTATTCTCTTCACTACTTTATTCCCACTTTGGGATACAGAGTCTCACACAAACTGGTCTTTATTGTGATTTTTCTTGTGGACCAGGTTTCTAAGTCCAGTTTATCTTTCCTATGTAAGTGTGGGTATACTTGGGGTACACCATGCTCCGCCCACAGCCCAAAGAAGGATTTTAACTGGAGACTCTAAATCACCTGATCACCTGTGTGCTGGCTCATGGGAGTTACTTATATAAAAATGTTCTAAGAGCAGAAGAAAAAATGATTTCTTCACAGAGATAACCAATCAGATTGTAGAGGAGGTGGGTCCAAGCAACAAGTCGAGCCAGGTCCAACCAATCAGATGTCTTGCACAACACTTCCGCTTCCCAGAAAAGACTCCAGGCTCAACATGAGCTACATCAGAAGCTCTGGGGACATAGTAGGGTGGATGGGATTTTATTAGAAAGGACTCATAGTTCTGTCTATTTTTTCAGCTGGATAATTTACTACAGCCAATTTACCAATGACTCTTAACCACCACACCCCAGACGATTAAAGCAAAGGAGGTTAAACGTTTTAACTAGGTAGATTTGCTTATAGGAAAGTAGAGAAAAGCAGATCTCTAAATTCTGCTTCATCCGTATTTATCAGCATATAGTCATATGGTCAGATTTGCAGTGAGAGATGCCCATGTTTGTGCCTGTGAGGATAACAAAGGAAACATTTTGGAAAGGGGTAGAATGTGGGAACATCGAACAATGATAACGTTTTTTATTTCTGTTTAATAAAATCTGAATGGATGTGCTTTACATATGCCGTTTGAGGTTGGATTTGTATTTTATGAGGCACCAAGCAATTATACACATTGTGTGCAGCCTCACAACTCACTGATTTTTATACACAGATGCATTCGATCAATTATTAATCATCAATGGGAGCGCATAGGAGGTTTCGGAAAGGGGCGGTGAGGGGTATTTCACTATGTTTATCCTTCCCAGTTTGACCTTTCGATAGATCCCTGTTGTTTTTGCATCATCAGTGAAAATCCACATTATGTTGTTATCATATACATTACCTCATATTATACTGAAAGCTGTTTTCCCCATTTATACAGAAGCATTTTTGGTGATGTAACCAGCTCAAGGGTACAATAACCTCTTGGAACATGATGCAGCAAACTTTAATTAAAGAAAAACACATCCCTGCTTGTGAGCTACTCGTTTCACCGCATGACATCCCCGTGCTGGTCAGGAACATGAAACACCATCAATATTTTAAGACATTAAGGGGTGCAGATGATTATTTTCCCATAATGACTTAAGCTACTCCGCGGTGTAACATTGTTGGATACCCAAACCTCCCGTTTGCTGTGTTGCTATTTGCATTTGTACAAACCTTTCCATTACAGGCACTCGGATCGCTCAGGGTAAGACTGTCAGGCAAATAAATAAAACATGAGAGTAAGAGAGATGGAGAGAGGGAGAGGCAGAGAGAGAGGAAGGCTGAGAGAGAGGGAGGCAGAGAGGGAGACAGAGAGAGAGGGTGGCAGAGAGAGAGGGAGACAGAGAGAGAGGGAGGCAGAGAGGGAGGCAGAGAGAGTGGGAGAGAGAGAGACAGAGAGAGAGGCAGAGAGAGAGGGAGGCAGAGAGGGAGGCAGAGAGAGAGGGAGAGAGAGAGACAGAGAGAGAGGCAGAGAGAGAGGGAGACAGAGAGAGAGGCAGAGAGAGAGGGAGACAGAGAGAGAGGCAGAGAGAGCTCAGCTGGGTTGATTTTGCAGCATGAAGCTGATCTGTTTACAATCAATGTGAGTTGTAGGTCAGACTTAGTCAATGAGTAAAACAGTGCATGGTACTAAGTGAGCACAAAAATACAATATGCATCACTGTTCCTCAATTCCTAAATCAGTAACACTTTACATGATGGGTCACAAATAATATATTGTGATACTATTACTTATGTATTAATTAACCATAAACTAAGTCTTAGTTACATACTGATCTCAAGTTTGTTCATTATCATTGAATTGTGGCGCATCTTTCATCCCAAGCAGTTACTATATCTGTTAATTCTGTAAACCTTTGTGAACTACTGAAGTAACAAGTCATCAATAACACAAGTGAAATACTGGTCTCATGTTTTTTCATTAATGAATCGTGATGCTTCTTTTATCTCAAGTAGCTACAACATTTGTTCATGATTTGTACTTTAGTAGTAACTGAGTTACTCCTAAGTATTTGTGGGCCCCCTCAAGTAAAGCATTACCCCTAAATCCCTGCATTGACATAACTACAGTCTTGGTAGTTTCTTTACACACAAACTGCACTGTAAAAACAATTCAGAAAAAAACACACAGAACTTCCTACAGTCTCTAATGAACTGTTCAGATAAAAAGGTCAGGAGCCTGTAGTGACAGGGGACATGATTAACCACTCGCTAAATAGCTCAGTCTCTTCTCCTACATTTATCTTGATTCTGAGCTGTTTAAGCTGCTCAGTTAAGTGAAATTAAAAGAATCTAAATAAAACGTGTCCTCACGTGGGCTGTGGAGCGCAAGAGAGCTTTTGGACTGCAGCTTAGTTTTCATTTGAGGTTTCAGTGAATGCTCAATCATTTTCATTTGTTTGTTTCTTGACATCTGTTTGTTATTCCTGGCAATGCTGCTGATGTGTTTTGCTGTAAATGAAGTATGTGTGCGGGTCTCACCAAATCAGGCAAGAATGACTGAAGCTAAGATGATGGACTGTAAGAAACCACAGGCACACATGCAGACACACACACACAGTCACACAAACATCAATACTCTCTCTCTCTCTCTCTCTCAGCCCTGAAACCGCAAACAATAGGTGGCTTCAGTAAAAGTCCTGCCCATCGCATCTTTACTAATTGCTGCCCTCATTATAAGACCTTTCCCTGCTGAGCTGATCTATCAGCCACGAATAAGACACCCCACCCCCCCTTTCTGAAGATCAGTATGTCCCACAAAGTCCAATAATGACTGTCCTAAAGATTCTTCTTCCCCCAGTGCAGGATCAGGAATCCTAAATTTGATCCAGGCAGCTGATTGCAATCTGATGCTCAGATGAAATATCACTGTGCCTCTTGGAATTCTTGTGCCGCTCTTGATTTTCCTGTTATGTCCCTTTCATGTGGAAACCAAGCTCGATTTTGGAACATTTAGCCTGTTCCGGATTCCATTAAATCCACATCAGCATGAAACTCTGTCCAATAACACTAATTCTACCAGCTGTTCATCATTCATAAATGATGTTCTCCATCGGTAAATCCTGACTAATAAGTGAACGTGTAAACAATTTTTAAAGATCAGTGTGTTATGGCCTTAGAGTAACAGTACGGAAAATTACAGGCTGCATGACCTCAGTCAGCTTGCCTGAAGGTGATGTCACACTGCAGACAAGGCAGCAGGCGTCCAGCAATATAACATCTACAAAGACGTTTTGGCGGTAATTATTCTCATGTAGTCCCAACATCTCCCCCCCTCCCCCGAAATGATGGCACAGGCACAGCAGGGTACGCCTGATTTCTGTGAGAGCTTTCTGTACCTCTGCATTTTCAGACATCAAAAATGATCCTTGCAACCTAGGACAGATAGCCAAGCACAGAAAACTGAGCCATGTATCAAGAAGACACAAAAACACTGAAACAGTTAAGGGATCCGAATAAAACATACCCAGCTGAATATATGATATATGTATGTTTATTTTATTATTCAGATTTTGCTTAAGATCCAGCTTTAAGATTCAGATCCAGCTTTTGTTTAAAGCAACTAACTGATAACAGGAAAATAGGGCCAGCCTCTACCTACGGTAATCACTGTAAAGATGAACAGAGGCGGTATACAGACACACGCAACCACAGACTACTTATTATATGAGCATGAATAGAAGTGCGCTTGCTTAGTTAGTTTATCAGTTAATCAGCAAATCAAGCATGGAATGTTACATACATTCATTAGCAGTTATCTTTCGAAAGGCTATCTGAGAAAAAACACGAAGGAAAGAAAAACAGCTCTTCAGTGGTGATGTTACGGGGATTATACAGAGCACTGGGCTGGCAGTACGGCACAGCATTTAGACACAGCAGCCAGCCTATAATGAGTGTTTGTGGCAGGCTGTGGCACTGTAACATTCAAACAGCAGAGCACCGGTAAACCCTTTTTATTTCCTATTTTCTTTTCTTTTTTATTTTTTGTGTGGTATGACTGCGTGGGTGTGTGCATCTGCGAACTGCGCATGCGATGAAACTCACACCTACACACACGCACTCCCACACGCACACACGCACTGCGCCCTGGTGGCCGGAAGCAGCTGGTACTCCCCAGTACTCCAATCGGCTGACTGCGGGGGGGCTGTAGCTGATCTGGGCTGTAGTTAGTATCACACCCCCCCCCCCCACACCCACATGCTGAATACCTTTAACTGCTAAAAAAAATCACCGCGCCTGTGTTATTGGATACTATTTGTTTGTGCACTAAGCAAGTAAATATTGCACAGGGATTGAAATGCTGCTTGAGCAAGCCCTGGTAATTAAAACGGTTGTCCACCGTCATTTGGCTCTGGTCCTGGGAAAAGCTGTGATGCTGAGCGACGCCATTCGCCCCCTCCCCTCATAGATCCCAGGCCCCCACCATGCTGCCCTGGACATACTCTAATAGCTATAGATTCCAGTCAATCAATGCCGACTCGATGCTAATTGCTAGGAGTAATCTTCCACAGATGAGCTAAACTTGAACCTGCAAGGAGACCGATGCAAAAGCTGGGGCCAGCCAGCAGGGCCGTTTACCACCATTGGCCGCCCTATTGGCCAGAAATAGTCACTGCGCTAAATATATTATATAAACACATTCCTTATTTAGGAGATGCTAACCAGCTAGTCAACTATGATCCTCTGGCTTGATTTGCTACCTATTTATTTACTTTTTGAAACATCTGAGGGGGGGGCCACAAAGGGACTTTTTCAGTGGGGCCCCACCCCAGTCAGCCTGAGCCCAGATTCCCACTAACTTATAAGCATTTCAACTCAGAGAAACTGCAAAGCCGTGCCAGAGAAGCAGGGACAGTGTGACTGATTAGACGACCGTCATCTAACGGGAATATACTAACATGAGGCGGGGCTGTAGGAAATACACCGACATATCGGCAGATCCTTAAATCTAAGGCGTGAGCCTCAGTCTGTGGTCAGGATGGGGGATTTCCCAGCCATCGGAGTGGAGATCTGCTGAGATGGTGAAGTCCAGCTCCGTAATAAAGAGGGTTACAAAGTGAGAAGAAATTTAGGGCAGGCAGAGAGAAAAACAGGATTACAGACTGTAAATATCGATCATTAAGACTGATTTATACTACTGTGTAGAATCTAAACCATTGATTAGCCACAGGTAGGGTATAGCCACATGCCCTACACTCTAGCCTGACATGCATCTCTCCAGAAATGTAACTATGGGCATCAGGCTACTGTCTAGGATACACAGCTATGCAGCTACCTATGCCATAGATTCTAAGTATAAATCAGCCTTTAATGGTACAAATGACTACATGATATACCTCCAGGAAAATGCTGTAGGCAGAGTACATGTTATTGGCTCATGAGAAACATATCAGCAGAGTAGGACAGACGATGTGGTTCTAAACACTACCGCCCTCACATGGTCACGGCTCCTATGTCATCACTGGGAAGCTGACAGCACACGACAGCTCCTCTGGCAAAAGGCAAAACCGAGCTCCACATCCATAAGGCACCGCAAGGTGTTCCTGGTGTCGTTGCTGGCGGATTCACTGCTGCTGATGAGGCATTTCCAGGTGCTTGGAAAGCAGGTGTGTAAATACAGGGTGTTCCTCAATACCAAGAACACAAAGAACGGTCTTGCTAACTTGCCTTCTAAAAACAAACTTGGGGTGCAATGAATCATGGGACTGGTCTTGTTTGGCGAGGATACAACCTATATGTATCCTTGATATTTGGGACACGGTAAGGAATGACACCCGGGGATTTTTTACTTTCCTCTGTCCTTCTGTTCTTGAGTATTAGAATAGGTCTTCGGCAATGGAAGATGATGTAAAACGGATACTTGAGAACACATGGACAGTCAGCTTCGCATATCGTACACTCGGTCCGGATCCCTGTCCGGATCCCTGGAATCCTTCGACACTCAAACTGCTCATCCATGGCTCCTTATCCCAAGTTTTTATTATTTTGGTTAAAGCATTCCCTCCCCAGCAATCCAAACCCCGCAGTGGGACCGGATCACACTGAATTGCGCTCTCACATGGACGTGACGAGGAAAGCGAGCATGTGGAAGCGAACGGCCCCCCGTGAGGGAAGGTCCATGTCCCGCTAAAAGCTGTCCCTTTTCAACCGCGAACGCTGACGTCTCTGTGGCGCCCCAGCTGCACTTACTGTCACGCCTGGGTGAAGCTGAGCAGTATTAATGTGCGCCGTGAGCGGCTTGGGGAGGGGGTGGGTGGGCTGGTGAGGTCCCTACAGCGTCTGCATGTCTCCCGGCATGGTGATGTACATCCGCTGTGACCTTAACGCTTAGCAACCCAAGGAAAGAATCATGCAGATGTCACATGCATATTGGGTGGAACACAGGTACAAAGAGGCCAGCAGTGTGAAGATGGCGCCCTCTGCAGTCAGAGTCGTTGTCTTTAAGGGTCCATGTGCACTATGCAAGACTCTCGGTCTGAATCTCCACGGCGCTGGGAATCAGAGTTTCTGCGGGCCACTGGGATACAGACCAGCTGTCTTGGCGTGCCTTACGGTATCCCATGATGCAGTTCACTTCCGAATAGGTTTCCCGGTCTTATCTCAATTCTTGAATTTTTAAGCTCCAGATCTGGTTGCTAGGTGGAGACTTTGTAACATCATTGATGGAATTGAAGGCTGTGTAGAGATACATGTGGCGGGGTGGGGGGTTGAAACTTGGTAAGTGGTGGGGGCTTCAATGGAGAGTCTGTGGGTCATCTTCACCACATAGCACATCTTCCATGTTTCTGTATCAGAATCCAGCTGAGGACAGGACAAAAACAACAGCCTGTCGATGATCAAACAGCTCCCCCCCCTACCCATGAGTGACTCAACTCCACCTTGACCGGGGGTGGCTGGTAATATTGTTTCCAGCCAACCAGGGGAACCAGATGGCGACAGATGGCTGTAGAATCAATCAAGGTATAAAGCACACAGAGGGGAACAGTCACGTCGCGTCCTGGTTTTTATGACACTTGTCAGGTACGGAAAAAATATCCAGCGGGTTGCTTTTCTCGTTAGTGTGTTCGACGGACATGTTGCGGCGCGATGAAGGCATGTTGTTGGCTTGGGCGTGGTTGGCAGGTGTGAAAACGGACACGAGGCAGACGCTAATCGGGAATGCCAACATGGGTGAAGCCTCTTTGTGACAAAGCCAGCCTCCCTCTCCAGCTGTGCAGAGAGCTTAACGTCCCCCCAGAGCCAGGGGTCATGTGACCTTTGTCCTTTTCCGCAGAAACTGTGCTCAGAGCTGAATGCAGGGCCTCCTTAGAGGGCTTAAGAAGGGGGAATCCTTTAGCATTTCGGGCATTCCTCTCTCACTGCGTGTAGTGAGTGAAATCTCCACGGACACGGCGCTCAAGGTCACCTACACACAGCAGCACAGAGCCCCAGCTCTCAGCTCCTCTGGCTCAGCGTCGTATCCTATATGAATCTGCTGATGTCATTCTACAATGCAGCTACATGGTCTTATTTACAGGGGAATAGAACCTGATTTTGCTGCATTGATGATGATTCTTCGAGAAATATGAGTAAAAATGCATGAAAAAGTAAATATGCCTTTATTGACACATAAGCTTAACAATATTAATTTATGATGAAGTATTTAATTATTCTGTATGCAGACTGTAGAAAGTGAATCCTTGAATAAACAGGAGAAAAGGGTTTGGAGATGATGGAATAACTGAAAAAGAATGGCCAAAGTACATTATTCAAGGAGATGCGGCTTGTGGGTCTCCCATTGGTGTCTTACGGAAGCTTCTAAAGATTTAATCTTGAAGGTCTAATGTTAGACCTACGGTTGATCCTCCATTATGACATCAGACAGGTCAGGAGAGGTGGAGACTGGTGGGCACTTGATTTCAGATCCATGACCAAATATTTTTCCAGATTTTTTTGTTAGCTTTGTTGCTCAGGAGAGGCCTGAAGCTCCAGAACCCGTTCAGAACCAGCTTGCGTCTCCCCCAGCGGATCTTATCAAGCACCGAGATTCCTCTTTAATGACAGAATGCGTGGGCCTGGTCTCACTACACTTTTTCTCCTTTGGACTTTTTAAAGAACAGAATTTCAGGATGACTGCCGAAGCTTATTGAAGTGTTACCCCGCTGTCTGAGTTCTTATTTTCTACGACCTACAGCAGCAGCTAATCTTGTCGGGCTCATTAGGGTGCTGATGTCGCGTGCCGCGTAGTGCCGCTGGCCAGGGGTGAAGGCGGCACTCTTCGCCAGTTAATTGGCCCCTTGATGGCTTAATCACTCACGGATCACACGGCCGCTCCCAGACGATCAGGTATGCTTCTCCTCGAGTGGCCATTAAGAGCCAAATTGGAAACAGCGCCGGACTGGTGCCGGGAAACCAGCCTCTGCTGGTGGCACTGGCTTGCTTATAAACGAGGGCAGCCAGGGAAACAGCGCGTAGGAGGAGGGGTCTGGATGAGAGTGCAAAGCAGCGTGACTCGGCTTAGAGATTCATTCACTCCAAAGTCCGTTATTGGGTTACATTCTGAACAGCATTCATTTAGTACTGTATTCAATAAATCCACAGATCACATAAAAGGAAGACACAACACATACAGTAAGAAAAACCATGTTTCCAGCCATGCATCAAAAATTAGAAGAAAAAAAACAAAGCAAAACTAAAGCATTTTTACATCTTACCTAAATACACAGAGGGACACTCTTACAATAAGTTTCCTTTTATAGTAAGTCATGAACTTACTGTAAGCTTATTCTATGCATAAATATTAGTCTATTTGGAGCAAAAAAAAAATCTCAAATTGACAGAAACTGTCAACTGGAAAACCACCACAGCACTTGAACAATCACCCCAACACCCAGTGGAATATAGTTACTATTCTGATTTTCCTAGTTTACATTTTTTTTGGAACAAATGCTAATGGTAAATGCTAATGCTGTGTAATAACTGCTAAAAGCTTTTTAACAGCAATTAGGGCCTATTTTATCTGCATTACTGAACGTACTACATGTGAGATGTGTCCTCCATGATCTCTCTGTTAATGCTGGCAACTCAGCCATTTGAAAAACATACTGGGGACTGATTCGGTTTCACCAGAGACAAATTTTCGCTTTTTTCTTGTAAACCCTCATAGCGGCTGAGTCTGGCCTGTCTTTCTAATGACATGAAGCTTGTGGCCAGAGGGACTTATTGAGAAGTGCTAATGACAGAAAAATGCAGTAGTTTCTCCGTTTAACTTGAAGCTTCAGAAAAGGCTAAGAAAAAAAAGAAATTGTCATTTGGAAACTTTCAGTGTTCAAACATTCAAACACATCAAGGTACAGATTATACATGTACATCTTATATACTTTTTAAAACACATTAGGGTTCCTTTATAATGCACATAGGATTAATCAGCATGGAAATCAGGCCGGCCTCTAGGGGGCGTGACCACTGTCTCGGTGACTCTCTGGGACCCACCCATCAATGGGCTTCTCTACAGGCTTTCACGATACCCCAATCTAAGGCTTTGATTTTTTTTAATGAGTAGTGACTGATAATTAGCCAGTGATACAGCTTGATGTTTGTTGCTTAATTTTCATCTCATTCACCACTGATGCGGCAGTTCCTCTTCCTGCTTACCTACTCCAGCCATCCGCTCCATCCCTAGACATCCTGCCCCAGCTCCCCCATATAAAGCCTCCTTTCAATGACCTTTGATGCTAAGCGGCTAACACGGCACACAGGGGTACATCAGCGGAGTGGCCCCCGCCAGTCCTCCACATCGGTCCTGCTGACCCCGCCCAGTCCATTACCTCCCTACCGCAATAACATGGCGCTCTCCGAAGGTTTGGGTTTTGATGGAGAGTGCCCCCCTCTGCCCTCAGGCTGGACACTCGGTACTTAGCATAATCCTCTTCCATAATGTGGCGGAAATGCGACCCCCGGACACATTACTCGCTTAGGAACATATGCTCTGCAAATATGTGCAGATACATCATCTAAAACAGCATGCTGCCACTTAGTGCCACCCACCCCCCGCCCCCCGAGGAGTGCATCACTCCAGATTTGGCTAATATCAAAGCCGTGGTAAGGGGCTCCTGCAATCTCACAGATGCATCTGGCTGCCTTCATGGTCAATGACCACCCCTACAAGTGACTTATAACCTGCCCCTCCCAGAGAGCAGGCAGCAGGAGTGGGCGGAATCAAACCCCCCCACATGCGCATGCCATAGATCACATTCTGGAGCTTAGCCTGATGGCCCCTCCTGAAGGCCCCACCTGAGGGCCCCTCCTGGACAGAGGCTCTCACTGTGTAGTTTAAGCGACATGAAGCCTTTCCATGTACAATGAACACAATGGTGAGTTGTGATTTAATATAACGTTAATCTAGCATTTTCCTTGTTCCTGTGAAGAAACACGTCATTCCTCACCGTAGACCAGACCCCCAGCTGCACATTCTGCCCACTTCCCTGGCTATTAAAAAATCCCTTTCTCATCCAAACCCCATTTCCTGGCACCAAATCCGGCCCGCTGGCAGAATCCCACCAGGTAAAGAACCAGCACTTTGCGTGCAGCTCTGAATTGCCGACGCTAAGCTGGTCCCAAAATAACGCCGTGGGTCGGTTTGCGAGAGCAGGTCTCCTCATCCGGGAACGGCTTGCTGTCCTCCACGCTGTTTTTAGGCTCCTATCCCACAGCCTGAACAGTCTGGCCACCACTTTCGGGGTGTGTGTCATCACAGCTGAGTGGATTGAAGCTTTCCTCACCCTGGGGTGCTACGCTGTGGTGGCTTCTCAACCTCTTGTCCCACAGTGCCGCTCACATTATGTAACATTTCCCATCAGACCGCGGTCTGTAGCCTTTCCAGGCCCCCGACGTTTGAACCTCTAAACACTAGAAGACCCAACATGTAGACAAATGATCAACAGCACGCCAACACGTATGTGAGTGAATGTCCCAGTATAAGGTGCAAAGATAGTGACTCTTCTTCATGGATGGATATAACAAAATGAAACAGTCAGAGGCGGACATTTCAGGTCCAGAAAGTAAAAATCCAAACCAGGATTTTGTTTCAACCAACCAGTTGAGCATAAAGTGTCACAGTCACAGAGTACTGAACTGATTGGTTGATATAAAATCCTGGTTTGGATTTTTACTTTTTACCTGAAATGTCCGCCTCTGTTACCTGAGAGGCTGTTCCATATATGCTAGGATGATATGATGTAAACCAGTGCCCTCTATTATTGTGAGTAATTAACCATGTCACTGGCTCACTGGCCATAAGCTGAGACTGCAGAGAGATGCTGTTTGGTAGCTCTGCATTTCCTGCCCCACTCCGGTTGTTCAGGAGCGACATGGAAATCCCAGCCACCTCGAATCCGTGTCTTTGACCCACTGCAGGCACTTGGCTGAGCAGAGAAATGAGGGTGAAGTGAATGCGAGAGGTCATGCATCCACTGGAGCCAGGGCGATGCACAGAGTGGCTCTCGTAATTGCATGTCTGATTTCTGATGAGACCTTATGACGATGACTGCAGATGGGGGCAGGGGGTGTCTTTTATTACAGCTGCATTTCATGCAGAAATGCAGAACCAAACAAATCGAATTTAATCAGCCTAAACCACTGAAATGTGACATGCATTCAGACAAGACAGGAAAACGAGAGCATTTTGAAGCAAGAGCTTCAACTATAAACCTTCAGTAATGAGCCATAGAGTAAATCGCCACGGAACCTAAATGCAGGATCCCTGTCACATCAGACCACCACAAAACCAGAATGCAGGATCCCTGTCACGTAGGATCACCACGAAATCTGAATGCCTTATAACTGTGACAGTAGATCAACACAAAACCCAAATGTAGGATCACTGTGACAACAGATCGCCACAAAACCCAAATGCAGGGTCACTGTCACAAAGACTTACCAGAAAACTTGAATGTGGGGTCACTATCACAATGAATCAGCACAAAACCCAAATGTGGGATCACTGTCACAGTGGATCACCACAAAACCTAAATGCAGGATCACTGTCACAACAGATCGCCACAAAACGTAAATGCAGGATCACTGTCACATAGGATCACCACAAAACCTGAATCCAGGATCAGTGCCTCAGCAGTTCACTATGAAACTTGAATGCAGGATCACTGTCGCACTTGATCACCTTGAAACCTGAATATAGGGACAATATATTGAGTCATTACTCGATAATTACTTTTTCGGTTTGACTTGGGTTTCTCCTGTTACTGTCATGTTCTCATTAGCAGAGCTGCCAGCATTTTGTGACAATTATAAAGTTAAAAGGGCAATGCCTGCTTAAAATTACAACTGCAGATGTGGTGGAAAAAACAGGTTTATGTCCCTTAGAGAACATTTTGAGTGTCCCACGCAATCCAAGTATATAGTGTCACTGATAACACCTCAATAATATATGGAGGCCAAAAATATCACTCATGTGCAGCTTAAAGCTTTATTTAACATTTATTTAAAGGTAGACACCCGTAGCGTGAAAAAAGTATGTATAAATAAACGCAGCACACGCTGCAAGGCATACGCAGTATAACATCTGCATGCATAGGTGAACATGCGGTTACATGTTTAACAATCACGGCTGTCAGTCCGTGTTCTTGGCACCGTCTGTTTCAGAGAAGGTGTGAAAAGTGAGCAGTAGGACGGCTGCGAGGTTCAAACCGCGAAGGCAGATTTCACCACAGTCTATGGGAAACCTCTCCGCAGGTCTCAAAAAGAACGCCTCTGTAGAAGCTTCCAGAAATCCGGTACCGCAGTCGATGAATTGCTTTCAGGAGAGACTCTGTTAGCTCCCTGTTAACGGCCCTGACACCTGTACTCCTAAGGGCATTTTTCTTCAGACCTGCCTGTGAAATTCACCGAATTGACTATGAGGGATCACAGACAGAAGGTGCAAGTACAGCTCAGATTCCACCCAAACAGCCCAGTGTAATACAGTAAGCAGAATCAGTGTCGACAGTCCAGGTCAAAAATCAGAGAGAGTTCAAACAGGATCCAAATCAGTGGGCAGAAGTGAGGGATGGTCGAGATCAGTGGAGGTGTGTCGGTGATCAGAAGAGCAAGGCTAGTGCTGCCATGGTATAAGGACTGAAGAGGATTGGGAACAGGATCAGGGTCTTGCCCCCACTGGACAGCCATCATCCAAATCCTATCTGACCGCAAGACTTCCATTTCTCTTTCAATTTATTTGGTTGTGTGCAGATGGGGAGATTGGCCTCTCTTCCTCCTTCTGCTGGCTTTCTTATTTGTAAGTCACAGATGCTTTGGGTTTCCCAAGCTGAGCTGCTGAAGCTTCCTGATGCACGCATGCCCTCCAGTCAGATGCGGGGTTAACGCCAGAGGCTGCAGTGAAAGGCCAGTGGAGTGACCAAGGTTCAGTGGGTAAGGCCTCTGTGCTGGAAATCGGAAGCTCAGTAGTCTGAATCCTGAGGCTGGCAGACTGATGCTGCTGTTGGGCCCTTGAGCAAGGTCCTTAAGCTTCCAAAAAAAGCTCCAGGTGCCAGATAAATGGCTGATACTGTGCTCAGACCCCAAGCTTCACTTTCACCTGTTTATATGGCTCATGGGACTTTTAATTACACAAAAATGTTTTGACGGCAGAACAAAAAATGACTGGTCCTGAGAGATAACCAGTCAGATTGTAGAGGAGGTAGGTCCAAACAAATAGATTAGGCTGTCATGGATCCAGACAGGTTTGGAGTGTGGACGAGGCATAGTGCAGGTCGGAACAGAAATGTGGATGACCCATTTGTGGCTCATGGGACAGAAGGGGTTTATTAATGAAAACAGAAAACACTGGGAACACTCCAAAAATAAAGGACCACGAGGGGTCAAAAGTAAAGATTTCATTATAACATGAAATCCTGACTTTATTACATGAATCCAGGGCTTAAACTATAAGAAAACGAA
>JAOYFF010000038.1:19545413-19571234 GCA_025773925.1 Cryptomyrus ogoouensis | reverse complement strand
GGCAGAACATACATCTAACATCAAACAACAAACAATCAATGAACCACTTAAGGAATGGAACAGAGGAAGGGACTTAATACTGAAACTAAACTGGGTAACAAGACTAACACAGGACAGGTGAGACTAATTAACAAAGACTGGGAAAACAGGCCACAGATGAAACTAATAATTAAATCAAGGGACTAGGAGGGGAAAACTAAGACACAGAAAGAAGGAAAGAGAATCTAATATGGGGGAATAAGGGGGGAATAAGAAAGACAGGTAAAACACAACCAAAGCACAAAGCAAGAAACCAAAACAGAAAACAAACCACAAACTAACCAATGAAACAATACAACACAATACAAATCAGAGGGGGCGGGATTCAATCACAAGACAGAGTGGTTCACAGACCACCGACAGGGAGCAGGGGAAAACACAAAGACTGACAACAGGAGCTGACCCTGACAACCAAACAGATGTTTTGGTTCTGCCTCCTCAAAATAAAATTAGCTTAAACGAAATGGTCAATTTTATTTCCAGGAAGAAAATTAATTGTTTAGATTAATTGATGAATCAATTAAATAGTCCATATATTAACTGATAGAAAAATAGTTGTTAGTGGCTGCAGGTTGTGAAGAAGCCAGATGTCTATTAATGTCTAGGAGCAGAATCAGCCAGCACACCTGACCTGTTCTGTTTCTATATGGAAATAAGACAGATGTATGATTCCCTTCCTTTACAAACAGTGGTGGGTCATTTCAGTCATGGCCTTATAGTTCACATCTGAAAAAACTGGTTTTTAAAATACAGATCCAACGTTCTTTTATCGAAAATGCTTACGAGCATTAAACTGTGGAAATGGCACTATGAGATCAGACGAATCTGCATGGGGAGTGCTTGATTCTCTGATAAGTGGGCTCTCTAAAGGAACTAGAAGATTGTTTCCATCTCAGCTCCTTTGCTGTGTTCGTTGTCAGCATGGAATTCCAAAAGCACCATGTGACATCCTGCATCTTGGTCATCACTGTGGGGTCAGTGTGTGGCTCTGTGGCTTAGGACACTGTGCCCATGATCAGAAAGTCGCTACTTCAAATTCCATGATCAGTAGAAAGTGTCATGCATTAGACCGGGGAAACAGGAGCAGGGAGACGGAGAGTCAAGGAACGAGGGCTTATTAAGAAAACACCGAGGACCATAACAAGACGAAAGTTAGACTTCAATGACCGGACTGGAGAAAACATACCTAACGCAGACTTAAATACATAGTACTAGTGACAACAACAAGAAACAGCTGGTACACATGGGGAATCCACACGAGGTTAACGAAGGGGTGTGGCACACAGAAGGAGTGGACGATCGGGGCAGGACAGAAAGATTTCAATTTAACCTCAACTGCTCCCGGGACTAACTTCCTGCTCCTTCAAGAAATGTGCCTCACTTTGGATAAAAACGTCTGCTAAATGAATTCATGTGAAATGTAAAGGATGTGCATTTATGTGCTCTATCTGTGTGTATCTCAGAACGGCCTCGGGCAGCCCCTGCAGCCTTTTCACAAGCAATAAGCCGCTTCATCACTGCATTCAGGCGTCTGCTTACCCGTCAAGGTGCCCTTGATGGGTAAAGTCTCTCTCTGGTCCAGCCCTACAAATAAACTGCATTTTCCCTTTAAGGTCCATAAATGCCCGATTTAAACAGCATAATTAAAATTTTAAATCTAGTCTGGCTCAAACAGTAGGCAGTGCTGAATAAAAACATTAGATTGGGTTGTATTTTGCAAACTGGGTCAAAATTCTATACATCAAAAGCAGTGATTAACACAAAGCACCAAAAAATAATGTATTCCATCTAATTAGGGATGTTTATTTTGTAATTTATCCTTGATCTACATAATGCAACAAAGAAAACAGTCACACATTTTATATGAATAATAATTCTTGTGAAGACAATTAGCCTCCCTTTGAAAGATGATATTTTTAAAAAATTAGATATTAAGCAATTCTCCACGCACAGCAGTGCAGCCCTGGGTAACCTTCTTTTCTGTGCTTAGAGGGCAAAAACCAGCACAGCCTGGCAGAGAGATCTGTGGAGCCTGGGTCATCCCTGAATAACCAAACACTGCGGAGACATGCAGTTTACATCTTATTTTGACAGCAGGCCTGGGGTAAACAGACAGAGTACGTCTGTGATGTGCGGAGTGGGAGTGAACAGCAGCACCACGGCTGTTTTCCGACGCTGTGAGCTCGTTCATATTCCACACGCATCAGCTCCAAGTTCATCTATGATTCTCTCATCTGGCAACAGGTTAGAGGGAAACTGGAGTCGTTTCTGTTCACGGTTGAGCTTTTGGGGGGTTGGACAAGGCATGGGGAACCCTCGCGTCATTGCCTATGTTCTTCTGAAGTGAAGAGGATAGTCCTCAGAGTAACACCACAATTGCTGCTGTCCCAGAACATTCCGGAATATTTTTCAGAGACATCCTGCGCGCCAGCCACATGCGATTCTTTGAACAGTGAGCAGTGAGGAAATGCTAATTGATTTCTGCCATTGATCTCGTCAGACATCGAAGGCGGAGGAAGATGTGAGGCCGTGTTTGTGGGATTGTGGTCCCCTCCTGCAGCTTAGGGAAGGTTTCTTGCTGGATCAGTGCACTTCTGGAGCCCAGAGCTGTTGAAAAAGGGGGTCTCTTGTGTGGGACGACGGGGCTTTTGGTGAGCTTAGTGCAGAACATCTACTCTGCAGAGAAAGTGGTGAAATTACTAGCAGGTACACATTCTTAGGTTGCCTGTTTTGAGCTACTGTCCATGATACTACTCTATTAACAAAGATACTCAGAGATAATACTGTTAAACTAATACTGTTAAGCTCCATTATCTGGAGGAAACAGGGCTAACTAATAGGCACATTACACTAATTATGGCAGATTTTAAAACTGATTTTCATTGTGTTTTGAGACATAATAAATGGCATGTATTTGTTTAACAGAAACCTTATCATTTAATGTGCCCAAACAGAGTATTACTCCTTTCACTGACAGCAAATGCTGTCGAACAGAAGACTGTCTGCTTTTAATCTTTTTTTTCTAAGAGAATGTAATTAAAATGGAAAGCCACGCTCCCCTCATGTCATCAAGCCTCATAAGGGGAAATTAGGCTCTTTAATGAAGCACTTTGTCAGGCTGAAGAGCTACAAACCAGCCGTCCGGCCAAGATGGAAACACACACACACACACAGAAAAGACACAGAGTCACATAGACACATATTAAGGTATGCCACACTGTAACAGGTGCACCTCTAATTATTTCATGAATAATGAGCTCTTTGTGGTGAATGTCCATATGGGCATAAAGGAGGCCAAGGTTATAGCCCAGTAATTTAAAGCTCTTTGCCCATTATATCAGTTGCATTCGAAGGTGCAGTGTTGTTGTGGATTTCCCACAATGCACCACTTTCCCGTATATGACACTGTAGCTATTGAATAATTAAAGAAATTTACCTTTAGTCATAACTGTTAAAGAAACCCAATCTGAGGGGCTGTGGTGGGAGGCGGGAACCATCTGGATCAGGGATGTGTGGTTTGGGACCGCATTTCCCAGCAGCCATTTCTCCACAGTGGCTAGAATCACTAAAATAAAAGATGAGAGCTGAATTTCTACTGGCACTTGAAGCGAGAAGAGAGCATCAGAAGGAGATAAGAGGCACTATGAATCCCGGGCCAGCATTACACAGCGTGCCCAAGCTCCAATGCATACTCTGAAGAGCCAGCTGCACAGTCATTAAAGGCCACTGCACTACTGTCAAAGCACTCCAGGGGGCAGTCACGAGGTGAGTGATTATGAGGCGCTTGGTCAGGGCTGGAAGGGGCAGAGCAACACGACGAGTTACCTGAGGCCCCACGTTTACAGAGAAATCACCCCAGCAGACAAACTGGATCCCTTCTGCTAGATGTCACTCAAAGCAATAATTCAACCTGGGGGGTCCTCAGCCCTCAGATCTCCCTGTCACCCGCTGAGGACCCCTCCCGCTGGTGGGGGCTGGCAAAGCACACCTTGGTTAATCCACAATCCAAAACAAGAGGAGGACAGTGCTGTCATATCAGCCGCATACAGATCGCACTATCCGTCCTCCGCCGAGGGATCCACACCAGATGTGTGATTCTTCAAAACAGCTGGACTGGTTTGGGCTGAATAAAACACACAAGGATGCATGAGACTGAACAAATTGCTAAAGCAGACTTTCATTGCTGATTAATTATTTCTTAGATAATAAAATGGGTGTTTTTCTTATTATCTTGCATGAGTGAGTAGGATTTATTGCTTTGCCATGTAAAACTGCACCTGCTTTGTATCTCTGCGACTGCAGATGTCACAGTGACATTCACCACGATTTTACCACTTCTCTGGCAGTGGGAACGTGTAACGCTCACTTGAAACACTGGGGAATGTCAGCCACTTCATAAAACGTCCGTAATTAAAGGACCAGAGATGGCCGGGTGACGTGGAGAGCTCATGCTTGCCTTAGCGATGTGCGCGTTTGTTGGGGTTGTCAGGGAAATGGAAAGTGCGAAGGAGAGAGAGATAAAGTGGACATATGCTCTCGCATATGTATGTTGAGGCTGCAGGCACCAGCAGTAGACTGCATGAAAGACTTTAAAAACAACAACATTCACGGCATGGTTCGTTTTCCAGTACAGCAGTCAATCTCTAACCTCCATCCAAGGTAATTTGTCTTCAAGTTCGATCGCACTTATTCCCAACGAGTCAATGGCCCATGAAATCCGACACCCCCGACTGGATGCCCCCCAGCCAGAGACAATCCTCTGTTTAATGCTCAAAGCTGCCCAGGGATTTCTTCAACAACCTTATTTACCCTTATTTACTTTATAATACATGACCTTGTATAAAAAGGTTATGAGTTTGCGCCATTTTAGAGAATGGCGGATCGGTCTGCCAATATAAATAATGAGCTGTAACATGCACTAAACACGTGTTAATGGGCTCGCTGGTGCGCTAAACGCGGAGCACACATTTGCGGCCAACATTTTGGCAGACTTCACTGCTGAGACTATAGGGGGACCCGGTATGCCCAGACACTCACCGTAGAACGTCCGCACTGCTCCGCCAGATGAGAATTTCTGGGGCGCGGTTTGCTCGAGGCTACTGCTGATTAATTAACTGCTAACTGGTACAGACAGGCTCCAGTTTACATTTCAGGGCCCATCTTCCAATGCTGTGCCAAATGCAGACATCCCAGCTCTCACGGGAGCTCAGGGGGTCACCCGCAACTCAACAGCAACATCCCTGACACTGATGTGCGATGTCCCAGAAAGCTGTCCACATCGAATTAAAAACGATCCAACGCACTCATCGGCCCATTCAACTGATCACCATCCTCCCCGATCGGCAACTTTTAACATGCATAAGGTGGGATCTCTGGTAATATAACGTCGGCTATGGAAACCACCTAAAGATATGGCGTTAATCCAGAGATAAAGTCTGATTTAGCAGGTGGGAGAACCTTAAGGTCCGGTTTTGCGATGCAGTGGGGAAAAATATCTCACCTCAAAATAACTCCCAAATTGTCTCAGGCTACGTCCGCAGCACTACCTTCTCAGACAAAAACAATCTCCATCTACACATCGTTTACGAAAGTATTTCCATACACACTGAAACTATAGGCCTACGTTGGACATGCGCAAATCATCGTCAGCACCAGGCAAGACACATGTGAAAGCAGCTACGAGAACCAACTAAAAAATAACTATGACTGAAAAAAATGAAAAGGAAGCCAAATACAAAAAACGTACATGGCTGTTTCCTTTTAGTAACTTTGCCAGTGTCTATACAAACAAAAGTAATCAGATTTTTTATGCAAAATTATGCAAATGTATGAGACGGGCCGTAACTTTCAATGACTGGTAAAGGTGCAGGTCTCTGTTTTCAGTAATCCACACTGCAGCTGGAAAACAGAGCTTTCAGAAGGATATGGCTGTGACAACATTTAAAGATGTCTCATTTTTTGGGGGCTGAAATCTCCGGTGTAGTGTGGACCCAATGCAAAAAATGGAGACTAAAGTCCATCCATCCATTTTCTGTAACCACTTATCCAATTCAGGGTTGAGGAGGGGCTGGAGCCTATCCCGAATACTATAAACACAAAGTGGGAAACAACCCAGGATGGGGTGCCAATCCATCACAGGGCACACACACACCGTTCACTCACACGTGCACACCTAGGGCAATTTGGTAACCCCAATTTGCCTCCGCATATTATTGAACTGTGGGGGGAACTGGAGTACCTGAAAGAAACCCCACGATGATTCAGGGAGAACATGCAAAATCATAAAATGTACACATAGAACCCCGGCAGAGTCTAGAACCCAAGTCCCAGAAGTGTGAGGCAACAGAGCTAATCACCACACCACTGTGCCACCCCCAAGACTGAAGTCTACATTTCAAATGAAAATGTAGCAATATGGATGTAGCCTCATACTAGCAGCAGTGGTGGCACTAAAATCACCCCCACCCCTGACTGCAATGACAGATAGGGCAGACAGACCAGGGGGGGAGGGCCCTTATAGGCCATTCCTGGCAGTCATCGCCAGCGGTCACACCCCTCACCTGTGCTAATCCTGCTTCTGAGCAAGACCTAATGCCATTCTAGCTAAGCTAGTCAACGTGCTAGCAGGCAAGACAGATAGCCAAATTGCACATAAAACAGCTTGTGTGTTTGGTGATATTTGTTGAGCTCTGTTGAAATGTTGTGTTGGGATGGGAGCGGGACCATATGATTTGCTGAGTATCTGGATGACATCAGCTATAAGGCACACCAGGCTGCAGCACACACAAAATAAACTCGCTTGACATTGTTATGTATTAAACAGCCAATCAGATGTTGTATTTATGCATTAAACAAAGGCACCGGGACACCGTTCCGTAACCCCTGCCGGCTTGGCTTCAGCCTGGGTGAGCCTGTGCAATAAAGCACCTCTAATGTGAGGTAATTCATAAGCGATATCACCTTCATAATTTCTAATTGTTATCAACATTATAATGCTACAACCGACATATTAGGCTGTTCTGTCTTGCAGTCCTTTTGGGAACTGTTTCTTCATCATCATCAATCATCCAGGATGATTCCTAACTGCGACGTGCAAAGTTTACTGATGTGAATATTTATTTTACATTTGTTTCATTCAATTTTATTTATATAGGGAACACATTTGTCCAGAGTGTTGTAAAGGTGAGGATCAGAGAGTAGGGTCACACAGTAAGGGCCTTGTTCAAGGGCCCAGCAGTGATATGATTACTCTGGACTGGGGTGGGAGAGATGGACCTGCAATACACTAAACTGCAACTCACCCCTTAATATGCTGCTAATATTATGTATGATTTGTTTAAAAAATTAATTCTTACAGAAAGGTCCTGACAGCTTAGCCTAAACGAATAATGTTTCGAAATATTGTTTGAAATCTTCAACTGAATCGTAATTTGCAGAGATTACATACTCAGATTACTGGAAAATGCATTCAGAGTTTAACTCTTAGCTGCCAGAAATATTAAGCTTTTTGTTATTCATATTAATAATTTTTATATATTTTGGTGGGTAAATTGTATGTTTCATCCATTACCATAGTTCTCTTAGCACTGGACACTGGGTTTCTATTATAAAATATTATATTTAATGATGAACCTCTTTAGTGCTGATTTAGTTATTTATTTCACAACGCTCCAGGGGTGCAGTCTGGCTTCAGGCATGAACACTCGACCGAGACTTCCCTCCTCACTGTGGTAGATACTCTGAAAACCGCAAGATCTGCAGGATCAGGATCTAGGTCTAGCCAAAACCTCCTGTCTGCCCTTTCTCAACTTAGCATCACGCTGGTTTGACTCATACCTAGACAGATTCCAAGTGGCTTTGGGTGCAGAGGTGTCCAGATCACATCAGGTAACAGCCAGTGTTCTACAAGGCTCAGTCCTTGGTCCTCTCTTCTCTCTTTACATTACCTCTCTAGGTCAGATCATCAAGTTGCATGTCTTCTCCTACCACTATTACTTCAGTGACATCCAGAGCTGCTTGACCTTTTTTCCAGACAACACCACAGTCTCTGCTAGGATCTCTGCAAACCTGGATGAGGGACCATCACCTCCAACATAAAATCTCCAAGACTGAGCTACTTAAACCCGAGGTCCTAACTCCCTAGGGTCATAAAAGATCCCTGGACACCCTTCGAAAGAGTAAGGGTGGTACCCCAATGTCCTGGCTAGATTGCCCATTGTGGCCCTTTCAAATCTGGCCTCCTAATCATCCCCTATATCTAATTGATGAATTTTCCTCTTGCCCCTTCACCACCTTAGCTACTGTGTGGTGAGCATACTGGTGCAGAATGGCTACCATCGCATCATCCAGGTGGGGGCTATACACAGTGGTAGTGGTTGAAGTGGCTCCCCATTGGTTCTGTAAAGCACTTTGGGTGTCCTGAAAAGCGATATATAAATGCAACATTCATTCATTCATATAACAATGGACTTCACCTGGTATAACATCAGGAAGATCAGACATTTTCTGTCTGAGTATGCAGCTCAGCTCATGTTAGCTCATTACTAGACTATTGCAACTCCTTACTAGCAGGATTTCCAGCTTGCGCCATCAGACCACTACAGATGATTAAAAATGCGGCAGCATGTCTGATATTCAATCAGCCTAAACATTATCACGTCACTCCTCTCCATGTCTGTCTTCACTAGCTCCTGATGGTGGAATGAGCTGTCAAACCACGTCCGGTCATTAGACTCCCTCTCCACTTTCAAGACACACCTCAAGACCCATCTGTTCCCTCAATGCCTCTACTAGTCAAGCCAAGTGAGAAGTCAAAATTAATCTATAAAGCACAATGAATAAGAACAATAGTTGCCTAAAGTGCTGTAAAATCAAATAAGACCGTAACAGAAAAAGAAATCAGCTCTCTTACTGAGTTAAATGCCAAGGAATAAAAATGTGTCATAAGATGGAATGTAAAAACCTGGAGTCCTGGCTATCACCAACACGAAGGGCATTACATGGTCAAGTCGGGGTGAGACAAAACCATTCATGCCCCTTTCAAAATCATTAAATGATAAAAAGGGCTTGACCTTAGATAAAAGGTCACTCGGTACTCAGTTGAAATAAGCCAGCTTTGACAACTGAGGTTTTTTTGATTAAGATTTAAAGTCACTGCTCATTCTGACCCCCATGCTTTTCACAGTGGGTTTTGGTTCCAGGTCACGCGAGTACAGTAAAGGAGCGCTTCATTTTTTGGTTTGTAGTGCAGGTTTCTTCCACCAGGTGGCAGACTCGCTTCACATCGCTGTGTGATCAGCAAAAGGTGCGGACTGCCGTTGACAGCTTCAGTCAATCACACACATGCATTCAGAAGCCATACATACGATAAAAAAATGCACAAAGGAGGTTTTTAAAAAATACATATTTTAATAGAAATTTTATTTCTAGTGTTCTACCCCCATGTACCTACAAATGAATTCTTAAGGACAGTAGCTTTATGATTCATGGTGTGCACCAAGAATTCCAAAGTTGAAAAAACTTCACATTGCATGATGTTGTTATTCACAGTATACAGTATTACCTTTTAATCATAGAGAAGCTACGATGTGATGGTCATGATCTACGCTTGAATCTACGAGTTCACTGAGTGTGACTGATATGTAAGTGGACAGGCAATTGTTGCATGATTAAAATAAACATTTCACTTCAAACCAGGCCCTTTCAGATTAACACGATAATAGACACACCAGACGAGGAAACACTACACCATAAATTTAACCCATATTTTCAATATAGTGTGTCAAGAGACAGTCACTTCTTAAGTATCAAAGTGCATCCAACCCAGGGTGCAGGGAATCACCGGTGTTTAATGTTTTGTTCTCTAGAGCTGTGGGATTAACTTGATTAGCAGACTATCGCACGGAGTTTGGCACAGCCAAATGCACACCGCCATGGACGTCCCTTCTGCCTAGGGTCACTTTTCAAGGCAAACTTCGTAGACTTCTCGTGGGCGGCACTTTGGGGAAGACCTTTTGGAGGATGCTGGATTCCTGTCACTGCAGACCCCCTTGAGTCAATCTACTTTGTCTCTCTGTGTTCACCTTGGGGCTCAGTCTCTAGGAACAGCCTTAATGTGAAACCGGCGTCACATTGGAGGACTCCCATTTGAAGGAAAACTGGGGAACTGTTTTTCATAAAGGGCTGCTGTGTACTGCAGCTCAGGGGTGATCAGGTCCAGGCACTGCTTCCTGATTGGTCCCTTCAGTTCAGGATTGAGGTTATAACCTTGGATGACAGCAGCACCATACTGTAAGGGCATCATGTCTTGTTCCTTCATTTCAGAGGGGTCCACAGCCCCCCCCTCCAGCAGGCAGATTTTCATGAGCTGCTCCCTTTTCTGCTTTAGCATGGCCACCTCTTGCTTCATTCTTTCTCGCCCCCCCATCATGTCCACCTTCCTCCAGAAGGTGGCGTTGAAGTGAAGGTAGATCTTCCAGTCCAACGAATTCCACACTTTGATCTTGTCTATAGTGTCTGGATGCAGCTTCAGCCTGGAATCATTATTTCTGCTGTTTATCTTAAAGGAGACCACGTCCTCTAGTGTCCAGCAGAGGGCGTTCTTTAGCAGGATCATGGACTCGTCAAAGTAATCCGACAGAAGAATGAGGTCAAAGTTTTCCTCAATCATGCTGATGGCAAGTTGGACCTGCGTCATCTCATTGAAGCCAAAGTCAAAGGCAAGGAGGTTCTTCGCATAGTAGCTGTTGGGCAGTGATGTGTTATAGAACTTCCTTGGATCAGCCAGGAACTCATCTAGGCTGTTGACCATCTGAAATATTTCAGCTTTGAAGTACATGAAAATGGATTCCATCATAGATACTGGATTTCGCAAGATGGAGAAATGGAATGTGTCCACTGGCATAACCTTGTTTACCTGTTTAGGAAAGATTAAAAAACATGCAAAAATTATTTTATAATATTATATTTATAGATTAATTAGGGACATTAAAATATATTTTCCTTAGAAAATAGTAGTGATGGCAAAAATAATTTCTAAATCATTTGCAGTATTTTTAGAGCCCACTAGATGGTGCTGTCTTCAAAAAAGGGCTCAAAGCAAACTGGGGTCAAAAAATACGCTAAATACTAAATGAGGCATTGTTTTTGGCCATCTCTAGAAAATAGACAGTTATACTCAGAGTATGTGCAACTGTGTAGTAGTTCACTTGCATCCAATAAAGCAAGTTCACAATGGAGATGCGGTCAGTCCTGCTACAATGTGACTAATGCGCTCCTGAAAAATCTCGCCTTCACTAAATTCAAGTACTAAAATATACGTATCCAATCAGAAAATAGGGTTAGGGGAATGAAACTCCACAGCTTAGTAAAATTTACACCAAATGAAATAAATTACACAACAAAACAGTTATACCAGTGGCCAATAATGTCATTGAATACATTTTAAAGGAGAAATAATAATACATTAATAAATTATATCATAAACCCATCTCCTATGGGTCTTATGAGTCTCATGAGAATTGCCTAGCAACCGTTTCAACTGAACATGCCAAACTCACTAACTTCTTGATTGTCCAGAGTCAAAAGTAGTGATGGCCAAAACGATGCTTCATAAACCATTTGCTGTATTTCTTGACTCCACTAGATGGTGCTCTTGGTTTACTTTGGGGCATGCTTTGAGCCCTTTTCAGAACAGAGAGCACCATCAGAAAAGACAGCAAATGGTTCATGAAGCATCATTTTGGCCATTATTATTTAGGAGCAGTGAGCCACAGCCACCATGCAGCTGGGCATACACACAGTTCACATACAACGGATTACGATATAAGAAGGGGCAATGAAGGCACCATGGTTAGACAGTCTAGAAAATGTTAGTGAATTAAAAAAAACATTGCTGCATTTTTATATGATAATTTGTCAATTATTCTAAGGTTCTTAGAACCTAAGACTTTACATACTTCGATGTAAAAAAGTTTGATTTTCTTAGGCATGAAAACCGGTTCAACCAATTCACTGAGAAAAAATGGTTCAAAAGAATATCACTATCCTTGACGTGGATGGCAGTTTTTGTGTGCAAGTAGTGTTTCTGTGTTATATTGGACCTCAGTACTAATATATCAATGATGTTAGAACAGATTTGTGGTTTGATATCACACATTGTAGCAGGACTGACCATAAAGGATGCTTCATACTGACTGTGGACTAGCATCGATGGTACTCTATGTTCAAAATAAAGAGCACCGAGCATGTTCCAAAGCAAACCAAGAGCACCATCTAGTGGGGTCAACAAATACAGCAAATGGTTCATCAAGCATCAATTTGTCCATCACTACTGCGGACACATCACAGAACCCATGGCTGTTGTGATGTCATTTTTGTCACAGACATCGGTCACAGAGTCTGCATTTCAGGGCCGCGGGCCAGGGCACATACCACTCAAGAATCAAAATAATGTGGATGGTTCGATCGCGCTGCGATCATTTATTAGCCCGGAGGAAAGTACTACACAAAGTCAGAAAGGAAATTGGGTCTGTATATGAACATCTTTTCTACCCTCTCTGATCAGACTGCAGATAACCATGGCTTGTGGATTCAAAGAAAGGTTGGCTGAGGAAGCAGAAAAATACAGGCTTCCTCACTATGAGATTATAAAGATCCCCAGTGGGCTGCACACTACAGTGCAATACATGTTTGTAACTGCAATGCCAGATACTTGTCCATGTCCTACCATACTTTAAGTACATAATGCATGGTTAGTTTTAGTAAAATTCTAATTTTTAGTATAACATCCATACCACACTTCATAAGAGTGTGACTTAAGATCAGCGTTGCTCTATAGCGCCACCCAAGGCCTGGCATCAAAGTACTTGGTTGTCTGGCTCATTGGCACATGAAGTGCACACATTCAGGAACACAGGTGATCTGGCACTATGGCTTACACCGTGGCATGTCCACATCTGCAGTAAGAGTGAATCGGCCCAAAGAAGTACTCACCTCATGTGGCACAAACCTCATGTGGTTACACATAATGTGATACATTGGGACAGACTTTGAGCGGAAACCCTGAACAAAATCAGCCAAGAACATTTCGGGGTAGGCCAACTGGTTCTGCTTGTCAGGAGGCAGAGCGAATGTCAGGTTCCTGCTGTCCCCATAGCGGTAGAGGATGTTCTGAATGGTGCTGCTGCCAGTTTTGTGCGTCTTCAGGAAAAAGATGTGTCTCTTCGGCTGGCAGGAGGCCACCCACTGCATTGCTGGTCTCGTGGCAAGTCGTGTGCTAGGCTCACCGTCCACGATTCTGCCCGGTGCTGAGACCAGTGCACCGTCAGACCATTTCAGTGAAAATGAGTACTTTTTATTAAAGGGGAACTTCATGTTGAAGAAATTCTTATTGAAAATCTCATTCAGAGTTACGTTGTTCCTAAAAAGAAAATCATCAGAAAAACGTGACTATGGCAGTGCAGGAGCTCCATGTTCGATCCCTAGCCTCTCACCTCCAAGGTTATGAATTTATTTCTAAGCCCTGGTTGTGTGTGTGGAGTTTGTATACTCTCCAGTGTTTCTCAGTCACAAAGCACAAACGGTGGTCTTAAAATTCCTGAAGCATCAGCACTGGCACTTACCTGGACTCCCTGACCACACCCAGCAGCTGAATGGCCACGCAGAAGAGGGCCAGGAACATGAGACCCAGCCACACAAAGCGCAGGCGAGTCCACAGCCTTCCCTTCAACCACCTATAGGGGGCAGCAATGATCCAAAAAGTTTTCCCCTTGTTAAACCTAAAGCATCCACCTTATATGGTGCAACTGTTGTGTCTGTGTGTGTTTGTATGCAGGTTACTAATTTTATTTTTTTAATTACCACTAGGTGGTGATAGCTACATAAATCAAAAGCAGGAAAAGACTCAAGAGTTAAGCAGATATTAAGAAGTTACTCTAAGCCATTAATATGTTTGTGCATGTGTGCATGTATGTAAGTGTAATAACATGTAATCATAACATTGAGGCTACAAACAGCACAAAGTTTTCAATTTTCACATCTGCTTCTGAAAAACACCAAAACCATAGAAACGTGTTTGTGTTTGTCACAAGTATTCATTAGTTTTGTTTGTCTTTTGTGCTAATTGCATTAATGTCAGACTCTCAAACAAAAATGTACCACATGAAACTTCACTACACCTTCTATGAACTTGGCGAGTCCCAGGCAATTAAAGAACACTGACTTTTTGTATCTGTTCATCGGCTTGCTCAAATTAGCAGACCTGATCAACCCTTTCCACTAAAGGGGGACGTTCTTAGCCTTAATCCACTGTTAGCTTGCATATCTTGCGCAGCTCTGCCCAAAAACAGACTTTCACAGAGCAACAAAATTAGGTAGGTAGGTAGAAAACTTGTAATGTGTAAAATGTGTAATGCTATCCCAAGCATAGAGAGCATCAGCAAGTTTTTAATTGCAGTGCACAGATATCAGGAGTTTTTATAGAACAGGGAGTGAACTTTCAGCTGGTTTTGATTTTGCAGTCCTCTGTGTGTGTGTGTGTGTGTATCCACATGCGTGTACCTATGTGTTCATGCAGTATGTTTGGTGTTATTTGAATGTACAGAGCACAGGTTAGTGTGTGTGTGTGTGGATTAGGTTTATATTACATTGTAGGGCCCAAACATCCCCCACAATGCGATAAAAACCTGTTATTTTGATTTTGTGGGGACCATTTTCAGGTCCCCACAAAGATCTGTGAATGCAATCAAAAAACTAAAAATGCCAAAAGTCTCAGGTTATGGGCTAGATATTTCCTAATAGAAATGAATGGAGAGTCCCCACAAAGATATAACTACAAACCTGTGTGTGTGTGTGTTTGTGTGTTGGGGGGGGGGGGCGGCAAGAGCAAGTGTTTCTGTCAGTAGGTGCTCCTTTCTAGGACTCCACCCACAAGGGCGAGCCAGAGGAGTGTGCTGACGTCATAATAACGTCACCTCACAGAAGTGCCTTTTGATGCGTTTCATGGAGGCTGGTCACATCCTCTACACAGCAACAGTTACGCTGAGCATGTGCAGTATGATTACTAATTCATGCTACCCCACAGCACAGGCACTTGTAAGATTATGTTAGTAAACAAGTGCAAATCACAGTAGGTAAAAGCAAAAAGTATAAATGGCTTATTTGAAAGAAACCAAACCACTTTTTTTGACAGAGTAATTGGCCAGGCCTAAGGTATAGACTGGCTACACTGATAGAACAGATACCCCTGCCAACAGAGTGAACACGCAGCCTGAACGCAGGGAGTTTCATTGAGTTTGTAAGCACTGATCGTGTTCCACTGTCTACACTGCAGCTAGCCCCCTTTGCCGTTCACCTTACTCAGAGCACTGACACCTGCACCTGATTTTCCTAACTGACGAGGGCTGCTAAACTGGTCTAGCTGGCCTTGTACCAAGAAGTCTAGGCTTACAGTTTCAATGTACCATGTGCATCAACAACAAAGGCATTCATTCACTCATGTATTTTACCATGAATTTCATTGTTAACCAAAAGTAAGTTAAACAATGTCAAGAAATTGTGTGTATATGAAATTTATGCTTTACAAATATATTTTCATTTATGTGACACTGTATGTGAGAAGTATGTGAAATAAGATTTTTTCCTATATTTTAGGTCATTCATTTAAAAGAAGCTACAGAAAATGCAAAGTTACACTATGGGTCTCCTCTCTGGGATTTGAGCCGATGACAGATGGGTTATTAGCGCAATATTGCACTAGGTGAGCTACAAGAACAGAAAACATTTGTGCAGGGATTCTAGTGGAAATATACATGCCTGCAAAAAGCAAGTTGCAGTGCTTTTGTGGGGGGGGGGCACCTTTGGACTCGCTGTTTGAGCATTGCTTGCCTTGCATCCTGTTTATTTGCCACCTTATATATGGTACTTGAGCATGTGTGGGTTTTGTTATCCGTGTGGGGTCCTAAAACCAATCCCCCACGGATACGAAAAACAACTGTATACGTGAAAATGACGATATTAAATTTATTGTAAAAGAATGCAGAAAAATAGTGCAATGCAAAACATCTGAGTGGGGTGACTTATTTGCAAATAACATTTTTACTTATTTAATTTTAAAATGTTCCCAAAAAGGGCAACTTTTCCTCTTTCTGGTAAGTTCTATTTTTCAACATTGAAATCTAAGAACTAGCGAAGCTCTCCTGATAGAGCACTGGCATGCGCGGGCACACAAAGTTTCGCTTCAGACCAACACCTCAGTTGTATCAGTCGTGTGATTATCCTTGCAAGGATACAAGCTTCGATAAGAGGCTTCAGTGAGAGCCGTCATCTGTACTCAACTGACCGGTGACTGCATCCCAACCCCCACCCCAGTTTGAGTGCACGCGCCGGCATGTGTGTCTGTCTAACCCCTAACCCCAAGGATAGATCTTTAGGCTTCTCAACCTTGGCTCCTGTTCCTGACTACAATTCTTGCCTCATATTTGGATCCCCTATTCCAAAGGTATCTCATTACAGAATTTGATTGAAGCAAGTGCAGTTAGGGCTGGGGTCATCCTGGAATTTTCAAGTTTGTCCTGGAAAAAATTAATTCCATCTCAGAGATCAAGAATTACTAGGTGTCGAGTTACTCAAGAACTATAAACAGCCTCCAGCTAGTATTTTAAATAATTTAGTACAAACAAAGACAGGTTTATGGGTATAGATCACACCCTCTACACAGTGACAGCTACCTCAGGTAGGAGCAGGATGATAACTCAATTATGTCATCCTGTTACTTCAACAGTTAGGCTGGTTAACAAGCTCTAGCCTCAATGAAAATGATCAGAAAAAGAGAAGATGAGACAATGAACAAGACTTCATACACAAATCTTAACCCTAAACTACCCGTTGCAGCTAACAGAAGTTGCCTCAAGCTGTAGGTCCTCCTGAGCGCAGTTTTCCACCTGCATTCTGAAGCTAAAAATTGACCTGAAGAGAGGATTCACTTGCGTGCAACTCAGAGTCCACTCCACCTTTTCAGAGGCCCAATAACCAAGGGGGGAGGGGGGGGGGTAACATGCAGTATTCTTTCAGGGGATTGAGCCCCATAAGTGTCAAATCCTAGAATTGCCCCTACTAACCCAAGTTAACATATAATAGTAGACAGAGAGTACTGAAACATAAAATCTGTAAGACAGAAACGGTCAAACCTGTATGGAATCTGTAATCTGTACTTAAAATACAACCATTTTTTCCTGTGTAAATGCTGGCTTTTTCTTAAAATTTTCAGCTCCTATCCAACATGTTATTTGCTTTTTTTTAAAACAGCCGCCATTTTCTCACACTTTTACAACAGACTGCATTTGTTATCTGCAAAAATGTACCACTTAAATCTGATAGGACCTGTAACATTTAAAACTGGCCAAAAACTGAATTTTACTAGCTGTGGTTCAAAGCAGGCATGTAGCCAGGTCATAAAATTATAAGTTTGAACCCCCCCCCCCTCCGGTCAATCGGTACAGCCCAATCAGAAGGGCTGCTGGCCCTTCGAAATTAATTTCTGGTTACACCCCTGGTTTATATAAAGTAATCACAGAGAGCCCTACTTTTACTTGCATAGTGTTTTTTTAAAAAAACAGTTCTTATGTCAAGATTTGAGGTGGTAATATTACCACAAATAAATCTGAAAAAAGAAAATAGTAATACTATATGAGGTGTTCCTGTCTAATTACCCTGTGGCATGTTCAACACATACAATCAGAGGTGCAGCGACAGGACAAGCAGAGCAGGCAATGGCCTGGGGCCCTGAGCTGGAAGGGGGCCCCCAAGGGTGACCGATTACAAAGTACAATGCAATGACAAATCTGCTACACTATATTACCAAAAGTATTGGAACACCCCTCCAAATCATTTAATTCAGGTGTTGCAATCACTGCCATAGCAACAGGTGTATAAAATCAAGCACCTAGGGATGTAGACTGCTTCTATAAACACTTGCGAAAGAATGGCTCACTCTCAGGCGTGGTACCATGATAGGATGCCACCTGTGCAATAAGTCCATTCATGAAGGCCACATAAAATTACAGAGCGGAGACAACGCATGCTGAGGCACACAGTGTGCAGAAGTCGCCAACCATCTGCAGAGTCAATAGCTACAGACCTCCAAACTTCATGTGACCTTCAGATTAGCTCAAGAACAGTGCGTAGAGAACTTCATGGAATGGGTTTCCATGGCTGAACAGCTGCATCCAAGCTGTACATCACCAAGCACAATGCAAAGCGTTTTAGGGGTGTAAAGCACAGTGCCACTGGACTCTAGAGCAGTGGAGACGTGTTCTCTGGAGTGAGGAATCACGCTTCTCTGTCTGGAAATCTGATTGATGAGCCTGGGTTTGACGGTTGCCAGGAGAACAGTACTTGCCTGACTGCATTGTGCCAAGTGTAAAGTTTAGTGGAGGGAGGATTATGGTGTGGGGTTGTTTTTCAAGGGTTGGGCTTAGCCCCTTAGTTCCAGTGAAAGGAACTCTTAATACCGCAGCATTCAAAGACATTTTGGACAATTTCGTGCTACTAACTCTGGGAACAGTTTGGGGATGGCCCCTTCCTGTTCCAACATGACTGCGCACCAGTGTGTGGTTTGGTGGAACTTGACTAGCCTGCACAGACCCCTGACCTCAACCCAATAGAAGACCTTTGGAATGAATTACAGCAGAGACTGCAAGCCTGGACTTCTCGTCCAACATCAGTGCCTGACCTCACAAATGCTCTCCTGGAAGAATGGTCAAAAATTCCCATAAACACACTCCTAAATCTTGTGGACAGCCTTCCCAGTAGAGTTGAGCTACTAAGGTTGGGCTAACGCCATATTAAAGCCTGTGTATTAAGAATGGGATGCCATTAAAGTTCATGTGTGTAAAGACAGGTGTCCCAATACTTTTGGCAATATAGTGTATCTCTGTGTTTTCTGTTTTTCACAAAATTGAAAATAAAGTTAGTGTGGTTAATAAATTATCTTTGTTGATTGTATTAATTTACATTCACAATAAAATAAAGGTAATAAATGTTACCATGTGGGGGGGGGGAGTTGGAGGGCCCATGGAGTTTTTAGCCTAAGACCCCCCCCCCCCCCCCAGAGTCTGCAGAATCGCCTCTGCATACAACTGACAATTAGCCAGGCACATAGCCAGGTACCAGTGATGGGCACAGACTATTTGAGGCACAGGGATTTGAAGGGGGGGGGGCATGGCTGACCAGAACATTTTGATTATTGCTATCAAAAAAGTCCACTCAGAACATCAAAAGGGGGCACTTTTAATCATTCGGGCAAAATGGCGACCCCAGTCGGCAAACTCTACAGAAGTGGATTTTTGCCAAGCACTCAACAAAATTTATTTAGCTGCAGGTCTGCACAGGGCTCAGCATCTTCCTCATCCTCCTGATCTTTCCACTATACCAAGTGTTCCTGTCCTACCCCTGACTGCATTAGGCCCAATAAAAACACAAAAAAAAATTTCCATGATAAAATAGATAAATTCACTTCTGGTCTGCAAACCTGTGATGACTGAAGCTCTTGGTTTCAAGTCATGGTGACATTTGACCAGATCATGTGAACAACAGTGTTCCCTCTAATACTGAGCAGTGTGACCGAGAATGGTCAAAAGCAAAGTTAGCCACGTGTATGCAGGGGTGAAAGTCCAAAGCCCCCTGAATAACTGGGGCCCTGAAAGCTTTGGAACATAACTTGATTGGTCTGGGTTGGGGACCCAGTACGATAAGCTGTCATATGACATTTCATATGATGGGAATGAGATTAAACTGCATCCATCCCTGCAAGTGGTCCTCCAACTTGCAGGGAAACAATTTTTCTGGGGGTTGGTGGTGGGATTGGCACGCCAGCCACCGTAAAACAACTGCTCGATACAAACAAGCACGATACTCTTCTGCTCTCCACAGGAGTAGCTCTGCTGCAGCCGCCCACAGTTTGGGTCCCAGTTTGAGGAGACCCATCCGGGTGGGCGCGTGGAACATCTTGTCTCTCCGGCAAGATGACCACCATCCTCTGCTGGCGGGGGAGCTTCGTAAACTCTGCGTTTTGGTGGCAGCACACTCTGAGGTACGCAGACCGGGGAGTAGCCAGGTCTCTGTAGGTGGGTATATCTACTTTTGGTCTGGTCGGTCTGATGGCTGCCATATTCAGGGAGTAGCTATTGCTGTAGCGGATCGGCTCCTTCCGATGGTGTCTGACGTCAACTCCTTTCAACGAGCGTATTATGAGACTATCCTCCACGGCTAAGGCACTCCTTGGGTGTCTTGTCTGTTGCCTCAGTGTATGCTCCGATCGTGGTGAATGATGTCTCGTTGATGTCATGGGGGACTTCAGTGCGACCACTGGCACTAACAGGGCTGGCTATGAGGATTGTGTTGGTCCTCATGGGTCTGGAGACTGTGGTGAAAGTGGCTCCATGTTCATTGACTTTGTGAAAGGTCAGGGACTATGAGTCACTTGATCCTAGTTCCAACGCCCTGAGCCGTATCATTGGACTTGGTACTCCAATACTGGTGGTGTGGCAAAAGAGATCGATCACATCCTCGTAGGCAGACGCTGGAGGCTCCTGCAGAACTGCAGGGTCTACAGAAGTGCCCAGTTTGTGAATTCTGACCACAGACTTGTTGTTGCTACTCTGAAGATTCAGCTTAGATCCAGTAGGCTACAGAGCATGTGAGCGGAGTGGAGCAGTGAGAATTTCCGCTCCTCGCTCACGAGGCTGTTGACTCCGCCCGCTCCTCCACTCTATTTCGTACTATGCTGCTCCGCTCAACACCGCTCCTCGCTCCACTAAAATTTCCTCCCGCTCCAGTCAAATCGCTCCACGCTCGCTCCAGTTTAAAAGAGGGACAAATAATATGCATGCCTAACAAATGTCACCTTAAACCGAAGCCTTATCATAAAGAAATATGAGCAATGGCAACATTGCCACTCAGAAAATATTTATTTTTAAGCAACATATATCCAACAACGGACAGGTTTGGCAATGGCATTCCACACAAAAATAGCCTTAAACATAAAGGAATCAGTGGGCTTAATAGCCTAAAGAATATACAGGCTAAGCATCGACATTTAAAATTCCTCAATTTTTTTCTGTTGATGCTGCTGCTGCGTCTCTCTATAAAATAAAATTTCACTGACAGTGTTACGTGAAATTTAAAAAAAATCCTATTAGACCAACTTTGAATGATAAAACGAATTTATTTGATTACCAATATTTACTTTATAGGCTTCTATACTTTACTTTATAGACTTGATATGCTACAACCATATAAAACTTGCTCACATTTTGCTCTGGCTTCCGCCTGTTCACGTAGCACGCTCTCATGTTTCTGAGAAAAGTGATTCCAAAGTGAATCTTTACTCACTGAAACAGTTTCGCCACATTGTTGTTCTTGCTCTACATTATTGTCATCTATACGTTTGATAAGAATAGTACACTTGTATGATTTATCAGTTTCCTTTGTGAAATACTTTGCGAATTCCATCTCGGGCAATTTGTGTAACAGTCTTGATAATTGTACAGATGAATTCTGGGTAGATTTGGGCGACCGCTCCAGCCTTAATTAAAAAACCGCTCCGCGCTCTGACCAAATTCCGCCCGCTCCGCTCCTCGCCCACACTCCACTCACATGCTCTGGTAGGCTACCATCTACTAGGAGAACAAGACTGGACTTAGCCAGACTCCAAGATCAAGCTGTTTCTGATGAGTGTGCACGCAATTTGTGTGAAGAACTTGCAGACTTGGGTGCGACTGCTGAATCTAATGTGATGTGGGAGACCTTCCATGATAAGACCCTGAAGGTTGCCAAGGGTTGTGTTGGTGTTGCCAGTGTTCCCAGAAGGAGGTGTTTCATCTCACAGGGCACCCTGGATATTATCGAGAGGAGTCGCAGCGCACAACTTGGTGGCAACTCCATTCTGTACCGGGAACTGAGAAGGACGGCTGTGAGGGCTCTGAAGGCAGATAAAGAGGCATTTGTTAGACAAATCTGTGAGCAGGTGACACACCATCTGTGGTCTAGTGACCCATGTCCCGCTTACAGAGGAATCGAAGCATTACGCATATCTGAATTTGTTTCTCGGAGACTTGCAGTCAGGGCGAGTGATGGAACGGTCCTTACGGATGACACTGCAATTGTGACCCGCTGGGCCGGCTACTTTAAAGCTGACCCTCTGGCAAGGATGTTGGACATCTCTGGGTCCACGGTTCTCGAAGCTGACCCTCCGATCAGCTGTGAACCACCCAATCTCACTGAGATTGCTCGGGTGGTGAATCAGCTGGGAGTAGGGAAGGCTGCAGGGATCTGTGGTATCTGTGAGTGCTGTGCAGATTGGAGGGAGAACCTTTGCGTTATTTCCCAGTTGATTCTGGGGTTCAACAGGGGTGTGTTCTTGCTCCTACTCTGTTCAATGCTTGTATGGACTAGGTGTTGGGCAGGGTCATGGGGTCCAGCAGCTGTGCAACATCCGTTGGTGAAGAAAGATTTACCGATCTTGACTTTGCCGACGATGCTGTGATCTTAGTCAATGGAGGCTCTGATCAGGGTTCCCAAGAGACTGAGCGAGGAGTCTGAGTGTCTGGGATTGCGGGTGTCCTGGTTAGAGACCAAGATCCAGGCATTTAATGACTTCTTGGGCACAGCCATCAGTAGTGTGTCTGTCTGCGGGGAGAATGTCAACCTTGTTGAGAGATTTACCGACCTCAGCAGTGACATTCATGTCTCGTGACTCTTCCTATGAAGTCAGTAGATGGATTGGAAGAGCATGGGGGGTCATGAGGTCACTGGAAAGGGGTGTGTGGCATTCCTGATATCTTTACAAGAGGACAAAGGTCCAAGTCTTTAGAGTCCTGGTGCTCCCTGTCTTGCTATATGGCTGTGAGACATGGACGCTATCCAGTGACCTGAGATGAAGACTGGACTCCTTCGGTGCTGTGTCTCTTCGGAGAATCCTTGGGTACCGCTGGTTTGACTTTGTGTCCCGAATGAGGCACATTACCTGCATTGTAAGGGAGCGTCAGTTATGGCACTATGGCCATGTGGCACGTTTCCCTGAGAGCGATCCGGCTAACAGGATGCTCATTTCTGAGGACCCAAGCAGCTGGACCAGGCCAAGGGGACACCCACGTAACACCTGGCTGCGGCAATTGGATGGCCATTTCCGGTGGGTGGGACTGGACCATGTATCTGCCGGGGGGATCACTGGCCGGGATCCTGAGGAGTTTCACTTTATGGTGGGTGCGGCAACGCGCTGCACCAGTGTATGCTCCCCAACCAGACCTGACCTGACCTGGACCCCAAATCCCTAACGGCCCCTTATGGGTGTGGTTCACGAGTTCCTAAATCATTTGCAGATCTGCCAGAAATCCTTCAGCGATGATAGCTGTTTGTCAAAAAGTTATCGATAAGGCATACAAAACCCTCAGCCCACCCTGTGCTAAAACAGCTCTTCTGCAAACAGACGCTACTTCATGCCTGTGCTTCCTGGATAGGGGCCAGTCTCACGGCTCACCTGCACTGGATAAGCAGTTCGAAGTCAGGCTGATTGAAAATATAATAGCACATATATGCAGAGCACACAGGGCGAGATACGGGAGAATTTGCTGACCTGCTGTGACGGGAACGTTTATTCCATGTTTATTAATTCAGTAACTTATTATTTCAGGCTTTGGTTGTAAAAAGCTCATTCAGTGACAAAGTCATCAGCTGCAGAAAACCACTCACTTGCCTCTACTGAGTTCAGCTTTTGAAATGTCAAGTACATTTTAAGACAATAAAAAATGTTGATTGTGGTTGTGGGTAGTAGAACGATGGTGATTCTGTCATTGTCACATGATCCCATTATCCCAAAAGTGCATGTCTACAATGATAAATATCAGTTTACCCTGCTATGTACTGTGTTTATCATCCACATAGCCACGCAGTAACATTACAGGTTTGATGAACCCCCCCCCCCAAATTTGTTTGATCCCAACCACACAAGTAACAAGGTAGTAAAATAATGAATTTATGAGTTACTTGTTACTGTATTTTTTTTTATAAATTAGCACACTACTGTAAAACACTCAGTTCCAGGGTACAGACATTCTATGCCTGATTGGTGCTGGAATATGTTGCACAGAGGTCTCCTGTCGGCATTTATGGGTTACATTGTCCGATTGCTATACTCTCTGTCTTTATTTAAAATTCTCTGAAGTGTTTTAAGATAATATACATACTTAGCTCTCTTTAGTCATCTAATTGGTGTAATTTGACAACAAAACATGCTTTCTTAAAGAAACATTGTAAATGTATAGGAGGACGTGAAAAAATAGTCTAGGTTAGCTGGCGTGTAAATCACAGTAAAAACTTGACTTTACAATAAAAGGTAAAAATGCTTCGATATACGTGCCTGATTAAAGACGGGATTGAGCTCCAGAAGAAGCATCTTTGTTCTTTATCTTTTTTTCTTTTAGAAGAGATCATGGTGCCTACAGGAGTCCGGAAACCGCTTAATAATGTAGGCTGTCTCAAGTTGCCTTGGAAGTCAGATCATACTAACCTGCTCTGCAATCTTCACACCAGGGTCATGCGCCATCAAAAGTCTCCTCCCCGCTCAAAATTCTCTCTCTTCGTTGCCGCTGAAGGGCAGAGATGTGTGCAGGCACAGGCATGCACCGTGCGTAATACCGTCTCCGCATAAAAGATGCAGGGCTGTTTTCTCATTAACTGTAAACTTGCATTGCACCTGTTGTTACCTCTTTGTAGAAGCACTGAAGATGTGATGCAAGGCCAAGTACTACAAGGTAGCATACTGAGCAAAGCTATTCTTACTTGATGGAAAAGTATGACAAATATATCATTAACTGGCATACAGACTGCTTGTATTCAAAACAAATGAAGGCCAACAATGAGATAAAACGAAAACGCTACGATCATTTATCACCAATTTTATTATTAATATTCTTAGTTTACATCTGTAGAGGTGGGAATTGAGGTGACAATTGAAAAAAAATCAATTTCATTAATTTCAAATAAAAACTACTTTAATGTGTCTATTAACATGTCATTTCTCCATATTTACATATAAATTAAGAGCTTGATTCCAAATATCCATCCATCCACTTTCTGAAACTGCTTATCTTGTTCAGGGTCACAGTCATCAAATATATTTAAATGTAAATTTAAATGTAAAATCTGAAGTTTTGGTCAGTTTCTCACTGGTGTTATTGCATCATGAGATTCTTTTTGTCATGGATTTTTAATATTCAGTTTATGTTTCAGTGTATCTGCATTTAATAAAGGATTGCCTTTTAAATTATTTTGCTTGTACTCTTTCTGCTGACATATTTTATAAAATCCTAAATTATAACCGTCTGCATGTGTTGTTAAATAGCTTCATATACAACTCTGCAAAAAAAATGAATTTATTCTTAGTCAAGAAACATGCAAATCAAAAGGCTGAGTTACAAAAGGACCAAAATTGCATTTTACATTTTTTGCACTTTAAGTAACATACACTTAATAAGGACAATATTTCATCAAAAAGAAAAAAACACCTTGTCATAACAGAACCATAACAGCAGCGACAACATGTAACTCCAGTGATGGAAAAAGTTCATTGGAAAGACAGAGAGCAACATTATAAATGCAACATTGCAAATGGAAAAATGTCAAGTCTTTATTTTTTATTTTTTTTTTTAATGTGTCCTGTCCAGCAGCTTTCGCAAGCAGAATAATGGTCTGAATGCACTGCTGTGTCAGACATATTTGCTTTAC
>JAOYFF010000038.1:19531163-19545313 GCA_025773925.1 Cryptomyrus ogoouensis | reverse complement strand
GCCCATTATCAGCAACAATTAGTCCTGTGTTCCAGTGGAATGTTGTGTTTGCTAATGCAAGTTTATCATTGTAAAAGGTTAATTGATCATTAGAAAACCCTTTTGCAATTATGTTTGCACAGATTAAAATTGATTAAAGAAGCAATATAATTGGTCTTCTTTAGACTATCTGGAGCATCAGCAATTGTGGGTTCAAATACAAGCTCAAAATGGTCAGAAACAAATAACTTTCTTCTGAAACTCATCAGTGTATACTTGTTCTGAGAAATGAGAATGAATGAAATTGCCAGGAAACTGAAGATGAGATCCAAACTACGCAAGAACTATTTAGGGAAGAAGCAGTCAGCTGGTATTCTGTGTATTATGGAGTGGCCAGCATATAATTGTACATAAGAAGTACCAATCAAGCCTATCCAACTTGTGGGAGATGATTCAGGAAGCACAGGGTGAAATCTCATCAGATTCCCTTCAGCAAACTGACATCTAGAATGCCCAAGGTCTACAAAGCTGTAATTGTTGCAAATGGAGGAGTCATTGATGAAAGCAAAGTTTGAAGAACAAAATTATTATTTTAATTTCAAAAATGATTATTTATAGCTAGATTTCCTATTCAAACTCATTTCATGTATATTTTAATGGGAAACATGGAAATTTCTAAGTAACCCCAAATTTAGGCTAGTCTGGCTCATAATATACGGAGCTAGTAAGTTGCAGATTTAATTTTATTCCTCCCGAATGAAGCAGTAAATCTGAGTTCTCTCCCCGTGCCTGGTGTGTAATGCAACCTGCGCCTGAGAAGATCAATCAGGAGTTCCTGGTTTGCCAAAAGAGAAACCTTTTCTCTTTGGTGGAGCAGGAGGTATGAGGTACCACAGTCCTTGGTTCTCCTCTTAATTGAATCATATTCCTAGCTGAGCTGTCTTATTTGACCTCAGGTTACAGTGCTGAAAACATCCCTTACAACGCTGGGAGAAAGAAACATAGTCAGGGACCATTTGGCAATCAGATACTGGCCTGGAGCCTCTGCACAATGATTTCCCTGCATACGTCAAAGATGATGTCTGGGAAAGGTTCAGAAAGACTGTCAGTATCATAGTGTGTGTATATATAGCCTACTTTATTTCCAGTCTTTCATTTGGAGTGAACGGTCTTATTTAAATTTATTCAAATTTTCTACAGGTGAGGGAGCTGTTTCTTACTGCACTGACTGAGAACACTGAGAGCCGATTCCCATACACCAGCAGTATGTCTGTCTTCAGTGTGGTCTCTCCCTGACAGATTCTAACAAACTCTGCAGAGTATGGGGATGCTGAGGTGAACACCTGCAGAGCAGTTCCCAAGACTGAAGGAGGACCTGGTGTCTGAGTGGGATTCCAACAGACTGGGAGGGAGAAGTCCAGATCTGAAAGAATTTTACCAGTTATCTTAACTGCACCACCACAGTCCATTGGTTTTAAAGAATAATTTTATCTTTGTTCACACTTTGCTGTACTTCAGACCAAATCCCTAGAGGAGGAGCTTCTGCGGCTTTCAATCACCCACACAGCCCCTGTCCAGACGGCAGATATGAAGCGGCTATTTCTGTCATGTCCTGGATGCCTGATCTTCCTGCCTCCTCCGTAATGTGGCCCTCAGTTCTTGTGTTGTCTCATCAGCCCCAGTCCAGTCATTAACATCCATCCTCCTGTTGCCTCTGCCCTTCCCTGTACTAAGCCTCACTGTTTTGACTCCTCACAGTCCTGTTGTTTCTCCCTGCCTTTGTAGTATTCAATAAAGCCACTTATTTTGTTTTCCTGATGCCTGCCCTCAAGTCCTTCAGCTTCCATACATGACAATTTCTTGCAGTCAACATTGTAATATATGGTGTAAAACACCATCACTATTTATATATGTATCCAAATAATTAGAAGTGTCTTAATGTACCCAGCCCATAGTGCTGGGTAATATGGCGAAAAAATTTATCATGACAATTTTTTTCATATGAAATCATATTCATAGTTATCGCAATATAATTATTATTTCTTTAAGTCACTGCTCCCTTTTTGCTTAATGTTCCTTTCAAATTCCATGAGCAAATTAAGGACATGATAAGATTGAATAGATTGGAAAATGAAATGTAATTTTAATAAATAAATCACGCGAAAATAAATTTTCTTGTTGGGCAGAGTAATAGCTAGGGCTGCCTCACTGTTTGTTCCAGGGAACTGGTTTGACTATGGTTGGGCAATATGATCTAAAGATAATATCACATTTTAGTCAGACTTCATTGTGCATTCCCAGCAAAAGGTCTTTCATTGTTCAAAGAACTTGTATCTATTGTGTAGAACCACTGTCAAATACACACTGAGGATTCACTGTCAGTTCAGTTCAAGCGTCCTGCATTACCTACCCTTTCTTTGCCTATAAGCTTTTTGGGTAACATAGGAGACTCAAACTAACACTGATTTAGATTCAGATGAAAAAGGGGATTTATTGTTCATGTATCCTCATCGTTTTTAATTTATTTGATTAATTTATTGTTTCATTTTTGTGTTAAAAAAAAATCTTGTTTTAGTTAATGTACAACGGGGATCTCTGTTGGTGCAGCGCTCTACACAGCATCTCGGTGTGCTTGTATTAGTAGGAGGAGCCTCATATTTTCATCTCGTAGAATGTTCGTATCACAGTTTTTCCAGAGTGGGTGGGATATAGGAAGGTTTGGAATATCATGTGCTTGTCACTTTCCTAATCTTCACATCATTTCCTTGAACACCGTTACTACCCAGATCACTGTTGCTGCCTTCCGTTTGCTGGTGTATTTTTGCAGTATCGAAGCAGTGCTTCCTACAGTTACATAACATCGCCGAACTGCAATGTTTTCTTACTATTCAAGAGAGAAACTATTTCATTCCTTTGTATACAGTAGGTTAGACTACTTTAATGCTGTATTATCTGGGAGGACACACTGCGCATTAAACAACCTACAGCGTATTCAATACACAGCAGCTTGCACTGTTAGCAGGAACAGGACATTCAAATGCATAATCCCTGCTCTTTTTTCCCTGCATTGACTTCCAGTTCAGGACTGACTTCAAAGGTCTACTTACATAAGAGGCACTCAAAGGTCTAGCACCTGCATACCTAACAGATCTGATTCAACTTGGGGGTGCATACTCATGCCACAGCTGTTGCACATGTTTTTCTATCCTTCAGCTACAATATATACAGCTGGTACTGTGCAAACCACTCCATTTTATCTTATAAAAAATACATATATTTTCTAGTTGCTTTGTTATTTTGGTAAATTCTCATTCTGTAACATCCATCCATATTCTGTATATTCTTAGTCCTCTACAGGGTCACAGGGTCCAGAGCCTATTTTTAAACTGTGGGTGGAAACTGGTGAACCTGGAGGAAACCCCACATGGAACAAATGTACCCCCCCCACACACAGAACTGGAGCAGAGACTCCGACCCTGGTCCCAGAGGGGTTTAGGTTATCCACTGCACCATCATGCTGCCCCATTCTGTAACATGTTATCTGTAATAAAACAACAGGCATGTATTATACAGTATTAATGTTCAAGTAATATAGAATACAATGAGGGACTGAAGTATCTTCCAATCAGAAAGCTTTCCAGAACCTGGCAGTGAACTGCAGACCCCTGTCAGATACAAAACGTCGAAGATGAGTTGGGCTGCCTCCACACAGGATGGGAGCTTGGCTGCGGATACTAAATGGGTTGTCCTAGACAAACGATTGCCGATAGTCAAAACCAGAGTGTTACTGTCCATATCTAGAAAGCCAGTAACAAAATCCAGGACAAGTTGGGATCATGGTCTCTTGGGAACTGGGAGATGATCAAGAAGACCAGCTAGTGGTCTGTTGCTGCTCTTGCATGGGGAACAAGAGGAGGAGGCCATTATGAAGTATCTGACATCTGAGAGGATGGATGACCACCAAAAACACCAAGTGATGAAGGCAAAGGAGATACCAGGATATCAGGACAGGTTGGATGAATGGGCCCACTGAAGTACCTGGGAGCAGACAGGGGAGAGATATTACCTGGAGCAGGATCTGATCTTGGCATTTAGGAATCCTATACCAGGGTCTCAATGTCCTATTGAGTTGTAGCATTCAGGCTTTGGGAGGGTAGGATGGTTCCTGGGTCTGACGGCTCTTCTGCTGGGGCAAACTTTTACCGTTTACTGTTCTTGGAGCATGGACGGTAGGACAAGATGAAATTGAATTGCAAGAAGAACGTCCATTAGGTTTGCCTCGAGTTGAGTCTCTTCACCATCCTTATGTGCTTCAGATTCTAGTGATCTGGCCAAAGAATAAAGGGCTGCTCTACTCCCCCCAAGCAAAGGCACCAAGGAAGCCAGGAAACACAAACTTAAATACACTGGTTAAGAGGTCATCAATGAGGAACAGGTGCAAACACTTGACAATTAAGCAGGCTGATTGGTAATTGCAGTGAGGTGATATCTGTGAGTGGGAGAATTGAGACACACCCGAAACACAGCTACTAGGAACAGTGAGCAGAGACACCACTAGGGGGCAGCAGAAACTGGAAAAGCAACAAGAGAATTCTGAGGGCCACGGTTACTGGTAAAGGTACCATTGACATGCTTCCATATCTGTCATGACATGTTCTTGACGCTATTGGCCCTAGCCTAGTATCTATTATTAATTGCTCTCTGCACTCTGGCTGTGTTCCTGATTATTTCAAACATGCCGTTTTTCATCCATTGATCCATTGCTGAAAAACCTAATCTTGACCCTTCCATTATAAAAAACTATAGGCCCATCACAAAACTGCCATTCTTTTTACCGGTAAAAATCTTAGAAACGGTTGTTGAGCAACAACTGGCTACCCAACCTTGAGACAAACAAGCTTAGACCCCTTTCAATCAGGGTTTTGAAAGAATCATTCCACAGAGACAGCACTACTAAAAGTTTCAAATTACCTACAAATGGCTGCAGATACTGGTAAGTGTTCTGTACTAGTTTTTCTTGATCTCAGTCCGGCTTTTGACACAGTTGACCATAAGATCCTTTTAGATGGGTTAACCCACTCGGTAGATATTACTGGATCAGCTTTAGCCTGGTTTTCGTCCTACTTAGCTGACAGGAGTTTTTCAGTTTGTGTGTGTGAGTTGACGTCAGCGAGATATGAAGCATACCTTTCAATCTTTGCTAACTTTTCATTGGACACTCTGCATAACCTTTCTGATTAGGTCTTCCATGAATGCAGTGCACTCTGAAAATTGGCATTTCTGCAGATTTTGGTGGTTAGGCCTATATGCTCAGTGGTTAGTCTAGATGTCACATCCATAATGCTGGAACTGCCCATGTTCACCGTACTTTAGATTCATACCTTAAATGCTGATCTTCACTGAAATTTTTATGACATTAAATATTGAATATCACCATTTAATTTGAGTAATTGTTGAAATAAGGCTTGATCATGCATAGATGATTTTTGAGTAAGTGCACACATTATCATCATCCTAGGATATTATTTCAAATTGCCATGCTAAATAACTAACTTAAAACTTTGTTACTGTGTTTCTCTGCATAATTTATCCTCCGCAGCATCATTTTCTTGTTCTTTTGTTCTGCTTCCGTATATCTTTTCCAGTCCCTTTTGATGAGAACAGATGCTTTTTTTTCTCACTAAAACTGTATGGATTCTAATGTGCATTCCACTTGAACTGGGAATTTGGAATTTCCAAGTTCCTAGTCGTAAATTTCAACTGGAATGCTCCTGTAGGTTGCAGGTTCCTCTACAACCCAGACTTCAGAATTTAATATGGCTGCGCCTTTCATAAGCATAAGTAAAAGCTGTGGTTACGTACTGTTTATTAGCACTTACGCCTTATTTGTGTCTGATTAAATCGGTTGTACACACAGTACTGTCCAACCACTATCTGAGAGCATGTTGCTACTGTGTTGCATACCACGTAATGCATTATCAACTGGTATTGCAAACAATGACTAACAATGAACCTGGTATTGCTAAATGGCTTTCCAACTTGTTGTACTGGAACATTGTCACCTAGGAAGTAAAGTCAATCCCAGCTCTGACTTCTGACCTCTGAGCTAAGTGCAACACAACATAAGTCCACCATTATATATCTCCTGCATATTAATCAAGATATTTTGCTGCAAAACTGATATGAACCTATACATACAATATATCCCATCATAAATAACCTTGAACAAATTAAATATAGACTATATACTGCAACTACATGTAAATTCAAGAACTGCAAAACATTCAGGGTATGCTTTAACACAGTATTACAAGGAGACATTTAGCTTCTACACTATTACAATAAATCTAGTGATAACCCGTCCAACATGTGGTGATGTATCAGGTCTGTGTTTTTTGTGCACCTTGTCCCCACAATATGATACAAACCTATTATTTTTCCCTTGTTTGGACATTTTTCTGCTCCTCACAAGGGATAATGCAGTTTTATGAAAATCTGTGACTGTAATCAAAAAACTGAAAATGGCAGAAATCTTGTATTTTGTTTGGTTACTTATGGTTAAGGTTAGGGCTGGGTAGGGGTTAAGGTTGTCATAGTTATTGTTAGCATTTTTCCCATAGAAATGAATGAGCAGTCCCCATAAGGATATGTTTACCCGATATATGTGCATGTGTGTGCGTGGACGCACATGTTAGTGGGGGAGTGCATTTTCAGAAATGGTTCATGACTTTTTGGTGTGGTTTCAGGGGGACTGACTGAGAAATGCCAAAAATACACTGTCTTTGGTTGCTTCAAGAAAATAATCACATGGATGCTATATTCAAAAAAATGATTTTGAAAAAAATATTTTAATACAATTTTAATTTCAGGAATTTAAATCAAATCTGAAATGTACCGATGCACACATGAAATTATTAGTGCTACATACTCATGCACCCACAAATAAATTCTTTAGGACTGATGTTTTTTATACATTAACAATAATTCCACAGAATTTTCATTCATAAAACAAATTTCCTGGAATAAAAATCTGATTTACCTTTATATCGTGAAGTGTGTGCAAAACCTTCCAAAATGTAAAAGTGAATGACAGATTGGTATCCTAGAGAGATTAAATCTCACCTATTTTCAGGTGTTACGATTCCCAAGAGAAATTATCTTCTGATACAATGTGCGGCAGTGTATCTATTCACACTGCACAGTGTTCTTATTCACACTGCACAGTGTTCTTATTCACAGTATATAGTAAAAGCTTTCAGTCATAGAGAAAGCCCTGATGTCTTAAACATCATCTTAGCCTGAGGTGTGTGTGTTTCCCGCCTAATATAACTTATAAGTGGATAGACATTTTTGCATAATTTAAATAAACATTTCATTATATACTAGGCCCTTTTGGATTGACACAATCATAGACACAACACACTAGGGAAAAGAGCTTTTTTGCCTTTTTCCCTTGAAACAGTATAGTACACTGCTGTGATTCTTCACTGAGCTCTTTTGGCCGCTGTGCAGCCCAGCCCCAAGCCTCTCCTTCAGTTTCCAGGCCCGAGCTTCAAGAGTGTGCTTACCAGCAACACAAACTTATAAGAAAGCATTAAAGTGCTCTTCTATATTACGGGACAGTTCAAAAAAGGCAAGAGACAGTCATTTCTTAAGGATCAAAGTGCATGCCACCTCGGGGCACAGAGAATCACAAGCATTTCATATTTTGTCCTCAAGGACTGCTGGATTAATTTGATCAGCAGACTATGGCACGGAGTTTGGCACAGCCAAATGCACACCGCCATGGACGTCCCTTCTGCCTAGGGTCACTTTTCAAGGCACACTTCGTAGACTTCTCGTGGGCGGCACTTTGGGGAAGATCTTTTGGTGGCGGATGTTGGGATCCTGTCGCTGCAGACCCCCTTGTGCCAGTCGTTTTTCTGTGGATGCCTTGGAGTTCAGGCTTCTGGAGCGACTGATAGTCGCCTTGCGTGAGGCTGGCTGCTTCTGGGACAAGTGCTGCTTGAAGGAAAGCTGGGGGAACTGTTTTTCATAAAGGGCTGCTGTGTACTGCAGCTCAGGGGTGATCAGGTCCAGGCACTGCTTCCTGATTGGTCCCTTCAGTCCAGGTTTGAGGTTATAACCCTGGATAACAGCAGCACCATACTGGAAGGGTGATAAATCTTTGTCCTTCACCTGAGATGGATCCACAGCCCCCCCCTCCAGCAGGCAGGTTTTCATGAGCTGCTCCCTTTTCTGCTTTAGCATGGCCACCTCTTGCTTCATCCTTTCTCGCCCCCCCATCATGTCCACCTTCCTCCAGAAGGTGGCGTTGAAGTGAAGGTAGATCTTCCAGTCCAATAAATTCCACACTTTGATCTTGTCTGTGGTGTCTGGAGACAGCATCTTCCTGGAATCATTATTTCTGCTGTTCAGCTTAAAGGAGACCACATCATCAAGTGTCCAGCAAAGGGCATTCTTCAACAGGATCATGGACTCATCAAAATACTCCGATAGAAGAATGAGGTCAAAGTTTTTCTCAATCATGCTGATGGCAAGTTTGGCCTGTGTCTCCTCATCGCTGCCAATGCTTCCAACGCTGAAGCCAAAGTCAAAAGCAAGGAGGTTTTTCGCATAATGGTTATTGGGCAGTGATGTGTTATAGAACTTCCAGGGATCGGCCAGAAACTCCTCTAGGCTCCTGGTCTTGTGAAACGTAGCTATGCTTTTGTAGTATATGAAAATGGACTCCATCATTGATACGGGATTTCGCAAAATTGAGAAATAGAATGTGTCCTCTGGCATAACCTTCTTTACCTGTTCAGAAAAAAAGACGTTTTAAAAAACAAAAATCAGAATAATTTATTTTCATGCAGTTTTACAAAGGACATAAATATAGAACATTGGGCGTGAGAAATTTGTGCTATAAATAAATGTTGTTTTTGTTATCATTGTTATTATTATTGTTGTTATTATTATTATTATTGTTGTATAAAAGGTACTCACCTCATCTGGCATGAACCTCATGTGGTTACACATGATGTTATACTCCTTGACAGTCTTCGACTGGAAGCCCTCGACAAAATGAGCTGCGAAGGTCATGGGATAGAAGAGCTGGCTATGCTTGTGGGCGGGCAGAGCAAAAGTCAGGTTCCTGCTGTCCCCATAACGGTAGAGGATGTTCAGAATGGTGCTGCTGGCAGTTTTGTGAGTTTTCAGAAAGACTATACGGTTCTTCGGCTGGCAGGAGGCCACCCCTTGCTTCACTGGTCTTGTGGTTGGTTGTGGGGGCTGTGGGGGAAGGGTCTGGCCTAAGCTCCGGGTATCCTGAGGTGCTGGCATCCTCTTTGTAAATGTCTCTGGAGTTTTCTGCCCTCCAGTCCCCTGAGAGTAACTGTGGGATGGTGATTTCTCCCACAGGCGTCTTCCTGTAATTCCCGCTGAGCCAGCTGGTTGGGTGTCGGCACTGGGGACCGGAGTGGTGGTCTCTGTGATTCCACCCACATCTCTATGCTGGCTGTGTCCTGAGAGCAGCACACTGTCCGACTGCCCTTGAGGTGTGGTGTGTGTTTTCTTAAATTCATGGGTGAACCTCATGCTGAAGAACTTCTTGGTGGCGGACTGCTTCATAATAATGCTGTTTCTAAAAAAAAGACAGTTTCATGGTAAAAAAAAAATGACTATTGTGGTGTGGGAGCTCAGCTGTTAGATCTGTCACCTCACACCTTCAAGGTTATGAATTTATTTCTAAGCCCTGGTTGTGTGTGTGGAGTTTGTATACTCTCCAGGTGTTTCTCAGTCACAAAGCACAAACGGTGGTCTTAAAATTCCTGAAGCATCAGCACTGGCACTTACCTGGACTGCCTGACCACACCCAGGAACTGAATAGCTACACAGAGCAGCGTCAGGAGCATGAGACCCAGCCACACAAAGCGCAGGTGAGTCCACAACCTTCCCTTCAGCCACCTACAGGGGGCAGAAGTGAGACGAGTGCTCAGGGAGAGTAAATACCTCATCAGCACTTGTTCATGCACTTTACGAGTTTCTCTCACGTTCCTACACTGATTGCCATGCACCCACCCTAATGTTCATACAGTCTGGGTCAATATTTATTACTACTGCACTGTAAATTTATATTTACTGTTTGGTTGTTGACATACTTCCCTCATATTTTAAAGTAACATTTGATGTAAAATATTTCACCAAATCATGTTACCAAATTGTCGCACTCTTTCCCTCACAATAATGAAATTGAAGTGAGTGGAATTAAATTGTATGCATGTTTCTAATATTGTTTTCTAATTGACCACTAGATGGTGGTACAGCTATACAAACCAAAAGCAAGAAAAGAGTAGCTAGTTGAGCATATGTATATCTGAGCCAGGTTGGTGCCCCATCCAGGGTTATTCCCTGTCTTGTGCCAATAGCCTCCGGGATAGGCTCCAGCCCCCCCCCCCCCCCCGCCCCAGGATAGGCTCCAGACTCCCACAACCCAGAAACTGGAGGTATGCATGGTATCTGATCCATTAACGCTTTTGTGCATGATTGTATTTATGTTTGTATGTATGTTGGTACACATATTATCTTGTGGCTACAAATGACATAAGGTTTTCACTTTTTTCACAATTTCATCTGTTTGTAAAAAACACCAAAAGCATAGAATCTTGTTTGTGTTTGTCATGAATATCCATTAGATTTTTGTCTTTTGTGCTTAGGCACTGCTAATTTCATTAATGTGAGAGTCTTACACAAAAATGCATCAAGTGGAACTTCGCTACACCTTCTACGAACCTGGTGTGTCACTGGCAATTAAATAACTCTTATCTAAACAGATCTGGTAGTCAGCTCGCTCCAATTAGCAGTTCAACCCTGTCCACTAAAGGGAGGCCTTCTTAGCCTTAATCCACTGTTAGCTTGCATAGCTTGGGCAGCTTTCAGAGCAGCAAAATGTGTAATGCTATCCCAAGCATAGAGAGCATCAGCAAGTTTTTAATTGCAATATGCAGATGTCATGGGTTTTTATAGAACACAGAAGTTTCAGCTGGTTTTGATCTTCTAGAGCAGGGGTGGTCAATCTTATCCGCAAAGGGCCAGTGTGTATGCAGGTGTTTGGGTTAACCTTTAGGTCAGCTGTTCAATCCCAAGTGTGAGAACTCTTCAGCCAATCAGTCCTCTAATTAGTAATCTAATTTATGAGCTCCAGCAAAAACCTGCATACACAGTGGCCCTTTCAGTATAAATTTGCCCACCTCTGCTCTAGAGCAATGTTTCCCAATCCGGTCCTTGGGCACCTACAGCCGGTCCACGTTTTCTGAGCTGCCTGCCAGACAGTCCATGGGACTAAAAGGTTTCTTTTTAATATGCTGCGTTATGCAAATATTAAAACTTCTAAAACTCTAGAGGGGGTATTCTCGTAGGAGATATGCAAGAGGCTGACAGTAAAAATTTTGGCTTAGGTTTACACGTTTGTTTAGATCAAGTTAGGCAGCCGAGTATTAAATTCTCTGGAAAATGCCAGTTGCATAACTTTCCATATTACACTATTTTCCCATGGGACGTGGACTGTATGTGGACCCCCGAGGACCATATTGGGAATCACTGCTCTATAAATTACAATCCTCCTCTGTTAGCCAGAGTAAACAGAGACCAGTGCAGAATGTAGAGACACCACGGCTCACATGGTGACCACATGACCACAAGTAGCTGCTTCTGAAACAAAACCACTGACTTGCTGAGTGTGCGTGCCCATTCCTGTGTATGTGTGTGTGTGTGTGTGTGGGGGGGGGGGTTAGCTCTTACCCTCGAGTGTCAAACAGCTGTCCCAGGCTAACCCTAGAATGCTCTACAGTGGTGGGCGATTCTCTTAATGGATGCTGCCTTCTGGGTCTCTGTCCACAAGGGGGAGCCAGAGGGAGAACGCTGACATCATAAAAAACGTGACCTTACAGATGCCCATGCTGAATTGTAATTTCTCTCTAAGGAACTTTCAAGTGTTCTCTCATAAATAGTTAAGCGATCTTTGGCACCCAGATCAGAAGAATTTGTAAACATGAGTATGAAGCCAGTTCACCCCCTCTGCCCCCCCACCGTCCCCCAGCAGCTGTCCACCCTGAACATCCTTAGCTTATTCATAAAGAAGAACATCATGCAGAGCATTACTAGACCCCTGCTGGGTTTACAGTTTCAGCAGATCCCAATATTTTTTGGATCATGTGGATAATTCTAAACAAAAGAAAAGATAGGTCATAAACTTCTGTAACATGAACAGGAGTTCAGGAGCAGCTGACCTGGGGTTTGACATCACAGTAAGGGGGGTGTCATGCTTTACTGCCTCTCATTGGGTCATATCAGGTGGTGAGGGGTCAGCAGTCCCAAAGCCACATTCATCCCAGTTCTGACATAAAACCTGCATCTTAAAATCTGGGTGTCACCACATCAAGTTTGCTATGTAATAAAGGAGGGGTGTCATGGTGCTGGAGCTCATGCCTGGCCACTGTTTTCCCTCAAAAGAACATGTGTGATGTAGTCGATGTTCTTGCTCACACACAGATAAAGTCCACTGAGAGTGGATCAGAAGTAGCTCATGCCACGCCCCTGCTTGGCGATGATGTAACCAATCGCATTCTTCATGTCTGACAAGCAGAGGCCTCCCTAAAGAGTGAAGGAGAGCTATTGAAGGGAGAGGTTCATTAAAATCTCAGCATGCCGCGATTGGACGGCGCTGGCCTCACATTCATTGAATGTGACCAAGCCTTTTGCAGGCTTGTGGCTTCATCTGGGAGCACTTTAGCTGCTGTCTGAGGGACTGAAGTATGAAGGAACGAGGTCAGTAAGCTTGACGTGCAGCAGCAGTTCGCTCAGCCTTGCAGGACACTTTCATTATGCAAGGAGAGTTCAGTTACACTGAAGGTTCTGTATTTTTTACTGCTGATTATGTACCTTAGCTATCTGACTATAAGGGCCTGTATTTAAATGAGACCACTCTGGAATGTTCTCGTTCATCCAGATGTTACTTGCATCAGTATTGCTTGTGAATGAAATCAGTGGCAAAATGGTGTTTAGTGGATATTTTTGCTAATTCATTTCAGACAAAGAACAAGTACGATGGGTTTTGATCACACCCTCTATATAGCGACTATTATATCGGTAAGGTGCGGTATGATGACTAATTTACACAGTTCAATGGCACAATAATTTACTAAATTAGGCTGCTAAACACGGTCAAATCACAATTAAAATGAACAGCAAAAGAGACAGGGAAACAATAAATGACATCATGTGAAAAACGTCCACAACACACAAACATTAATGCGGAAATAATGAGCTATATAAACCTGAAACCTGTTCCAAATGATCAGCATTCAGCCATGAGTACTATTTCTAATATTAGTGTGGAACATAGTGATTAAGTCTCATAAACAGACATACATTCATGTGAAATAAAAGCATTAACACAGATGTAAATGGTCTCTGTATTAAGCTAACAAAGGTCTACCTAAAGTGTTTTATAAGGCTACTTAATACAATTCATTTTAAATCACTTCCTGTTCTGTAAAAGGCATTACAAGAACATTAACCTAGAACGTTTCAAATGTGAACCCTGCTGGATATCTTCAGTCTTTGTTAATGAGTTCTAAGAGCCTTCCTGTGGCATTATGAACCTCCAGTTTAACAACATTGGTCAGGTCTAACTTTGGCTAAGCCGAAGTATTTTGCTGCCAACATTGATAGAATAAGAATGCCAGATTCGATACATGCAAAATGAAAACGTTAAAATCATTGTTTCAATGCTGTTATGTAACAACTCCCCTTTCAAACATGGCCTGAACTGTCACAGAGATGTTTAGTGTGATCTGGCTATGACTCATGTATACTTACTTTTGGTGATTGATTGGGTGTCCAGGATTTTTAGAAGACTGAGCTCAAGTGATTGGCTGTGGCTTTTGGCCTGATAACTATCCATCCATCCATCCATCTATCATCTGCCGCTTGTCCGGGGTTCGGGTCGCGGGGGCAGCAGCTTCAGGAGAAGCACCCAGACCTCCCACTCCCCAGCTAACTCTACCACCTCCTCGGGGAGGACACGAGGCGTTCCCAGGCTAGCCGAGAGACATAATCCCTCCAGCGAGTCCTGGGTCTGCCCCGGGGCCTCCTCCCTGTAGGACATGCACGGAAAACCTCTCCGGGTA
>JAOYFF010000038.1:19509718-19531063 GCA_025773925.1 Cryptomyrus ogoouensis | reverse complement strand
TCACTGAGGCACGCAAACCCCTCCACCACGATAAGGTGGCAATCCAAGCAGGAGCTGATAACTATAGATTCATATTTTTTTCACCTTAATGACTTACTCACGGTTCCAGCCCAACACATGCAGCAGCAAGATGCTCGTTACAACCTGTCTCACAGTTCTATGATTCTATGTTTTTGTGTTTAATCAATATCATGCATCAGTTCCAAACCTTCCTTTCACTAGTGATGGGGACAAGACCTATACTGAGTTCAGTTCAAGACCAAGACCTTAAAGGGTAAAGATTTTATGGGGGGCGGGGGTCCATTTTCAAGACCATGGTTTTACTAATACTTTTTTATCATCATCATCCCTGCTGAAATTGAAAAGCAAAACTGTACCATTCAAGCATCGTAATCCTTTGATCTCAAACATTAGTATTTAATATCACAAATATTGAGTTAGTATTTATTGGTTATGCTTCCTGCTTTTTAAGTGTAAAACAGCTTATCTAGCACACACTGTAATTAAGGTCCCATAGTGGTTAAGCACACACACACCCTGTCCTTACAGCAGATTTATGCACGACTTCCTTAATGGTGTTAAATATTTGAACCGAAATTTAAGCCTTATTCCAATTTGCTGAGGGGGGTGGGGGATCAACCACACGGTCAGAAAGTGTTGGTTCAAGGAGGGACACAACGTTTTTTTTTTTCACAGTAATATCCTGGAAGAGGAACAACTCTATTCAGAATAGAAGAAAACTGAGTATCTTTTCTAAAGGAATTCCCAAAGTAGCATTGCATAATAAAATAGAATAACATTAAGTAATACAGCTAATATAATGAAGGTGAATAATGGATTCATTTAAATAACAGATTCATTTAAATTTGATTAATCAAATTAACATGTAGTACTATTTCAAGAGAAGTAGGAAAAATGAAAAAGTTTATCACTGTGGTAGGGCTGGACAATATGGCAAAAAATGTTTATTGCAATAATTTTTTCATATCAGTCGACACTGATAATCATCATGGTACAGACCTAATACACGTCATTAGTCCTTTACTTAAAGGATCCGTTGTAGCTTTAAATTCACTTAGAATTCCTCATAACAGATTCATAATATGAAAATAGGACTGGACTGCAAACTGAAATGTAATTTTAATGAATAGGCTTAAATCATACACTAATTAACTTTTAGTGGTAGGGTGTAGCATTAATAATTATAGCTGGGTTTTTTGTTTAGCTGCCACGTTACTCTTTCTGGGGGCGGGTTTGACAATGTTGGCAAAGTTGTCACCCAGCCCATATTGAAGGATAAGTGTCCATGCATAGGGTGCTGTGTCCTGTTTTCAACTAGTGTGGGACGCCATTTGTCCCATATTTCTTCAGATTAAAAGTGGAAATATTAATTGGTGGTGTCTATGACTGCAACCGCTTGCATTCTGTATATTCTGCTCACTGGCAGTGGTGAAATAAATTAATTGCAGGCCTATTTCCAGTTTAAGTTGGTGCCAGTTTTTGTTGGAGTTTACAATGCGCAGCCCCGTCAGGCCACCGCCGCCTTTTTACCTTGTTTATCCACAATATAACCTTTGTAAAAAGATGCTGTGACTGCTGAGCTGTCGCTTCTTCAACATGAAACAATAGTACATGATGTAAAGATTAATATGACGATAAGTCAATATATCATTTACATCACCCTGCCCTACACTGCGGTGAAAAAAAAAATCCTGTCTTGCTCTAAAACTACCATGCAGACCGAAACGTACACACTCCAGTGCAAGAGGAACTCAAAATCGAGTTCAAATGCGCTCAATTCAGAGAAAAGACCAAATAAGTGAAAAAGTGGTCTAGAGACCAAGACCGGGCTTGTACTACAGCAGTGCCTTTCACAAATAAATGTTTTGCTCATTTCTCAATCCCCCATCTCACATTAGGAAAAGTACTGTTATAATCAGTCGATGGCAGATACTGAGGAGATTAAACCTAAACAAATATCAACAGTGTTTGTAATCCACAGCACTGCTTAGTTTGGTCATAGTAAAAATTCCTTTACCATACCAAGAGTGTGATACTGTGTTGAAGTGGTTTAAGTCCTACTTGAGTAACCAATATGTTCAAATGTTCAGTAACAGTAGCCCATCATCAATGTCACTGGTCAAATTTGGAGTACCACAAGGATCAGTGCTTGGATCTGTTGCCATTAGAAAACATAAAAAGAAAGCATAATTTTTTGGGAACCAGCGAGAATTTATGAATGACTTAGACAGGCATGTTGTTTTTGGGGCCCCACTCAAAAAGTCAGAAGATCATAGCTAGCTAGCTGGTTAGCAGAACATGCTGCTTCAGCATCACCTAAATAAGGAATGTGGTTATTTGGTGCAGTGACTGTTTGTGGCCAACAGGGGACCCAAACCTCAGCAAATGTGAAAGTGTGGTTCAAGTGGTGGTAAACACTGCTGCTGAGCGCAGAACATCACTGAAATACTGAGAAGTTCCTTTTTAATATGAAGGTTATTTTGTGCAAATATTAAAACTTTATCAAACAATAAATCTAGACAGGGTATTCTCATAGTCTGACAGTCAAAATTTTGGCTGAGGTTTACAAGCTTGTTTAGATCAACAGTTAGGCAGCCGAGTATTAAATTCTCTGGAAAATGCCAATTACATAACTCTCCATATTACACTATTTTCACAGCTTTCAGTTTCACTGATCCATGAAAGTTAAAATGCTTAAGGAACTCAGATTCTGAGGCCCTGGTACCACAGAAGAAGTGCAGTGACTCACTATGCGCATACTACAGCAATTGGCACAGAATCTGCCAAGAGTCAGCGGAGAGCAATGATTGGGGCCAATCCCACAAAGTCCTGGAAGAGCCTGAGTGCCTCACGGATTACGGCTTTGGGACGCGACAGGCGGCTGACTCCAGCTTCAGCCTGTGCTCGTCCTTCAAAGCGCAGCTCACTTTGGCACACAGCTAAAAAACCTTTCTTGTAGGTTTTATTTTTAGCGTTCACTGCTTTATTCCAATTCTTGAGCATGCTCAGGTTTCTCTCTCTCCTTTTACCTCTTTATCTGCATTCCAATCCAACCTGGTTTTCTTCCTGTCATCTGTAACTTTTCCTTATATTTGACATTTGGTAACCGTATGTATTGCTATGCTGCCAATCTACTGGATTCCCCCTGAAAATGATGTCAGTGCGAGAAGATTGTATAAAGCACCTGGGCAGGCTTATCTAAGTTGTACACAAGTCTTTTTCTCCATGCCGAAAGGAACTGGAGAGGCAGGCACCGAAACAAGTTTCCCTACTGTTAAATCTAAGCGGCGTGTGTGTCTGTGTGTGTGACATGCAAGGTGTACCCTGCCTTGTGCCTTCTGCATCCTCCAGTCTGGCTCTAGACTTACACTGGACCTCAGTAAGCACTCAGTAATATTGATCATGACTTTCTACAGATATGCTGGGTGGTTGTTCCCAGGATATCTGATTTAAATTCTGGAACCTTTAGCATCTCCTTTGATCAAATTAATGACTGGTAGTCTCAGTGCAAGTCATTATTCTTTGAAGGCCTTTGTTGAAACTGGAACCCCCGAATGAGAATCCACCACCAAACGGGGTACCAATGGCACAAGGATCATCTAACGTCTATACTTAAGACGCTGGTCCCATTATCTGACGTCACTATAACGTGATGAGCCATAAACAAAGGCCAAATTTATTCAGCACAAAAAGCAAGAAAAGCCTATAACAACTTTAATCCATTTCACTTGATTTAACAGAGCTTCTGAAAGAATTATTGGTATTAACATGGAGCGCACGCAGTAATTAACACATGCCGCTAACATTCAGATTAAAAATCAGTGGCTAAAATGAGCACTTTGACAATCAGCATAAATTAGTTTATGTTAATTCATAAAACTTGATCAGTCAATCAGTTTCCATTCGTCGAGCGTAAAAGCATCAGAGTAATTAAACACTGAAATGCAATTCAGATTAAATTCAACACAAAAGACCTTTTAGGTAATGAGTCTGGCAGCAGAGCTACCACCTCCAGACAATACATACTTAATAGCAGGCTGACAGTACTTAAAAAATAAAATTTGTAAGATAGAAATGGGCAAATCTGTATGAAATTCATTCTTGGTAGGCCTGCTTAAAATGCAGGCCGGTTTTGGTGTTTAGCTGTAGGCCTATAAATACTGCCTTTCTTTTGTAAAGTTTTTAACTCGTATCCAACACTTCTTTTGTTTCATTTTTAAAATGCTGGCGAATGCTTTTTCACACTTTTCAAACACCCATGTTTGTCACCTGCGAAAATTCACCCCTTAGATCCAATAGGAATTTTTGCATTTTAAAATAGTCTGTGATGCAAAAAAATATTAGAAAAGTGGTCTTCTGTGTCAGTAGATGAAGTAAAAAAAAAAAATCACCAGAAAATCCAAAATTACTGTGAATTGGCCAAAACGAACATAGAATATTACAAGCTGCAGTGCATAGACATTAATCACAAAGACTATTTTCCTGGTAAGCCCCCGCTTTGATTTACAGCATCGTACTATACGGTACTTCTGGTTTTTTTTTTTTTATAATAAAACACAAAATTTATGAAAAAATACACATCTGTCAAGACGTGATGCGGTAAAACTACCACAAAAACTCTGATGGGAAAAAAGAATACTTTGGAAGGTGTTCCTGCCCCGTGGTCTGTCCAGCATCTTCAGCATCTTCCTCATCCTCATGATCTTTCCACTATATGTCTTAACATGAGCCAAGTGTTCCTGTCCTGACTCCATTAGGGCCCAATAAAACCCCAAAAAATTTTTTCCATGATTAAATAGATTAATTCACTTCTGGTCTGCAAACCTGTGATGACTGAAGCTCTTGGTTTCATATCATGGTGACATTTGACCAGATCATGTGAACAGCAGTGTTCTCTCTAATACTGAGCAGTGTGACCGAGAATGGTCAAAAGCAAAGTTAGCCACGTGTATGCAGGGGTGAAAGTTGGGGGGATTCCAAAGCCCCCTGAGTAACTGGCGCCCTGAAAGCTTTGGAACATAATTTGATTGGTCTGGGTTGGGGACTCAGTATGATAAGCTTTCAAAGGGCCCCAGATCCCTAACGGCCCCTTATGGGTGTGGTTCACGAGTTTCTGAAACATTTGCAGATCTGCCAGAAACCCTTCAGCGATGATAGCTGTTTGTCAAAAAGTTATCGATAAGGCATGCAAAACCCTCAGCCCACCCTGTGCTAAAACAGCTTTTCTGCAAACAGACGCTACTTCATGCCTGTGCTTCCTGGATAGGGGCCAGTCTCACGGCTCACCTGCACTGGATAAGCAGTTCGAAGTCAGACTGATGAAAAATATAATAGCACATATATGCAGAGCACACAGGGCGAGATACGGGAGAATTTGCTGACCTGCTGTGACAGGAACGTTTATTCCCTGTTTATTAATTCAGTAACATTTATTATTTCAGGCTTTGGTGGTAAAAAGCTCATTCAGTGACAAAGTCCCAGCTGCAGAAAACCACTCACTTGCCTCTACTGAGTTCAGCTTTTGAAATGTCAAGTACATTTTAAGACAATAAAAAATGTTGATTGTGGTTGTGGGTGGTGATTCTGTCATCGCTACATGATCCCATTATCCCAAAAGTGCAAGTCTACAATGATTTTTTAAAACTGTCATGGGCAATAATATTTCTACTACGTTAAAATAACATCCATTATACTAAAACAGGCCTGCTAGTCAAGTTCCAGAACAACCTGTAAGCATCAAGGTTAAGCTGATAAAGTTCGGACAAAGATTAAGAAAACAAATGTAAAAATAAAATCCCACCACGGTGCCTAGAAGCAGTATATTATCAGCAAAAGATAAAGGACACTGATAATGCGATTTTCTTTTGTGCTTTACCCGTCTTAGCTTCCAGTTCAATGAGGATTAATTTGCCAGCGAAGCAGCGTCATAAAATTATAAAGTTATAAATTAAAATGTATAAACCTCTTTTGACATTTAAATGTTTCCACATGTTTGTGAGGAAAGAATGCTACAAATTAAACAAATCGTGAAGCGTGAAATAAAAGCTACAATGGAAAACAGCTGCGTGCAGAAATGTTCTTTAGTAACCTAGAATTGAACGCATCTTTTTGTTGTATTTATGCGCCTGTATTCCACATGGTATCAGCCTCTTGCCTCTAAAGTCTCGAACGATATTCGTAATTAATTTGCTTCTGTTTTGAAAATTCCGCTTGATAGTCCTAGTTTTCACAATGACTTGTTGCAGATCTCAGGATCGCGCACTGTGGGAAAGATCCCCTACCCCGCCTAAATGTATCGCATTCAATTTCATTTCATCCACTCTAGTACCCAAAGTCACATTACAATATTATAAGACATGACAAGAGTTTATCTTCATTAGCAAATAATTAAGCCTACGAGTCACTTAGTTGTTAATGTATTCCAGTAAATGTTTCTTTTAGAAAATAGGACACTCTTGGAAAAAGCACTCAGTTAACGCGTAAAGATACTCTATAGCCTACCTGATTGGTGCTGGAATACGGTGCACCGAGGTGGGAATTTACACGTTATATTGTCCGATTGCTATACTGTCTGTCTTCATCTTAAATTATCTGAAAAGTCTCAATGTAACATGCACTCGCTTTTGTCATGTAATTGGTGTAATTTCACAACAAAACACCTTTATCTTTATTAAGATAATTCCCTAATTAAAGAAATGCTGTAAATGTATAACGGGATGATAAAGAAGACGCTCTTACAAATGGTCCACGTTAGTTACATGCTTTCTGATGCCTCTTTGTCCCTGGAGTGTAAATCACAGTTAAAACTTGATTTTACAGTAAAAAGCAAAAAACCACGGACTTGCTATACATCTTAATTGGTTTACTTACGCGTTCAAGGGCATGCTCGCGTTCCAGAAAAAGCATACTTGTCCTTTTACTTTTTTACGTTGCGAAGAGATCATGGTGCCCTCAGGAGTCCGGAAACCGCGCTTAATAATGTAGGCTGTCTCAAGTCGCCTTGGAAGTCAGATCATACCGATCCGCGCTCCGAGACTCTCCACGCTGGACTCGCGCAGCATCAGCTCTCCCCACCCGGCTCGGAACTCCCTCTGCTGCCGCTGAAGGGCGGAGATGTGCGCAGACACAGATACGCAGCGGGCGTTATTCTATCTCCTTATAAATAGAGGACAAAAGCTGGGCTTTTTTTCTCGCTAAACTTAAACGTGCAGTGCGGCTGCTGTCACTTCTTCGTACATCAACACACTGAGGCAGCGACAACGTGACGCAAAGCCGAGTTTCCAAAGGTGGCATATCCAGCACATTAACCGGCATAAGTGCACTAAAGCACATTGCAAAACAAACTGCATTATAACAATGAATCAACCAAAAATCTATCGATACGATCACATCGTATATTCACTCTTAGTTTAAGAGTAAATCCACACGTTTTATTTGCATGTCGCGTTATGGCTCAGACTAGCACATCCATTTTTACATATGTATGCTATGTTGAAGGTGCCCAATTTAATTTTCAAACCTATTTACACTGGCGCTCAGAGGCTCAGCAGCGAATACGGTTGTTGTCTTCTGGACTGTTGTTATTCGTAATAAGGGAGACTTGTTTGTGTTCGACAGATTCAGTATGAGGACTATGGAGCTTTTGTACAAATGAAAATAATTCCTGGACCACAAAGGTGTCCTTTGTCTCTAGAACATGGATGTAAAACGAGAGGCTTCGGTCGGGACAGGAGACAGACCAGCAGACCAAAGAAATGATAGGGACTTAACGAGGATGGAGGAAGGGAGAAGTTGGCTAAGGACCACAACCAGTGGAAAAAGTGTCTTTGGCATGTCTGTCTTCCAGAGACATGATGCAGTTTCAACACAAAACTATACACACAGCTAAGCCCCACACCCACAGTAACAAACAGCAGCATCACCCGGAGCTGGATGTGAAATCCTGGGTTGTAGACATACCCATATCGATAACTGGTGCTGGTGTGTTGGCACTACATATGTCCAGACCAGTGGCAGTTTCTTTAAGACAACAGGTGAAGCTAAGCTTCACAAAAAAGGCACTTCAGTGAAGCAGAACATTTTATGCCTCATTAAACTCATAGACTTCAATGTATTTCTCATTGCCTCCTATTTAGCAGTTGATTGGAAATTATGTAATATGTCTCATATTTAAACCCACCCAGTGCTGCATGATTTACGTAGGATGCATCTGAAATCACATACTCATGCTACAGGTAATGGATTTTGTCAGCATACATGAGAACAGCATGCATTCATTCAGACACACTGCGGTCACCATTTTGTGTATTACCTGAACCAGATGTTTACCAATGACGTAGCTTGACCTGCATAAAAGTAAAAACCTATCAATGAAAAAAATACACGTTCAAGTCAACTTATGTAATTGGATATTGTTTTTCTACTTACATTTGTACAAAGACAGCACTTTCACCTCCATCTTGACAAAGATTTCTGAGCAAGTGACAGTCTTTGTCTCAGTGGCCTTGTGGGATAGCACAGCGATCATCAACTTCACAGAATGTAGAATGTCAGCCGGGTATGGTTCACTTACTATCTCATCCGTACTGAGGATTCAGACAGACTGCTCACATATTTCAGACATATTTCACCTACTACATATGCGGTTTTGGACGCACCTCTAATCTTTCTAATGGTGCGTGGTCTTGCACATTCTCAATCCAACAAAGACTGACACATATGTAACCATTCAGAATGTGAGTTCAGCCATCAGGCAAGATAAACTCACTTGTACGCCAATATTTCTTGTTGGTTTGTGGACAAGGAATTGGTATACTCTAAGTGAAAGAGGCAAGACTTTGAAATACTTCGATTTGTAAATCTGTTCTTATTTATTGCAGCCAATCCTGTGTATATACTGTAAAAAAGAATGGTGATTTTTGTTCAGTTTTTTAACGTGCAAAAGGAAAATATCAATACAGTCATTCAATTAATTCTTTTGGGAAATATGAGGATTAGAGTTTGTATCTGTGCCATATATTATGTGATTAAGTAAAATGCTGTTACATTTTGCCCCAGTATAGGATGCAATTTGTCTTGTATTTTTGGACCATGCAATCGATCCCCTCTAGTGAGGATTGATAGTTTGATTAACAAACACAAAGACAAATACAGCAAAACTGTAAAGCTGTTTAGCTTACTCAGATTTTAATGAAGTCACTCCATTAATTTTACATTGTATTTCTACAATGACTGTATTGCAGAAAAGGGTTCACCTTTTGAAAACTGTTAAAAACACTTTTTTTCTATGGCAGCGTTTACCAGGTTATTAGTTTCATAACTGAAGGCTTAGGATTCAGGCTAAATAGGGCTACATTTGATTGAAATCAGCCACCAATGGAAAATGTTTGGTGAAGTGTAATGAATATTTTAATATTCAAGTATAGTGGGCAACTGTTTCTAAAACAGCTGTAGCCATATGGTGCTGATGGCAAGACACCAAGATGCTCAAGATGGTGAGCAGGAGTAGACCCTCTGCTCGGCCTCTGGCATGATCTTCCCAGTAGGTCAGGTGGCTCTATGTTTCAGAAAGGTGTCCTTATAATGTCTACTACAAACAATTTCCAGGGCCGTTATCCCGACCAAGAATTATAAAACATTATAACACATACTGACCATCTTATTAGCACCTCCATGAAAGGTAAAGGTTTTAGAATTAAATTTGACCAATGGGACATACGACCACTGTAATCTCATAATAAGTGGTGTGAAATCTCTGAGAGAGACAATTACAGATCACCCCAAAGATCTGCCACCAAGCCATCGCCAATGCACCTCACTACAGTGCATACAATCACGCCTCTTCAGCATTTAAGAGCTGAATCGATGAGACGCCAAGTCACATGGTGCCTGTGCAGGATTTCTCACCCGCCCACTAGTTTTTGGTCCCTGGCGGCTATTGCACAGAGGCTGCATCACAGCAGCCTTGAATGCATGGACCCTTCCTCCTGTTATTTAAGTACATCTCACAAATCTGGAGAGTGTTTCTGTTAATAGTCTTTCTTTCCCAAGGAAAAAATTGCAGATTTCTTTTGAGTTATTGAAAAGAATATCCAAATAAATCAGCAAGTAAATCTTCACCCCCTCCATGAATCGCCTCCTTATCATGGAGGAGGGGCTTGTGTACCTCCAGGTTCCTAGGAGCTATGTTGTCACAGGCCATTGCCCCTGGTAGGGTCTCCCAAAGCAAATTGGTCCTAGGTGAGCGGCCAGACTTAGTGTGATTCAGGGCACCACCATGAAGAAAAATAAAACAATGGATAATGTTACCCCACCCAGATTAGGGAAACCAGGGCCTCGCCCTGGAGCCAGGCCTGGGGCAGGAGCTCGAGGGGGAATGACTGGTGGCTGGTCCTCCACCTATGGGGTCCGGCCAGCATAGCCTGAAAAAATAACATGGGTCCACTCTCCTGTGGGCGCCCCACCTGCAGGCGGAGCCATGGGGGTCGGGATTGATGTAGATCAAAGGGAGGGGCAGACCGATCATCAGTGGCATTAACTAGCTGTAAGTACATGGCTCCTAAATCCCACTGATAGCCCTCCTCGGAGGAAGTAGAGCTGGAAGACTTGTGGGGGGGGGGGGACTTGCCCATCACTGGGGGGACTTCTGGGAGGTCACTGAAGTAGTCAAATAAGTATTCAGTGGTAGGGCTCCGGGGGTGGATGAGATCCACCCTGAGTTCTTGAAAGCTCTTGATGTTGTGGGGATGTCTTGGCTGACACGCCTCTTCAACATTGTGTGGACAGCGGAGACAGTGCCTTTGGACTGGCATACTGGGGTGGTGGTCCCAATCTTTAAGAAAGGGGACTGGAGAATGTGTTCCAACTTTAGAGGGATCACACTCCTCAGCCTCCCTGGGAAGGTCTATGCCAGGGTACTGGACAGGAGAGTCGGTTGAACCTTGGATCCAGGAGGAACAACGTGGATTCTGTCCTAGTCGTGGAGCACTGGACCAGCTCTTCACCCTCACTCAATATTGTAGGGTTCATGGGGGTTAGCCAAACTGGTCTACGTGTGTTTTGTGGACTTTGAAAAGGCATACAACCGTGTCCCTTCAGGGTCCTGTGGGGGGGGGGGGCGGTTTCAGAAGTGTGAGGTATAGGGTCCATTGTTGCAAGCCAAAAGATCCCTGTACAAACAGAGCGATAGTTTGGTTCCCATTGCCAGCAGTTCCTGGTGGGTGGTGGGCGACCCTTTGTCACTGATTCTGTTCACAATTTTTATGGACAGAATTTCTAGACGTAGCCAAGGGGCAGAAGGGGTCTGGTTTGGGGGCCTCAGGGTTGCATCTTTGCTTTTTGCAGACGATGTGGTCCTATTTGAGTCATCGGCTATGACCTGCGGCATGCGCTGGGGCAGTTTGCAGCTGAGTGTGAGGCGACCGGGATGAGGAGGAGATCGACAGATGGATCAGTGTAGCATCAGCAGTAATGAGGACGCTGTACCGTTCTGTTTCGGTGAAGAGGGAGCTGAGCCAGAAGGCTCTCAATTTAGTGACCGAAAGAATGAGATCATGGATATAAGCGGCCTCTGCAGGGTGGCTGGGCTCAGCCTGAGGAACTCAGACATTCAGGAGGGGCTCACAGTAGAGCTGCTGCTCCTCCGCATGAAAAGGAGCCAGTTGAGGTAGTTCAGGCATCTGTCTAGGATGCCTCCTGGTTGGCTCCCTGGGGAGATGTTTCGGGCATGTCCAACCGGGAGGAAGCCCGGGGTAGACCCAGGACACACTGGAGAGATTAACTCTCGCAGCTGGCTTGGGAACGCCTTGAGATTCACCCGGAGGAGGTGGAGTAAAATTGATGGATGGATGGTAAATCTTCACATTCATTAGTCAATCTCTTATTAAATAAATTTACCTGTTTGTTGCCTATCTCCAACAAGATAGACCTCTGTCCATTACTATAACTCATGGCCATTCAAATCATGATCCTCGAGGTCTGAGCTTTGCCGATTTTTCCTTTACCTGTGAGCCGAGTATGAAGCCTCGGAATTCAAACCTGGTCTCTAAACTCACCAAACTTGGTATCAACACCTCACTCTGGACTGTGTCCAGCAGACCCCAGTCTGTCCACACTGTCACTGAGCACTGGAGTGTCACAGGGCTGTGTGCTGAGCCCTCTCATCTACTCCCTGTTTACCTACGATTGTGTCCTCAACACCAGGAAAACTAAGGAGCTCATTGTAGACTTCAGGATAGCAAGAGTCTGCAAACATACCCCCATTCACATCAATGGGACCAGAGGTGTAGTGGTAGGTATACGCAGGTATACGGCATATACTTACCTCTAAAAAAATGGATTCACCATGTACCCACCTAAAAACTGGCAGACTTTTTTCTGCCAGAACAGTAGAACTGCATATATATATATATACTTATACAGTAACAGTATACCCTCCTACCAAGACACCTCAACATCACTGAATGGGACTAGGTGGAGAATGTCTCCAGCCTCATGCTCCTGAGAGTGCATATCTCTAAGGATTTCTCCTGGCCTATGAACTCCTCCACCCTGGTCAGGAAGACATAGCAGCATCTTTAATTGTTGATAAGACTAAAGAAAACCTATCTGTCACCTTAGATCCTAACCAACTTTTATGGTGTACCATCAAGAGCATCTTTCACGGCGTGGTATAACAGTTGCTCTGCCTCCAGATGGAAGCCCCTACAACAGCTAGTGAAAACTTCCAGTACGTCATTGGCACCCAGTTTCCCTCCATCAAGGATCTCCAGCACAAGTGATGCTGGAAAAGGGCACGCAACATCATCAGAGAGTCATCCCACCAAAACCAGAGTCTGCTTACCATTCTCCCATCTGGAAGGAGGTACAGAAATTTCCACTCCTGACTCAGCAGGCTGAGGAACAGCTTCTTTCCTACATCACCAATAATATTCATCCACTCCCCCCATAACATGGACTGTACACACTCTCCCACTTCATGATTATTTATGCTGTATATATACAGCCAGGGTGTTAGAACACAACAAAGGGCTTCTTCCTTGCTTTATGGGACTTCAGTCGTGCTTCTAGGGGCCTGAAACGAATTATCCTAGCAGTGCACTTCACACCTCTACTTAATTCCCATTCCTTTTGAAGGTGACTTGATGTCATCTTCCAATTCATAAGAAACTGTCAGATAACAGTCTCTGCCATTAGAAAGTTGCTTCTGCCCATTACCTGCATTGTTTTTGCACTTTCCCAGTGTCTCCTGCTTCACTTTATTCTTGTGTACTGCTGTCTTAAAAATTTTGAACCTGGAAGCAACCTGCTGCTCAGCGTAGCCTTCTACCAGCAGAACCACGATTAAACCAGTATTTAAAAATGCAGATTTGTTTAAAAATGTGGAGTGGTCTCTTAATTTTTTCCATGGCTGAATTGATATGCTGCAATGGCTTTATATATTTATTCATACCTCTGTGGATTTTAGAGCAATGACCAGTTGGCCCCCACAATAGATAAAAATAGTTTATGGTTCTTTTTCTGTTAGCAGTAATGTCAGGCAGAAGCGTTTCACTTGATAAATTGGGTTGTCTGTTGATGTAGGAGAATGAATTATCAAAGGGCTTGAATACAGCTGTTTGCAACACTGGTAAACAAAGCAATTGATTAAAAGTCTGAAAAATCCAGAGGAACATAAAACCTCTAATTTGTTGATCATCCACCCAGGATGTTTAAAACCAATTCACCAGCCTTTTTGCTTCAAAAACCACAATTTAAAAGGAGCCCTTTTTTCTGTTCCCTCCTAGGAACTTCCATGGCATGTTGAAGAATGCATGCAATCCTCTCAACAATGCCTTAGTGATTCAGCTGTGAAAATGTGAAATTTAACATTTAAGAGTGGAGTCTCATTTGGTTTCCGGTGTAAGCCATATAAATATTCATAACAATGTGCCATTTACACTGCGGCCTTGAGGTTTTCCCACTTTCTCACAAACATCTTCAGATCAGAAGCGACTTGGTATGTTCTCGAAAATGAATTTAATTGTGGGGCTTTGTTTTCATTCCAGCAGCTGGGGACAAACCATTGCTCATGTCGTTCTTATACAGAGAGCCATGGGAGTGACACACAAAGGAGTCTCAACTGTAACAACTTGGCGAGGATTATCACCATTCGTGTGTCTCCCAAGGTGGGACTCACTGCGGACACATGATCCCCTCTTTTTTTGTCTTTTGTCCAGAGCCAAACATCAGTCTTCCACACACACACACACACACACACAACTTTCATGGAGTAGCAAATCTTCTGTTACCTGCCTATGGTAGAGAACATGGAAACAACAGGGATTTTGAAAATGTGAAAACCTTTGCTCAGGAAAGCTCAGCTTTCTGTGTACACCCAGTACATTTAGCTCTCCTGCCATATAAAATACTACAATATATAATACACAGGCATTAGATGGACCTTCACAATTTCTTTCTTTGTTCTCATAATAATAATCTCCAATTTTCTGGGGAGTAACCCATCTTAGGCCTGTAGTATCTCCCTAGTAATAAGACTGGGCCATCAGCATTAGCTAACTTACTTTAATGACGCTTAGGATTAGTATCATCTAGAGGAGTGTCCTATTTGCAGCACGGGTGTCCCTTAGTCACCAGCAATTCCAACAGCAACCAGTTTTTTCCAGGCGTCTTGAACCTGAGCCCGACTCTGCTTAGCATCAGATGTCTGGCAAGCAAATACAACCATGTGCCATGGCTGCTGACCAAGGCTTCCTGTTACTCCGCTTTTAACTATTCACACCCTGCTAATACAAACAGCTAACAGGATGTCGAGTGTCATTCTAAGGGACTAACATCTGGATTTATCCTCTGTGCCCTTGTTCTGGCCAGATGTTGATTGGGCTTTCATGGCTGCTGGGTCTTGTTGTCAGGATGAGGAGATGGGCAGAGCGGTCGTAGTGTTGAGTGCTGTGGTCCTGCATTTAGAGGGAAAGTCCTGGACTTATTTGCCATTTCAGGAAAAGCTTGAGATGCAAACTCAGCTCCAGGAACAGCACAGCGCTGGGGCCAATATAGGACAAATACTCATGACTTAGGGCATCTTACCACATAAGTTCTGCTGGTTAAATAAATCACAGTCAGCTGTAAGTACAGGATCTTGTAGGTCAGAGGTCCCACACCGTGCATGGATGCTTTGGAAGACACCTTCATTCAGTGGTTCATTGTGCCATCCCACTCACACACTCTTTTAGAAGAAACCTTCCATCATGGTACCATCTAGGTGGGGTGTCTTCTTGCATGACAGCTCAGGGTCCATCAGTCGTCCCATATCAGATCAGATCTATTTATCTTCAGTGTGTGACACCTTATCATATTATGATACATTACTCTATTATGAGTCATTGCATAATGTTTTACACTACAAAATCAGAGCATCTGCATAACATCTTATATAAATACATATGTATTTATTTTACTGGCTTTGTTACTGATAACTGCCTAGACACCATGTGATGTTTTCATTGTTCATCATTCTTCATTTTTCTTGAATGAAACAATATGGATTTTCAACCACATTTGTGTGCTTTCTTTTAGCTATAAAATAGGTGGTTTTCCAAACTTAAAAAGATCATTCCACTGCTATGGGCAGTGGGATGATCCACTGGTCACTATAGTCATTGATAATGTTATTTCAACCTCAATTGTGGGACCGTTGAAGCATCACTGAGCCCAGTCTGCATGGGTTCTGCCTGGCCACTTGTTATCGGAGCAACTGAGGGATCCCTCGACAAACTTTCGGCATTTTCAGCTGCCTGCTGCTTGGTTATGCCTAAACCCTACAGGTCATAAAGGGGCTTTGGGCCCCCTTTGCAGGTTCCACACGAGGAGTTTGTCATTCGTGTAGCCTTTGGTGTTATTTTCATTTTAAGTGGAAGAACTACAGGCAACTGTAAGATGATGTAATAAGGCAGTGCCGGGGATTGGGCATGGAGGATTCGTTTAAAAAAAAGGTGTTTTTGGGCCAGAGAAGAACCGCACTAAATAATTCACGTCAGACAGATCTGCATGTTTGACTTTCGATAACAGGACATGGTGTCAGAAGTCCTGTAGGGAGGAGTGCATGAACTGATAAGGAATGGGGATGCCCGGAAAGACAACTAACAGAGAAACTGATGTCGTTTGGTACTCAGGAACATAAATAGGGGAGAAGTGGAGGTGGTACAAAGGCAGATGACAATGCAGATGGAGGAGCAGCGGATGTTGCACAGAGAGCAATGGGACCAGGCACTACGTGCAGCCACTGGAGCCCCTTAGACGTTTCGAAACCGCAAGAGTGGGCAAAATGGATAAGGAGGTTCGAAAGATTTCACATGGCCAGTAACTTAAACGCTAGCTCTGATGCTACTCAAATAAATACGCTAATTTACTGTGTGGGTGATGAAGTGGACGATGTTTTTCATGGACTTTCACTAACAGAGGAATAAGCACCAGGACACCAGGACAGATTCAAGTGAAGGAACGCAAAAATGAAACCTCACCATGTCAGCAGCCAATGAGATAAGCCACAATTTACCCAATACAGCAAGGAAAAAAGCAGTCAGTGCCCTAAATGCTACCCACGTGAAGTGCCACACATGCGGTATAATGAGTGAGGGTGTTTAAAGAGATCTTCAGTGACGGAGAAACACCTACCATGCACAGCGCAACTAAGCTGTTGGGGCCAGGGCGGCAACTGTTAGATGTTGTGGGTATTACCAGCCTGCTGCTGAAAAAGGGTAGTAGGGAGGTGAGAGAAGATGTGTATGTCATACGCCATCTGCCCCATCACGTTGCTGTGGAGTCCTGCTATTGGTAAACTGGAACTAGCGGCACATGTAGACAGCATCACCGTGGAAACGCTAAAAATTAGTGTGTGACAGCCATATGCTATAAAACTGAAGCCAGGGCCTGAACCATCCCCACCGAAGACACCCAGATGGATTCCATTGCCATTAGTGGACAAAGTTAAGCAGGAACTGTCTCAGATGGAAGGCCTTGGGGTGATCAGCAGAGTCGGAGAACCAACAGACTGGTGCTCAGGCATCGTGGTGGTGCCAAAGACACCAGGGGATGTACACATAAGTGTTGATCTCATGAAGCTAAATGAGTCAGTGCATCATGAGAAATACATTGCGCCATTGGTGGAAGAAACACTGGGGAGACTGGCGGCAGCCAGAATATTTAGCAAGCAGGATGCTAATATGAGGTTCTGGCAAATACCCCTGACCAAAAATTCTGCTAAACTCACAACCTCCATAACACCCTTTGGCTGTTATTTATTCAGACGTCTGCTGTTGGGGATTGCTTCTGCGCCGGATCATTTTCAAAACAGGACGGTGACTGAGGTCACGAGGGGGTCATCTGCCATGTTGATGGTGTCTTGGTCTCGGGCCGAACACAAGAGGAACACGATGCTCAACTACATGCAGTGCTACAAAAGATCCAGAAGGCGGCCATCACCCTGAACATCGACAAGTGCGACCTATCAAAACAAGACGTCACATTTTTGGGTCATGTGTTTTCTGCCTGTGGCATTAGCCCTGACCCGCAGAAGACAAAGGCCATTGGGTAAATGAAAAGGCCTAAATATCTGACTGAGCTGAGGAGCATCCTTGGAATGGTCAGTCAGCTTGGGAAGTTCATCTCACAACTTGCTGAGAAAGGCAAGCCTTTGCAAAGTCCTGTCCAAGAAGAACTGCTGACTGTGGGGCTGCAGAGAGCTTTTAACACGTCGAAAGAGGCACTGGCTTTCATAGTCACGTATGACCTGAACAGAGACTGCAAGGTGTCGGATGCGTCATCATACAGCTTAGGTGTTGTGCTGTTGCAAAAATAGGAGGCAGAGTGGAAGCCAGAACCCTGTGTGTCGTGATTTCTCACACAGACGGGGCACAGATATGCACAGGTGGAGAAGGAGGCATTGGGATTGACCTGGGCCTATGAGACGTTCAAGAATTTCCTCACCGGCAAACATTTCCTGTTGGAAACTGATCACAAGCCACTGGTAAGTCTTCTGGGGTCACAAGCATCAGATGCCCTCCCTCCACATAATGCGTTACTCATACTCCATTGCTCATGTGCGAGGAAATGTTTGTCGACAGCGGTTACGCTGTTATGTGCACCGTTGAAGAGGAACGTGGCACCTGATGAATACAAATTCTTTGAGGAGACAAACATATATGTGCAAATGGTCATGGGAAGCCTGTTGGAGAGTGTCACCAACCTGGATGAGCTTAAACAGGATCTAGAGAGAGACAGTGCATGTGCACGCTTACACTGCAACAGTGAGCCAGCGCTCGGGCTGTACTGGGCAGAACAGGCCTACCTCATGGTTAAAGATAGGTTTTTGCTGAAGGGAACTCGACTTGTCATCCCCTCAGTCATGAGAAATGATGTGCTTGTCAAACTGCATGAGGGTCACAAAGGTGTAGCGAAATGCAGGGAGCGTGCACAACAGTCAGCATGGTGGCCGGGCCTGAATCAGCAGCAAAATGAAATGGTCCTAAACTGCTGAATATGCAGCAAAGGAAAAACAGAACCAGAGCAGAATACCCAGAATGACCATGGTAGTACCTAGGGGCAGACTTGTTCATGCTGAGGAGCAAGACTTATCCGCACCGAGATATGTGAAGATTGCTCAATGAACTCCCTAATGATCGCCAGATGTTATAGTCCATCAGACACTGACGTTATGTCATCACCGATGACAGAAAATGGGCTACGGTTCTGTGGAGAGGCCTTTGCAGCATTCGTCCGGTCAAAGAGCTTCCGCCACATCACCAGCAGTCCAACATTTCCCCAAAGTAAAGGTGAAGCTGAACATGCAATAAAGACCTCGAAGGATTTCCTCAAAAAGGCAGCTGACCCCTACCTCGCTTTGTTAGCATACAGAGGTACCCCACTGCAAAATGGTTATAGTCTTGCTCAGCTCCTCATGGGGAGGCAGCTTCGCACGACACTGCCAGTGCTTCTGGCATTGCTCAACAATCTTTCACCAAGGCAATCAGTATGGGTGACAGACCAGAGAACACCTGGAGCAGTGCTCGGTGAACACACCACTCCACGTTCTTACCTCGTGCACGGCCCTCATGGGACGGTGAGACAAAATCACCATCATCTCATTCCTGTGCCAGCGTCGCCTGAGCAGAACATCAGTGGTACTGATGTGTCATCACCAGCCTGTGTGCCACTGCAGGCCGAGTACACCATACACTCCTAGAACCAGGTCTGGGAGGGGTGTGGTGAGAACGAAGAGGTTGGACTTGTATGTAATAGTGCAAAATGGGAAACGATGTGAATGTGTTCAAAACATGTTCAAAATATGCCTTAGCAACTGTATGATGAATAGCTACGGAGATGTAATCTTAAGGTAAATAGTTGCTGTTATATAGTTATGTTACATGGAAAATGTTTAATATATTCAGGTTCAGATAGGAGCAGACCTCCCTGCAGAGGCAGAGTAATCCTCTAAGGTCTGTTGGATCAAAGGTAGTCCACCCATTGTTTCTAGAAAGGGGAAATGTGGTGTTATTGGTATTTTAAGCGGTAGCTTTAAAAGAACTACAGGCAACTGTAAGATGATGTCATAAGGGAGCGCCGGGGATCGGGTGTGGAGGATTCTTTAAAAAAAAGAGGCGTGTGTTTTTATGTTGGAGAAAAACCACAATGAATAGTTAACAGATGGACTCGTGTACATTACTTTCAATAACACAACATACCCTTCCCAGAACTCTATGGTATTTCATCACACCTTCCTCAAGGCCTTCAAAAAATAGATAATTCTGCAGTGCAGGTTTCTGTGGGAATCATCCAGATTGAGTAACATTTCTCTAGACTGGCTTCTGAGGCTAAGAAAAGTCTTCATATAGATTTTTAACCAGAAGAGGCACATCGAACTTATTTACAGTGGTGGGCGCAGGTAACCAAAAAGTTTTGATAACCGCTAATCCGCTAACTCCAAAGTTTAATTCAATAATAGTAAACCAATAAACCAATAAAAAAAAATAGTTGAAGCTAACAATAACCACTAACTTTTATTACATGAATGTAGCTTTGGTTTGTTTTTTTTGTCTCTGAAACCCTTAAAACATGCCCAGATAGCTAACAATTTTACCCGTGTAATGCTGAAGTCCTAGCTGGCACACTAGAGTGATTAAAATCTCAGTTTATTTTTGTTTCTGTTATATTTTGTTTGTGAGATACAAGCATTTGGAAGAGCCCTATTTCGCAAGTAGACCATGCTGACAGTTTGCCCTCAGTGAGGCTGCTTGGGGACTACAAACATGGCGTCATTTACTGGAAATAGGAAATAGAGTCTCAACTCTTTATTAGTCTATAGCTCTGTCATTCAGAACTTGAAATATACAACCAGAGGCCTTAAATCTGACAAGTTAGCTTCATTATACAGGCTCCTATTCTTCACTTAGTTCAGGGTGCCCCCTGATTAAATGGACTTTACCTTTGTTCACTTACACTTAGCCCAGACTACCATAAATCCAATGACACGAAACTTAGAGAAAATTACAATGAAAAAATATTATATAATCCAGATTATTCAGATATGGGGAACAGGACAATAGATAAAATAGTACAAGCTATTCACTAGCCTGGCAATATGGATAAAGGCTCTGAATAGGCTTAGGACCAGAGGGTCGCTGGGTTAAGTCCCACAAGAGGCCCTGGGGTCGTATCCATGGAACTCGACCTGAGGCCTTATTACCTCTCTGGTTTCTTGGTGAAAGAAAAGTCTCCGTGTTTTCATCAGGAGAATGAAGTGAAATGTAACCCTACAGTGCGGCTGCAAGAACAGAGAATACATGACTGTCACCTGCATCCAGGTCCAATGGTGCATTTTGGGGCCCTAAATCAAGAATCAATCTATCCATCCTTCCACCTTCCAATCATTTATTCTTCATAGTGAGGCTTGGAGCCACTCCCAGGGAGCATGGAGCATGAGGAAGAAGTACACCCTGAACAGGAAGCCAGTCAGGTAAATTTAATAATAACGTCATTAGCAACAGATATTGGTTGCAAAACATTTGATTGCCTTCTCATGTCAGCGGTCATCTATAGACAGGACAGGTGTTAGAAGTGATATGTTGTCTTGTTCAAGCAGGAGAGTCAACTGGCAAGATTAAATATGTGGGTCTTTAGAGCACCTGAACGCAGAGTCTTGCACGGGTCCACTTTTGGAGACCTGCACCCGAACAGTGCAGCACCACACCCGTCTGTGCACCCGTGATTATTTCAAAGTTAAATCCGCACCCGCCCGGGCCCGTGATAAATTACACACAATTATTTTTTCTA
>JAOYFF010000038.1:19489756-19509618 GCA_025773925.1 Cryptomyrus ogoouensis | reverse complement strand
CTTATATGTTATTTTTGCAGGCTACAATACTGTTTTGATTGACCTGCTACCCGCCCGTGTGTAATGAATTACCCGCCTGCATACCCGTCCGTAAAATTCCAGAACATTAAAATCCGCCCCTTTTCAGCAACTATCTGCGGGTACCCGACCCGGTGCCTGAACGTCAACAGACAGTGCAGCAGTAAGATTACTCAGCCAAATACAGGTTTTGAACCCCTGACCTACCAGACACTAGCAGAGATCTCAGACCTGTTGAGGTACAGTCAGCCCCAGGCTAACATTCTCATCAAACAAAACCACATAGAGGTGTGTTATTCTGCCAGTTTCAGGGTAGGCATTTCTGACCGTAAAGCTAAGGAGAAAGATGCTATTAACCCGAAGAATGAGAGAGGCCTGGAGGAAAAGGCCAACTCCATCCCAGGGATCACTGTAATCACTGCCGCAGTGCTATTTGCTCCCATCTGCCATGGCTATCACTAGTGCATCCTGTTTGACTGTGAAAGTACAATACAATGAAGGGAAGTTTGGCTTTCTAAGGGAGAGGTGTGGTGTCGCTTATGGGAACAATCTTTAGCGGGGATGTCATTACTTGGCCACGGAAAATCATAACTATGTGTTCCACATGTTTGCTGTTCGTAGAGCATGACCTTTTTTGTATTTTATTTAATATAATGTGGTTACAGCTGTGTTTTCATTGGTCAGATTCAAATCACATGTTTGCGCTACGTACTGTGGAGAGCAGTGGCAGCAGAGAGCTGGGTTCATACAAACAAAGGCATGGTTATTGTTTACAACTCGAACATGGGAAGGGGACGAGGTCATCTTAAATAGAAACACACCAAACCAAAAGGCCCAACAGAAGCTCCTGTCACGCTTCTCCTCCAGCCTTCGTCTCGCCAGTTTGCCCGACTGACCCTAATCAGAAATCCTGAGAAGGCAATCTGACTAATGGCGGCCAGCTGGATCTCATTACCTGTAAACACGTGGCCGGCGATCTTACGACACACATCACCCCCCCACCCCATTTCAGCAACTGGGCCTCTGTCAAACTTCAGACCTCAACTAGGAGACATGTTGGCTGTTTCCACAGCAGGCATGTCATTAAAAATGGGACAAACATCACCAAGAAGGCACATATGCTTCACATTCTTGTTTAATCATGAGCATGAAACCTTTATGATCGCACAATATAACCGTTAAGTCACAAACAAACTGAGCATAGTGAGTGGGTCAGTGGGTTAGTGCATGTGATCCAAAGGTCATCTGTTCAAATCCCGTGGTTGGTGGAATGGCCACATTGACAGTGGGCCTGTGAGCAAGGCCCTCAAACTTCTAAAAATTTCTTCAGGGGCACCAAATAAATGCCTGACCTTAAAGGAGAGCAAGATGTGTGAAAACTGGAGAGTTCCTATGTACCTGTACATGTGACAATTAAGATTAATTTCATTTGTAGTGGCATTTTATTCATTGAAAGTATCAGATCATGATACCATCTGGGAAGTTGTGGACCCTACCTGTTCTACAGTCTAGCCGTGTGTTTGCTTCTTTGAATTGCACATTGTTGTTTACAGATTAACCTCATTTGAGTAAGCATGACCATTCAAATATTGTTACTTCAACATCTGCTGACTAAGGTACCCAGGTCACGCAATGGACAATGGACAATTGTAGGCATATGCTTGGTTCCCATAATAAAAGCCAACGATGGAAATACCAGCACTGAGCATCTGGACACTGTGCTTTGTTCTTGCCATAAAAAGGGGGCTTGCCAGACTTAAAAGGGATGCATTTCTGGCATGTTTATGAGGTCCAGTGCTGTTCAGCTGCTCATCAGTCAAGACAGTTTACACATCAGGATGTATTGCCACCTGTAACTTTACTGCACTGTGTACATATATTGAGGATTATTGTTTAATGTTTTCTTAGATGGGGGGTGGTCTGAATTTAGCAAGAGCTAATGGGTAGCTGCTAAATAAGGGATGATTTGCTAACAATTTGATACAGTGCAGTGTTTTGCCAAGGTGAAACAGACACTGAATTGTTGGGTGACATATATATATGGGTGAAAAACTCTTACACAGTTTTGGAAAAAAAAAATCACAGATTACCATAGACCTTCACAGTTACCATAGTCTTCAAGGTCACATAAAACACACACACTGCCAAAAAGCCAAACTACATTAAAATAATCGTGTACAGTGTGTATATTAGTGCTTATCAGCATAGGTCGGCCTTCAAGTGCTGTAACTTTCTCAGAGTGCTGCGGATAGCACTGTTCACTAGCCTAGGATTCACACCCTTCCTCCACTCTGAGTGTGTGCACTTTGTCATGCAGCTTTCCTACGGCAGTCCAAAGACATGCAGTTAGGCTAGTTGGCATCTCTAATTTGCCCGTAGCGTGTGCATGTATGTGCCCTGTGATGGACTGGCACCCCATCCAGGTTGTGCCTCAGCCTTGTACCATATGCCACCTAGAATGGGCTCCAGCCCACCCCCCAGGTACAGGACTAGGATAAGCAGTTGGAAAATATATAGAATCTTAATCACCCCTGTGCCTCAGACGTCCAATAGCAAAGTGTGCCTCTGATGTGTTGCTTATATATTGTTTATGTGTTAGATGTCTTGTTTTGCCTCAGATCTTTGGTTTCCGCTTCAGTTGATTGGCAGAAGCTTTTCTGGTTTGTCAGGCTGTCGATTTCACACACCCCCACTACCATCCGCTCCCTCTGGCAAAGGCTGCTCTCTCTCACATACTCCCTCTCTCTCCTCAGTTATACGATGTCAAACACATCTTCCCATCATCCTGTGTTGTTATGCCCGCACGATCTGCTTGACCACGACTCCGACACGGCGGACATGTGGGATCTGCATGGATCTGCATGACATCCTGGCGTGTAGGAAGGGCAGCGTTCACCCTGGGCTCCAGCGAGAAGGTCGCTGTCCTGATTTCACATGAAATTTATATGCAAAATGATTTAGAAAATGAACATTTGGGTATGACCCTCATGACTGGCAAATTGTTTATAGGGGGTACCCAGCATATACAAGAAGGCAAAGCCATGTAGAAATGTCTTTCTGTATCTAACAATGTTTGTGTGTATATCTACAACCTCAGTCTCTGCTTGTTCCCCTCCCAGCCGATTAGGAAACACTCCAGTGAACCGATGTTCTGACATATGGTTACACTGCAAAATCACTACGTTACTTAAGTGGCTGATTTTGTTGCATAGTGATTACAAGGATGAAAAAAGCGAACCACATGGCAGAGTCCTGCACTGGGTCGGGTACCCACAGATAGTTGCTGAAACGGGGCGGATTTTAATGTTCTGGAATTGTACGGGTAGGTATGCAGGCGGGTAATTCATTACACACGGGCAGGTAGCAGGTCAGTCAAAACAGTATTGTAGCCTGCAAAAATAACATATAAGCGAAAATATCTATGTATTAGACTATGTACAAATTGTCATCATCACAGTGTGTTCAGTATGTCGGGGGTACCTTAGATAACCGCCTCGACAAACATTCACATACACATGTGTACCGTAAACTTGATTAGACTACATTGTGGCAGGCAATGTATTGTAGCGAGCGGCACTACAGGACTCGTACTCCCGTGAGGCGTTACAGTAGGGAGTCATTTGCATGTGGGGAAATTGCGGGTATTTGTTTATGTTTTGGGGAAGATTAGAGGGGGAGTAGTTGTTATAAAATAGAAGTAGGGAATTGTGGGTAAAAATTTTTGTGTTTGTGTTTTAATAAACAGTTGATTTGGGTCCTTCTAGCTAGTCACCCTCCTCCAGAACGTTAGCGAGTGGGGAGCTGTTTGAGTGTTAGTGGCGTTGTAGAGTGTTACCAGCACGTACCAGTGGGGGTGCTGTATTCTCTGTGTGCAAAACTGCTCTTCGAGGCTCGTTGAGCCGAGAAATAAAGAATCCTTGCTGGAGCGTGTCGTCGTGTTCTCTCTTTCACGCTCGTCACAGTATGGATATCTTAGATCTATCTGATTTGATTTTGTGTTAAACTGACTTTTTCGTTTCAATTCAAAATTCATGTAGGCCTAGCGCTTGTCATGTTGAGAGGTGCATAGAAAAAATAATTGTGTGTAATTTATCACGGGCCCGGGCGGGTGCGGATTTAACTTTGAAATAATCACGGGTGCACGGGCGGGCATGGTGCAGTACTGTGCAGGTGCAGGCGGGTGCAGGTCTCCAAAAGTGGACCCGTGCAGGACTCTGCCACATGATTCAGAGCTATTACTGGGCCCGTTCTTAATCGGGGTTGTCTCTGAGCACCACATTATTACATTGTAATGTGTAACTGGGATCTTGCAGAATTGGCCAAGACACAATCTTTAATCCATCTTTCTGTCCTGCTAATCTGGAGTAGAATTTGAATAGCATGTTAGTCACGTCCTATGCACAGCAGAAGTGATGCACGATAATAGTAGATCCTGGATTTTTTGGACAAGAATCTGTCCTGGGTCTCCTGGACAAATGTCTATCCTGGCTTTCCCGGAACAAGGGTTGATCTTGGCTCTCTTTGATTAGGGTCAGTTATGGTTCTCCTGGATAATGGTTGATCCTGGCTCTCTTAGGCTTCATTGTTATCAGCTCCGGCTGGTATAGACAATAAATCGAAATTCAGTGATGGCCCATGGGGACTTATTGTGTCCGAACGGTTTGTACAGTTTTGATAGCCGTTCCAGGAATGCTGATGCTCCAGTGAAGCACGTACCCCCTCCCCACCAACTGTGCTTCAGTCTCTTTTCCCCTTGGCATAAGGCCACCGCGACATGCTGTCAGGAAAGGAGGCACTCTGAATGCCCGTGGGGCGCCATGGCCGCTCTCCTGAGGCGGCTCCACTTACGGTTACCCGATCCCTAGCTGGCTCATGTGCAGGTATCTCACCTTGCAGCCTGGGAGGTGCTCCCCCCCCTCCCTCAGAGGGATATGTGAGATCACCCATGCAATCTGCACCTGAGACTCCAAAGAGGTGTGGTAGCATGCTTTGCTCGGGGTGTGCATATATAAATATTACATACATATTTCAACAGACGCTTTTATCCAATGCAATGTACATTTGAGAATCAGGCTCAGCCAGTCCCTGGAGGTTAAGGGCTATGCTCAAGGGCCCAATGGTGAATTAAGCTTCCAATGTCAAGGACAGCATCCTATCCTACAAAAGAATATCCTGTATAAAGTGTGATAACATCATGTCACGTCCTCAAGTGCAGAGGCAACATGGGAAGTTCTTGTGCTCAACCAGGCTGAAATTTTTGTGAAAATACTGTGGACAATGGACATGCAACATTCACATTGGGAAAAGGTAAGGCTTTGTAAATGCTGAGGGGGTTGTTTTATGCATGGGAGTTCTTCCTATGTGAAACACGAATGTGTCACACATTGTGGCTGGTCAGCTTAGGGCAAGCACCAGCCTGAACTGTTAACATTCACTGGTCCTGCAAGCCCTAAGTGAAGTGAAGTTGAAAAATGGGACCAGGTTTCCAGTTTAAGACACCCAGATAATGTGATTGGAAGTCAATTTACTCGTGCATGTATGTGTTCAATCAGACTCAAACTGGCCTAGGCGCTCTGCACAGATCCCCCCCTGGGCTTTGACCCAGAAGTAACAGAAGAAGCTTGGAGCGTAGCAGAGGCCGTACAGCACGTACGAAATGCACAGCACTCTAAAGCTGTCCAATTCACCGCTCAGCTAAAGGGCGCTTTTCCACCGCACCGGGTGCCATACTTTTGGTACTTTAAGAAGGTACCAAAAGCACAGTACTTCAAGGTGTTGGTTTTCCACTGGCGTAAAAACTGGTACCGGTGCTGAATGACGCGATATTATAGCACAGTGATTTTAGGTTTCGTTAAAACATTTTTACTCTGTCATAGGAAAAAAAACGTAGCTAGATTTGCAATTGTAATGATCATTCCTTTCCAAGATTATCTGGTATATGTTTAAAAATCAGTTTAAAGTTTACCTCTGCTGCAAGTGCATGAGCACTGCATGCATTCTCTGAGACAATTCTAATCATTTTCATCCTTGCTGTTTAAATCACCCCTAGACGGGTTCATGAGAAATTTATGTTGAACTCCTTTTTGTTTCATAAATACCCCAATATTAATTACAACAAAATCACATTGGAATATTTGAAAAATTTCGAGTACCGTGCTGTCATGGTACATTATACAAAATACTTTATTTCTTCTTATGCTATCCTGATCTTGTATCTTTTCTTCTGACCAGATCGCAATTAAAGCTTGTGTCACTTCATTTGTCCGCGCACCTATTACAGTAAAACCTTGGATTGTGAGTAATTTGGTTTGCGAGTGTTTTGCAAGACGAGCAAAAATTTTAAATAAATTTTAAGTTGATAAACGAGCAAGGTCTTGCAATACGAGTATTATGTATACGCTTTGTCTGCCTAGAATTACATGATCACAACTGAGCCAATGGTTCTTCTCTCGCTCTCTCTCACTGTGGGATTGTGGGTAATCGTCTCCCATACTCGGTCTCAGTCGGCGTGCCTCACTCGTATAGTCAAAATTTAGTAGAAAAGCACCACCCGAATAAGGCCGTAGCAGTGCGAGTGATGAATCTGTTTAACGACAATGCAATGCCCACATTTCCACGGAATCGGAAAGGAGGCAGAAGCAGCTGTCATTGGATAGGTTCCTTGTTAAAGTCGACAGGAAAAAAATACAGTAAACCATCAGATAGCAGTGATTCCATTAGTTATAGTGAAAGTCATCCTACAAAAATAACCCTCCTCTTCTCCTCTCTCTCATCTCCCTCACACCATCCATGATTCTTTTCAAAGGTAAAGTGCAGGTTAATTTGTTTTACGTATTTTTACTTTATATTTTGTATTAATAATTTTTATATGAATATTTTTGGGTTGTGGAACGAATCATCTGAGTTTCCATTATTTCAAATTGGAAAGTTCGCTTTGATATACAAGTGCTTTGGATTACAAGCATGTTTCAGGAACAAATTATGCTTGCAATCCGAGGTTTTACTGTGTTATTGATGTTATCATTTTTTTACGTCTGTGGCATAATAGGTCGACTGGAAAAAACCCGATACCAGCAAGCTGAAAGGAGCCATATCACCACCTATTGTAGTAGAGTCAGACATACTTCGCTCAATAAATCGATTCTCCTCCCATGCATGTATACTGGGACAAGGACAGTAGTCTGTTTAAATGGCGCAGTCCAGCTATAACCATAGCTATAGCCATAGCTTGACTAAGCTGTGCATGTGAACATAGTGACTGAGCAGGCTGGTTTTCCCTGTACTTTCTTTTTAATTCCATTTTGGCACCACCCTGGCTCATCCCCCATGTTGCAGGGTCTTGTTGTCAGAGCAACACCTTTTTGCGAAATAGTTCTGCATACCCACAGCCTACGGCATGTAGGGTGGAGGGCTATGGTGCCCTGGGGGTGTCAGGCATGGATAAAGTCATTCCCACACTCATACGAAACTAACACCGGACCTTTCGACGTCTCTGCGTGTTTGACTTACAAACTCTGTGCCATTTCAAAGCGCACAGCGGCTTGAACAATTATTAACATTTTATCAGATGTGTGAGTCAAGCTGCTTGGATTTCAGTCCTTCACGCTTGGGAAGGAATGCATCGCCATCTCATCCGACACGCGCGGCCGCGGGGAAGGTGTCGCGTGGGAGGAGCGGGTCGTTCCGAACCCAGATTACAAGGTAGTCTCACCGCCATTACAAGAGACACATGTTCCGCCACGACAGTCGATAATTTACCAGATTACATAATGGCGGTATTCGGTAAATAAGCCTCTCACTCACGATGGCCCTGTGACTAGTTTCATTAATGCCTACAGAACCCTAATTTCAGGGAGAAAGGGAAAAAGAGGCTCTAATTCATTTCATCTGCACCTCCAGCCTGCCCATTAATCTACATAAAAGAGAAAAGGAACCTAACATCAACCAACCAAGGTAACATTAACGACAGCATGGAGAAGCATGAAATGGGGGAGGGGGAGACCTGTATTTGTGACTTGATGTGAGAGTGGTCTTTTTTTTTTTAGACTGGTTGCTTTTCAAAAGCATCTTCACTCGAAAGTTAATGCAACCCATTAGCAGAAATTCAATGGTATCCTTTCTTCTCAGGCGTCACACGGAGAGGACAAGGAGGTGGGATTGCCTGATCGGCACGCTGGCAGTCACTTGGGGTGCGGATTCCGCTTGGATTCGTCGCCACTTCAGGCATCGGCTGGGAAGCTGGGTTTCCAAGACTCACGTGCTGGAAGCTCTCGGAGAATTTCAGAACCAACATCGGCTTCCCCTGTGGACCAAACTGCAGGCAGATCTCAGATGCTGAAATCTCTTTTTCATGTACAGGTATAAAGCAGCAGCCTACTTTGATGTCATCTGCTCCCAGGCAGCGACGAAAGCTCACTGTGTATTAGCCTTGATTTATGGTTTCTAATTATATTTTTTGCTTATAGGAAATGAAGCCTGAGATAATTAGTAGCCAGGATGGAGGGCCTTGGGTCACAGATCACTGTAAGCTGACAGTAGACAGGTACTTCAGTGCCTCTGAGGCTTCCAGGCCGGGTGCTTCAGTCATGCTCATTTATAACATTTAAAATATCAGCAGACAAGAAGCAAACACTGTAGCCCTGCTATGAAACATTGATGCTCTGAGATGGAACTCGCTAAAAGTTTGTGGCACCAGCAGCTTAGACAATACGTGGAGTTTCCTTCAAAGCAGGTTCTGTAGCTGCATCAGCCGGTCACCTGACAAGTCCTCCTTGAATCTGTCTGAATGACACCCCCCCCCCCCCCCCAAAAAAAAAAAAAAAAAAAATTAAATAGAAGATGCTGGCACTGCTTTTCAAATGCCTTCCCCCTCCCCCCAGCCAAAGGAACAACGTGCCAATTGTTGAGCAGGTTTTCCGGACAACACAGACCTTCTGTCTTGGCTCGTCCCCATATCTGCCATTGGAGTTCCACTCATCCCTCGTTACCGGGATTAAAAACAGGTGGCTCGTTTTCCTCCCCAGAAATGTCCTGCCATCCTTGTTCCAGCCGGAGACACGTGTGGCGCCGTCGCTCGCCTTCCGATTCTCCAGGACCCTCTTAACGCAGCGGAGGTGTGGTTCCTTTTCACATTTTTTTTGTTCTTTCTTCCTGTGCAGACAAACAACAAACATCCGGACAAGATTTCACTTTCAGTTGCTTTTACATGTAATATGGGTCAAGGTTTAAAGTATGATGTAATGTCTGTTGGTTAATTTGCTGGACCCACTCTGCCTTTCCTGAGCCCTGCTCTGTTTGGACCAGTAATGAAAGAGCAAAAACAAAGAGAAAAAGACTCCAAAGCAAGCTTGAGGTAATAAATGCAGCCCCCTGGTTGCTCCTGCAGACCCCAGACCTGTGCTTTGCTGAGGTGCATTGCAATCCTCTCTGCTCTCCAAAAAACAGCAGCTCTATACAATGTCTGCACCAACCCCATTGCGGTAGGCCCCTTCTCCAGGAAGCAGGGAGAACTCTTGCTGTAATCAGACCACCCTGGCGGAGTGAAAGACGGTCTGATTGTTCCGCTGAATGGCAGCCTGAGAGCCCAGCCCCCCGGTCCGTGTGACAGAGGGTTGCCATTCAGCATGGGATTCCCAGCGGCTTACCAGGGCTGTACTACTGGGCATGATCATGATTACTGGGGAAAGAGACACCCTCGGTCTGCCAAGAACAGGCAGAGGAAAGAAAGAGTGAAGTTATTCAGATGCACACTTGGTGTTTTACCAGATAACTTTGATTTTGACTCCAGCACATTTCAAGTTGATTGATCTTACAAAAAATCTCTGGGCCGCATGAGAGGCTGCCGTAAACGGGACTGGCGTCCACCAAACCAGCACTGTACGTATATGTTATGCATGTATGACTTATTAAACTTTATGTGTGTCACCTGCTGGTCTTTGACTGTCGTCTGCAGCTTTGGCAAAACTCCCAAAAACTCCCAAAAACTTCCCATTTAATTTCTTATGCCGAACACCGCAACATATCAACTGGCATGGGGAAAGTCGCGATGCAGGAGGGTCGATTGTTTAAACATGTCACGAGCGGCTAGGATACTCTGAAACCTCTTATAAGTGGTAAGTTAGCTAACAAAATCCCCCGCCCTTCGACGTGGAAAATGACTGATCACCACCATTATTTCAGTAGCTTAAGTGCTGCTAACTTTAAATATGCATAAAATTTAAATGTCGACCAGCAGTACCGGTTTGGTAACTGACATGTCATGCATCTCTACATATTATTTGTTCCATCTTAATAAAGACAATATGTGATGAAAAACAATAATAGGTTAAAAATATTAACAGAGAAATACAGTGATCCCCCGCTATACTGCGGTTCAGCTATCGCGCCTCCGCTATATTGCGGATTTCCGGACGCATCGCAGTTCTCTGCGTATGGCGTACCTTGCTTGTGGTGTTATTGTTGTGAGCAAACTTTTTGTGAACTTTATGTTTTGTTTTAAGCCCTATGATTTAAGGCTTAAACTATTAAAAAATGGTTAGTTATATGATATTTCTATATCGCAGATTTTCACCTACCGGTGGTGGATCTGGAACGTAACTTCCGCAATAGGCAGGGGATCACTGTATATTGCTCAAGAATCATGACAGAAAGTCTCAATCTAGATTCTGAGTGATTTATACTTTACCAAGAATTGTGCGTCCCTACACAAAGCATTGTGCTGCATGCTGTTTGCAAATAGTTTTATATTTTTAAGTGGGTGAGTAACGATGATCTTGGGCAGAATGTTTCAGAGTAAAAAAATCATTATCGTCATAAACAGAGAACAAACCAAACCCTGACAGTAACTAAATGTCATTATGGTTAAGCAGCTTCACCAGATCACAATTTAAAGGTCATCATGCAAACCGAAAGGAGGAATTAATGTTGTTCATTCGAACATCACGGTGCAGGTGGACTGGATCATTCACTTTCCGGTGTGGACTTCATGACTGACTTAGTGCACTTTTGGTAATAACATGCAACGGGCAAATTATGCTGCTTCATTCAAAAAAGACACACTCTGTACTTGTACATAGCTAATCAGAAATCTACAATTATCTCCAATAAACAGTTACACGTGAAATGTATAGAGCGAAAGCTTTTTTACGGTAAACAGGAAAGCAGCACTGATTTCTGCACTTGATGGTAGATGGGGGAGGAAGGTGGACCTAGGCAAGAAAGAAATACTTTGGCCCCTTGATCAACACTTGGTTCCAGACTAGGTGCAGTTTTGCACAATGATGATTGACAATCGGGTGTCCAGCACTGGCTGAATGACACTTTTTGAGGACTGTCGCTATCTGTAAGGAGCTTTCAACTCATAGAAATGTAACTATTTTAAGTCCTACTGCAATCTGGCTTCTAAACCTGCTGCTTTTAAGACAGACAGGCTTTTGAAAAAGCGATGTGTTGCACATCGCTCTGAAGCTTTTCTTAGTAACCAGCCTCAAAATTAAAAAAAGAAACATCTTCCTGTCCTCTGATATGCCCCTGAGACCATGATGAGTCCTAAGGAGTTACCACGGGCTATTTGTCCGATGAGCTTCAGCTCAATGTTGTCCAGCTAACAGGGTCCCCTCAATAAAGCAGCCAAAAATGCACGAAGCACTTTCAAACACTCACAGGAGCAATAAGTGGAGCTGGGGGGGGGGGGGGTGAAGTCTGGACCTGGCACCTAACCCACATCGATGCTTGTGTGTGGTTTAGCGTCTTAGGACATGTGTCTGTGAATGTCACTGGTTCACATCCTGTGGGCCTTGTGTGAGATCCCGTCCGACCGTGCTTTCTCAGCTGGGTGTCGCTTTGAATAAACGACCGCTAAATAAAGATGATGATGTAATGCTTTGGAGAACCAGAGAAAGTAAGGTTGTGAGAGGGGAAAATAAAAGAAAAGAGCAAAGATGAATGTGTGTGTTCCCCCTAGGCTGTAGTGCTGCCTGTGGAAGTGGATCAGGCCTCTATGCGATTAGCACTGCGGTGTGGACCCGCCCAGCAAAGCCGGGCACATTTAGGCAGGGCATCATGGGAAATCTCTCCCTTTGCAAAGGGCTCTCCTGAACACCGATGATGACTGAAAGACTCGGGATTACATATGAAGTGCGTAAGCTCTTGGGGGTTTTTTTAGACTAATATTGTTCATGAGTGTAGTTCAAAGAAACGTGAACCCAGTGATAAAAAATTCATGAACATTATGAGGTATAATCAGGACAATAAAGCAGTGAATCGCACAGTTTCTTCTGTTGCAAGTAGACGAAAAGTAACCACTGAAAGGCACGATCACGCATTCTTTTCTGTTTTTCCGTCCTCCCCCTCAATCCTGTCAGCCCCCCCACTCAGATCCTGGTGTTGATGCTTTGCTCTCAGTGTGCATGGCCCACAGTCCCAGCTTCCTGCCAACTTCGTGGTAATGGAGAGCAGTTTTTTTTTCCTGTGGCCACATTCCAGCGGTATGCACCCGCTTAGTCTTCTGTCTCATTTGGTGCATCTGAGTCGTGGGGGAGGGAAGAAGACTGGCCTCAGCCTGACACACAGGATTCGTGAGGAGACAGACACAGGGAGGAGTCTCCCAGCAGACGGTGGATGGGCTCACGATTACCTATGAGCCGCTAGGCCCTTCACCATCCCCGGTTCCCACAGAGGCTCATAAGTGAGCTCGTCAGTGAGCTGGTCTGTGGGCTTATAAGTGAGCTTGTCAATGAGCTCATCAATGAGCTTGTCGGTAGGCTCGTCAGTGAGCTGATCTGTGGGCTCATCAGTGAGTTCATTAGTAAGCTCATCTGTGAACTCGTCTGTGAGTTCGTCTGCGGGCTCGTTAGTGAGCTCGTCTGTGGGCTCATTTGTGAACTCGTCTATGAGCTCGTCTGTGGGCTCGTCAGTGAGCTCGACAGTAGGCTCGTCAATGAGCTGATCTGTGGGCTCATCTGTAAGTTCGTCTGTGGGCTCGTCTGCGAACTTGTCTGAGAGCTCGTCTGTGAGCTCGTCTGTGGGCTCATCTGTGAACTCGTCTGTGGGCTCATCTGAGAGCTTGTCTGTGGGCTCCTCTGTGGGCTCACCAGTGAGCTTGTCAGTAGGCTCATCAGTGAGCTTGTCTGTGGGCTCATCAGTAAGCTTATCAGTAAGCTTATCAGTGGGCTTGTCATGAGGTTGTCAGTGGCTGGAAACTGCGGACAGAATGAGCCCCACAGGCCCTGACTGTCATTTTGCAGCTGTTTATAACAGCCCCTTTTGCTGAGTACCAGCAGCTTTCAGCAGCTGTCGCCAGGAGATGAATCCGCACACTGGCTACACAGACTGGTGAGTCACTCATTCTGGACTGATGATCTCCAGCTGCATGCTGACCACAGCCCGAAAAGAGCATAACTTTAGGTTGAGCATGAGGGGAAACCCGGAACATGTTTTATTTTATGGATGTCAACAGGTTGAAGCAGTTTCTGAAGAACAAATTTGATGCAAATATTCAAACTATATGAATGACGTCATTTCAAGAAACAAAAACCCACGCCCTTTAATTTCAGGTATGACTGTCTCTGCATGTGTCTTCTGGATACTTGGTACTTCAGCAAATTTGGCAAAAGCATTTGGCACATTTGGCAAAAGTAGCAGTTTAACCACAGAATCAAAAAAGTTCTAAATGGTGGTATTTTAGTCTAAGTCTGTAGGGTCAGGACAGTTTGCCACGAAAGCTATCACCAAACAGCATAAACAACACACTCCAAAAATGAATTTGATCCATGTTGACACACCGCATTGCCAAAGCTTTCACAGCACAGTGGCTAAGTTAAGGTGAAGTTCAACAAATCACAATCCGCCTTTATATGACCACTCGCTTCACACCAGGACGCTAAAACGCCACCAGACACTCATTAGATGGAAATTTCTGCCATCTAGTGGATGATATTAAAATGACACAGTTTTGCGCTTGTTTCTCCGAAATGAAGGTATTATTTTCCTAATAAAAATTATTGATATTCCCATGGACTTTGAAGAATTCTTTTGTTCTAATCCAGTAAAGACTTTTTAGCAACACAGTAAAATAATCTATTCTGCAAAAGACATGATGTGATCTGGTATCTTTTAAAAATAGTACAAGAAAAATACCTTAATTATTTGTTAATGCTTAACAGACCATTATATTTAAACAAAGGCATTTAATGCAGAAAGGCATTTTTAAAGAGACAGTTGCGGCTTAACTCATCCACCAATCTCCACCATATCATGGCGGAGCGGTTTGTGTGCCTCAGTGATCTTAGCGGCTATGTCGTTGGGGGCAATTGCCCCAGGTAGGACCTCCCAAGGCATTATCTCTCTCTGAGTCGTAAGTCGGAGAAAACCGTCTTGAAAACTTGCCGAAAACATCGCTGCCTGTCAGAAACACGCCCCTTTTCCGATGTTTTGTTGTACCAGTCATTTCAACATGACGGCTTACACAGTCAATAGTGTAATAGTTAGAAATGTAATTGCACACAGTCTATTTAGAGAATACCGTGTCATTAGCATCAACAGTATCCTAGCACGCAATTTTCAATATTTTTACCAGACTTGTTAATCTCTTCTATTTGTTTATCATTTGTTTGCCTGTAAAAAAGAATGTTGCTATAAATCTACTAAAATATTATAAAGTTTTTAATGTGGTTTGACTGGTTAGTGTTTCTGATTTGTTTGCCTCTCGAATAAAAGAATATTGCTTGGAAACTAATTTATAAACCTTTTAAATTGTCTTTCCATGAGTTTTTTGTGCTCAGACAACAACAACAAAAGCGTGTCCGTGGAAGCAGCCATGTATGTTCCGAGATATGTAGCTCGAACGGGAGACTGGTCGGATGTGACGTCATGCACCTCAGAATTTTCGACTTTGCTGAGATAATGCAGCACTAGGCCTTGGGGGAGGGGGTGTGGAAGTCGTAGGTTAGCGCCTGGTAGCTGGGCCTTTACCCATGGGGGCTGTGGTGGTCTGGTGCAGGGGCCTTGGCAGACCGATCATCGCTTACAGAAACTGGCTTTAGAACATGGAACATAACCTCACTGGTGGGAAAGGAACCTGAGCTCGTGCAGGAGATATGGTGTAGATATATTCGGGCTCTGGACCCAAACTCCTGAAGAAGAGCTGGACTCTGGAGTTGCCCTGGGTGAAAGGTTCAGGTGTAGGTCTACTTAAAGCCCCCAGTGTGGTGCCAGCACATTGGCATTTACCCTGGGGAATAAGAGAGTCGCCTCCCTTTGACTCAGACTGATCAGACTGGCCTTCTTGGAAACCTTGGATGAGGTGCTGGAAGGTGCCCCCCCCCCGGGACGCAATTGTTCTGCTAGGAGTGAGAGGAACGGCTTAAATAATCTGAACCAGAGTGGTGCTCTGTTATTGGGTCAGCTACACTTTGTCCATAATGAATAATATTCAAGTACAACGGTGTTCATAAGCAGGGATTGACATGACTGGTACGCAAGTACGCATTCACCTTTAACAGCGATACATGTGGCAATTGATTGTTGTAGCAGCGTGAAGCAAGAAATTATCATACATTTTAACCTTTATATGCTAATTCTTACTTCATTTGCAGTATAGAGGTTAAAATGCACGGTAATTTCTGGTCACATCGGCACAAATGCACATAAAATACGTACATATTTGCGCTGTTACTTTAATCGATTGCTGCACGCATCGCATTTAAAGGTGAATGCATACTTGCATACAAGTTATGTCAATCCGTGTTCATAAGTGTACTTGGCACCAAAACATACTAGGCCGTAGATCAATGATCAATTTTGTAGTTGTATCATAAGATCTGTGACCGTAAGTCTTGGATACTTGAGAGGAGAGGAGCTGAGCTGACAACTAATCACCTCCTGGTGGCGAGTTGGATCAGATAGCAGGGGAGAATGCTGGATAGACCTGGTAGGTCCAAACGTATAGTGTGGGCATGCTTGGAGCATCTGGTAGAGGCCCGTGTCCGGGAGAACTTTAAATAACATCTCCAGCACAACTTGTCTTGCATTCCAAGGAAGGCTGGAGACATTGAGCCTGACTGGGGCATGGTCTATACCTCCCCTGCTGAGGTGGCTGAGCAGTGTTGTTGTAAGTGTGGTGATAAGGTTGTTGGTGCCCCCCACAGTAACCCCGGAATCCAGTGGTGGACTGTAGCGGTAAAGGGAGCCGTCAGGCTGAAGAAGGAGGCCTTCCAAGCTTAGTTAGCTTTTGGCACTCCAGAAACAGCTGAAAGGAACCAGCAGGCCGTGTGGAAGACATCACTGAGAGATGCATCAAAAACTGAAGTGTGGGAGGAGATCAGTCAGGCCACAGTACAGTAGTACCTTGGAACACAAACTTAATTCGTTCCAGAAGGCTGGTCGAGTTCAGATTTGGTCGAGGTCCAAGTCAAATTTCCCCATAAGAAATAATGTAAATGAATTTAATCCGTTCCACACACATGCACCACCTTAAAGTCTCACTAAGAGTCGATACACGTGCACCACTTTCAAGTCTCCCTGAGAGCAGACACACGTGCACCACCTTCAAGTCTCACTATAATTTCCTTTTTAAGTTCTTCAGTTACTCTCACTACTTTCAGGGTCAGCACCCCTCTGTCAGTCTTTCGTGTCTCCTCCCCGTTTGACCAGCAGGTGTCACTGGTCATCCTGTCCTCCCTGTTGTTAAAGTCGATCTTTAGTGTGTCTACTCAGCTTCCCAAATAGCCACATGGCTCAATGAATTGAGTGTGTTTCTGTTTAACCCTGTAGTCTGGTGTTCAAGTCCTGCTTCCTATGTTTTTGTTTCCCTTGTATTTCAATTGTATAAGTTTTTCCTAGTTCCTGTGTTTTGCTTTCGCTTTGTGCCTGTGGTTTACCTGTCTGTTATTCCCCTAGTGTTAGATTCTGTTTCCTAGTATGAGTTTCATGATTTAGTTAATTAGTTTCACTGTTGCCCATTTACCAACCCTTGTTAATTGTTCTCACCTGTCCTACGTTACTCTTGTTATCCCTCTGTATTTCAGTTCGTGCCTTTGTTCAGTTCCCTAGTGGGTCATTGTTGTAGGTCTTGTTGTATTCCATGTGCATTTCAGTAGGTGTGTTTGAGTATATTAGTAGTTACGCTGAGTTTAGTACTCTGCCTGCCTGCTCCTTGTTGCCCTGACCTTTTGTAGCTTGTCTTTCTTCTTCCCCTTTTTAATTTTGATCCCTCGTGGTCCATTGTTTTGCAGTGTTTCTAGTATTTTCAGTTCTGTTAATAAACCCCTTCTCTTCCCGTGAGTCGCAAGTGGATCGTCCACCTTCCTTCCTGCCTGCACCATGCCTCGTTCCTGTGCTATCTCTCTCCGAGTCCAAGACAACTACTTTCATCTTTGGTTTGCTGCTATCACTGCTCACTTTCTTAGGGGCCATGATTACTGTATCACTTAAAGTACTGTAGATAAAGCACAAATGCACAGCGAACACAGGAACACAGCTTTTGCACGTCAAACTCGGTCGAGAGGTACCGTGATTCTGAGAGCTATTCACAGGCATCAGCATCCCAGTAGGTCCATTTGCCTTCATTTCAGCCATCAGAGATGCATCTGTACACGTTTTAGTAGGTCTGTCATGTTTTCTTGTTTTCCAAGTTTTCGGTCAAGTTGCAGTTAGATTTTTCTCGACCAACCCATGCAAGGTCTGAATTGGTATAGTTGAATGCATCTCGAGCCATACAAGTTTTAGCAGAAATGGCCAATTTTCAAGATTTCGGTTGAAATACAAGTGGGAAAAAAATACAACAGACCAGTTCGATGTCCAAGCTGATCAAGTTAAGAGGCGTTCGAGTTCCAAGGTTCTACTGTAAATGACTTTTGGTCAGCCTAGAAGAGATTCTGAAGAAAACTCATGCAACTCAGGAAGGGGGGGGACAGGTTTTCCTCATGGTGTTTAGAGCAGGGACAAATTATGATTATTTTCTTTTTAGTAACATTTTTCTTGTTTCCAGGCTAATAATATGAGGTGTACATTAGAAGTACACACAATGCTCCTCTCTCTACATCATAACCTGTAAACCAACCTGTTGCTGGAGGGTTTATTTGTAACCCTCTGCAACTCGCCTATTTTTGCTGCTGTCTAAAATAGCCCCCAGTCACTATGCCTGGGCACGGATCTCCCAAAGTGCTCCTCTGTGCTCCATGGGACCGTCCACGGTGGCTTCTTCAAAAACGCTTTCCAAACACCCGATCAAAACGCTGCTCTCAGGATGGCTACAGACGACCCCTCGCTTAAGAGCCTCTCCGCCACGCTGAGCAGGTGATCCGCTCTCAGAGGTGCTTTTGACAGCTTCACCCCGTGTAGATTTACAGGCTGGTTGCTTGAATACGGAAAAGCTTTTCTCCATCAAAAGGGACATCTGACACCACTGGGGAAAAGCTGATATAGAGGCCAGTGTTAAGTATTCTGTTATACTGGTAAAAGGATTTATCTGTTAGCAGCTGAATTGCAAATACCAGCTTCCTAGGCAAGGGCGTAACTTTGGCTGGAACACTGGGGGGGGTCGAGGTCTCCACCCATTACAGGGGAAACATGATTATTGGGGGGTTATATTGGCTGGATCTGATTATTGGGGGGGTCATGACCCCCCTACCCCCCCTGGAAATTACGCCCATGTTCCTAGGGAATGAAAATACAACAGGCTGAGAACTCTTAAAACAAGAAAGTGAGTCATTTCCTGCCAGTGACAAGTCTATGATCCTTGGTCCATATATTACACTGTACAGTGACTAAAAGAGCTCATGTCAACTGCATGCGTCACGCCACGAAGGTAAGATTTCCACATTCCAGGTTGGTGAAATTTGTTCTGCAGTTTTTTCGCTCTCTATCTGCCAGAGTGGAGCTGAAGTTTGAGTCAATAAATATTCAGTTTGCGGAGCTGGATGAAACAGCAGCAAGGCTCTCTGACCGGCTGGAGAAACACAGGAACACCTTAGACCAGCAAGTCCACGAGGACCAGGTGTGGGTGTCTCTGCTGGAGGACCAGTAGGTTTGCATGACAGGTTGAGGATCCTTAATCTCCTATTTCTAATGAATGTGGTGCTGTAGATATGCAACAGCAGTTTCTCCAATCTTTCTTGCAATGGTAGGTTAAGCACCTTGGAGATGAACCTCTTCGTGACCTACGCAATGGACACTCTGCGCCGCTGCCACTCAGTGGTCTTGGGGAAGCTTCCAGACCTGGCCCCAAGCCTGCCCACGGTCGCCTCGGTCCTACACAGGAAGGCCAGGAATCGGCATGTCCGCCTGGCTTGGGAGTCTGCTCTCCAGGACCTGGGGCTGAGCAACGCCGACATCACGGCCTTGTGCACCCTTTTCATCATGCATGGCTGCCGAGCCGAGTATTTTGGGCCAGCCCAGAGGCAGCATTACATAGGGAAGGTGGAGGTGCTCATACGGAGAGTAGTGACTAACCCAGCTCTGAGAGACAGTTTGCTGAGGGCAGTGCAGGTGGTGGAGGTTGGAGGCGCTGGCACCGTGATGAGTGAAGCTCTCGAGCAATGACACCAAGGTCCCTGATCTCGATAACAGGACGGTGGGAAATGTTCTGGAAACACCAGGAATGGATAAATGATACACATGTATAACCTTGTATTTTATTTTATTATATTTTTTCAAATTTGACAATAAAACATAAATAAATATTTAAATGTTGAAATTATTAATAAAAACAAGGAAACAAAAAAATCTTGTGTTATATTTTTCTGATGTCTTTTCACAAATTTTTCATCCTGGCCGGTTAGCTCAGTTGGTTAGAGCGTGGTGCTAATAACGCCAAGGTCGCGGGTTCGATCCCCGTACGGGCCATT
>JAOYFF010000038.1:19445463-19487963 GCA_025773925.1 Cryptomyrus ogoouensis | reverse complement strand
GAAGTACATATAATTACAGAGACGTAGAAAACCCTTTTAAAATTCACCCATCCGAGATGGCATCCGAAGAGCTAGCCAGAAAGCTGCAGCGCAGGTTAGAAGTGGAACAGGGCGCCTCGGCGGACCTGTGCGCCCCCTGCGCCCCGGCCAAACTGAGCCAAGGCGAGGGAGAGGAGAAGCAGCCCGTGGTCAATGGCAGTCCAACTACAGAACTGACGGAGAAACTCAGCCGGAGACTGGACATTAACGAGGGCAACACGGAACCAAAACAAGTCAAGGTGTTTAACCCATACACTGAATTCAAAGAGTTCTCGAGAAAACAGATCAAGGATATGGAGAAAATGTTCAAACGGTGAGGAACCATTGTTTCTTTAGATGCGAATGTGATTGGGGTGGGGGGTTATAAAGCAAGTTTACGTCGGAATTTTGATAATTTTTTACTTTAAGTAAATAACATTAGTCAACATTCACGCATTCACTTATGTTAACCTTAATCTACCTTCACTCTGCTTTTTAAATAATAAAGCGTGGAAAATAAATAGAATAAATGCAAAACACAAATGCAGTATATTGAAGTAAATTCACCTGAAGTATTGTTTTACAATTTGTTGAGCAGTTGGATGTCTCTGTTTCCCCTTAAATCTTTACACTCAAATCCTTCTCTTATTTCTGTGAGAGATTTACTGATAAAGTACTAAGTGTCATGGAAATAATTTGCCTTGTATGCAGAGGTTTTGTGTGTACATCATTTGTGCCAGTCACAATGTTTTCTCTTGGGCAGTTTTAGTTGAACTTCAGTTGTGCCACTTTTCTAGGACAAGGCCCACTTTCTTGAGTCCCGTGTCTCAGTGACAGGCTTTCTGCTGGACTCTCCCCCTCCCTCTGTCACAATGCTACCTTTGTACCTCTTAGCAAGCCAGAGCTGGGGGGTGAGCTATAATATCTGTCATCTGTCCATTCTGCAGACCATTTGCTTGTCTATCCACTCGTCCCCCCCACTCCCACCCCCCAACACACACACACACACAAACAAACAAACAAACAAGTCAAGATAGGAGAATTAAAGGTGCACATACGCCTGGGGACATTTCCCAAGAAGGCCTGAAACAGTGGAAGGAATCAGAGTGTGGATTCAGTTTCCCTGAAGGGGTACATGTTGTTTTTGTGTAACTGCCTGGGGGCAAGGCTGCTATTTGCAGTATGTGTTCAAATGATAAGTAGTGCTTATGGCTGTGAGTGATCCCCCTTCCATAAGCAGTGTTCGGCTGCCCCAGATCCACGTCCCCTTCAGGCTGCCATGGGATGTCCTGTCTTTTGCCCGCATCTTCAGCAGTCTCTCTCCCTCATTGCCGTCACTGGGATCTTCCAAGTCTTTATTATGGACTTCTGCTGGCTGCATGCTGCCCCCATCCCTGTCCCGCACATTAAGGTGGTAGTCACAGCAAAGGGCACATGCCTTTCTTATGGAATCCTTTGAATAATTCAGCCTTAACGAAGTACACACTAGTGGCAAAATTGTGGAAACCTGTAGCATTTCTGATATCATGCTTTAAAAATTACTACACAATATGGGCAGTAATGTTTCTAAACAATCAAAGAATGGTATCATGCATTGGACAGCTAAATAAGTAATTGGAGCAGCGGTTGAATAAAGTTCTGCTATCTCCAAAAATTGGAAACGTTTCCAGAATTTTGACCACTAGTAGACATGAAATTGTTGCATGCAAAATCTCCACACACATAAATCACCTTATTTATCCAGGAAAATCTTTTTATGCTGCAAAAATAAAACCATAGTTTGTGTTTGCTATGTAATGAGTGGGCCGTCACAATGAGAGGCTGTGATGGAGCCGCTCTTCTCCGTGACTGGCCTGGCGTGGGTCGTAAGTAGGAACAATGCACATTCTCTGGCCGCCTACCCCCCCACCCCCCATGCCACGACCTCTGCGCCAGGGCCGGGCTGTGCTGGAATGTGCCAGCTGGGACGAGGGCACAGCCACAGTGACTGGGAAGGCTGCCTCGCCTGACCACGGGGCTGCACTCTTTTGGCTTGATGGCTCCCTGCCAGCTCCATCCAGACCACAGATGGGTTAGATCCATCACACATGATTGTTGGTAGGCCTGAAGATTTCACTTCTGCTTTGTAGAGCATTTGTTTACTGTTGAGAGTTATTTAGAGTAAACCACTAATTTCTTTCTACCACTGAAGCCACTGAGATTTACCTGTCTAAAAATAGTCATTCAAGCAACAGATACTGTTGAAATACCATAAATAAGTTAATCTTCTAAGTCTTCCTCATATTGTGTCACCTAAAACTGTCAACTACGAAAGAAGTGTAATCTACATTCCAGGTTTGTCAGAGATGTGATATATTACATAGTAATGTGTGAATCATAGCCCACAATAAGCTTAATTTAGACCTATTTACATTCCTGAAGGAGCAAAACAAAAGCTATTCTGACTATGTAGATGATGTGGGGACGTTCTAGAGGTCCAGTTTAAAGGAAACAGTCAAATTCAGACAGTGTGGATTTATTTCTCTGTAAAGACTCTGCTTATAAAGCAGATGTGTTCTTTTACTGATCGGTGCTGAAGGGTCACCAGCTGTCTGGACAGATACCGGAACAGAGTGTCACAGGGAGTGAATGGGTATGATTTCATGGGGGCCGCAGGTGAGCTGTGGGCAGCCATGTTCCGGGAGTGGATGGGTTTGGGGGTCAGGCTGTCCCACTCACCAGCCTGAAGCTGCTTGGAGTTCACTATTCTGCAACCCCACCCATTCAGATACTGTGCCCTACTAACAACTCTGTAAAGAGATCCATTAATAACCACTGGCACACCCTCGCCCCCCCCCCCCATCTTGCCTGCGGTCTCCAGCTCCTACTGCAGCTTTAACAGGAAGACATTCTACCAACCACCCCACTGGTCACTCCACCTCTGCATTCACAAGCTTAAATATCAGGTGGGAGGGGCCCCCTCATTGCCAAGAAATTCTTAAATTATCTGTACTTGGGAGGATCCAGGCAGAGCACCGATGCCCCACCCTTTGATATCAACACAAGATGACGCTGTCTTGGCTACTTAGTGGTCCCCTAAAATAAAATGGGCTGTACGCTGTACTATGTGTTAATTACATTAATGTCTGCGATTCTATTCCTGGAATATGTGCCTCTTCACTGATAAAACACCAAAGCTCTGTCAAATCATTGGTGTCTGTGGTATGTCAATGCCACACACTTCACAGGCTTTCAGACAGCCTGGGCCTCTGTGAGCCTAAGCGCCAGATGTGGCCACCTTGTGCCCGCATGGCCTTATCACATCTGTTTCAGCTGGTATTTCTCCCCTTGTGCTTCTTTCGAATGTAGCAGCCTGTGTGGCGAAAGGGGCTAACCGACTTACCCCCCTGCAGAGAGCGATCGCCCTTCAAATACACTTGTGGTATAACGCGATAAAGGAGTCACACAAAGAATGCATTGAGCAGCCAGTACCTGGAGTAAGGAGATTACTAGACAAGAAGGGACTGTAGGATTTACTGCCCTGATTTGGTCTGACATTTAAAACAATACTGGCTAATGTGTTAAATCATCTCATACACACTGGTACATGGATGTTTGCCAGCCATTGGCCAGACCAAAAGCAGGAGGCATTGTGTGCTTGTGCCCAAGGGAAAAGTGTGTGCTCACAAATGCTGATAAAATCAGGGTTTTCCCCTTTGCTGAAAATACAACAAAAACATCCAAAATCAAACGACAAGCATTTCTTTGCATAATACCGGCCAACTCCTCTGACTGTACCCCCCATGACTGAGAATTCACCATGTGCTTTCACTGGACTTAAGGCTGGGCTCTCTCTCCTCAGGTATGACTCCAGTAAAGATGGCTTTATCGATCTCATGGAGCTAAAGCTGATGATGGAGAAGCTTGGAGCACCGCAGACCCACCTGAGTCTGAAGAACATGATCAAGGAGGTGGACGAGGACTTTGATGGCCAGCTCAGCTTCAGAGAGGTGAGGGAGACCAGTGGTGGCCAGTCTGGGGACATGGCTCAGTGCAGTGTCTTTCATTTTATCTTCTTAATTACAGTTGAAGACCAAAAACAAATAAACAAGTGTAATTTGATTTGCAGTGAAGGTTTTGACGTTACTGTGAAACAAAATGGCACTATGGTGCAAGCAAGCAGAATACCACACTGGGGCAGGAATGGGGGCTGACAGGTGGGGTCCATCTGCCCACTTGCAGTCACTCTCTCTGAGAATCTGTAAGTCCCATAGCAACAGGTGACAACTGTAGCCTCATGGGGGCACAAAGGCGTCCTTGTGCTGGTTCAGCCCAGTCCCAGACTCCACCCCAGTAATATGGTGGGGGGGGGGGGGTCACTATTAGGGAGAGGAGTGAAATTGATATGTGCACAAGTCAGGGGCAGAAAAGCAGTACTATTAACAGATATTCAGGCTGTTTGGACACAGGACTGGTATGTTTACTAATCATAACTATATATTAAAAATGAATACATTGAAATATGCATTAGAAGATCTATAATCTGCATGGGATTAGAGTGAAAGGCAGCATAACTACTGGCGATCAGAGCTGTAAATTGGGAAGGCCATTGACCTCTGACCTTGACCCCTCCCACCCTCGCACGCCACCCCACCCCACCCCACCCAGTTCCTGCTTATCTTCCGAAGGGCCGCGGCTGGTGAGCTCCAGGAGGAGAGCGGGCTGCTGGCTTTGGCATGCCTTTCTGAGATCGATGTCTCCACAGAAGGGGTGCTGGGGGCACGCGACTTCTTTGAGGCCAAGGTACGTGTGAGTAGCTTGTAAGGACTTCCTGCAGCATGCTGCTCCTCTGGGCCACGCTTCCATTATGTTTGCATTTGAAAGGTACATTCCCCTCCAGTGCTGAACAGTGTTGATCATATCACAAAAATGCTCTGCATCCTTCTGACAAGACAAATGAGGAACAAGTAAAATGATGCTGCTTTCATACAATATACAGCATGCCTTTGTGTGTATTTCCTGATGTGTCCATTCCATAGTTTTAAAATTATTTATACTGTAAAGCACAGTGTCCTCTAGTGGACAGATAGAGCTATTCAACAGCAATAGAGGATGCTTAGACTGTATTGTCCCGCTAACCTTGTAGCATGTCTTTTTGCTGTTTTTGTGTTGCTGACAGGTACAGGCCCTGGCAGTGGCTAGCAAGTTTGAGGCAGAGATACGGGAGGAGCAGGCAGAAAGGAAACGCCAGGAGATGGAGAGAAAAGAACGACGTGCTGCCTTCAGACAGCTGCAGTCTACTTTCTGCCCTTAGAGCCTGATGAACTCCGGAGCCTAAACTTGGACGTCAGATGTGTGTGGTATCACTGCTCAGAATGAATAATGGGAACACTACTGGTTTAGACATCTATCTAGAACTAAAATAAAAATTAGGACAAAAGTCTCACACTGGGATTGTTTGGCCTGCTACGTTTGGGGGCTACGTTTTGAATATTCAGTTGTAGATTTTTATATTTTTCAGTTTATTGCAAATACTTTATTGAGTAACTGAACCTAAAATGTTAGAAAACTGTTCAAACTGTTCACTAGTGTTCAGAAAATAGTAACAGAATCAGTAGTATCGGGTGGGGTACACACAATTTTAATTTTCACTTTGTCTTTTTTTTTTAATGTTGGTCTTTGGGAGGTGGCACTCATTTATGACTATATTCTTATTCCAGTGTCCTAGATAGACAAAAATAGGACATATTTGTAATATGTAAAAGGTTATGCAGGCTGCCTTGGCTGTCTATGTATTTATATGACTTGTATTTAATATTTGATATATTTGATTTAATTAGTGCTTGCCTACAATGTTTAACTTGAGTATTTAACTTTAATCAGAAGTACATATCCTTTTTAATGTTTGTGTAGCAAAATGAAATTATTAAAATGTATTTTTCCATGTGTAAAACATTAATTCTAATGTGTGTTTTTAAAATTTATGTTGAGGTACTCGCTATAGTTCGTAACATTAAAAATACCTTCATTAGCTGTATTACCTAGATATCAGGAGTTTGAAGGGCACAGTTCAACATGTGGAAATCAAAGACCTCAATAAGTAGTACTGGATTCATTGCAATAACAGATGTGCATAATAAAATATTTTCAGACAGTTTAAGGACTGCTGATGAAACTATAGAAGAATTCTAGTTAAAATGTAAACATCTTTATTTGAAAAGACCCTTTCACTTTTATACTGGTTGAATTCAAAACATTAATTCCAAGAGGCAACATCTTGAAATGTACTCTGTTTAAATGTTATTGTATTTTAAAGTTGCAGATGTGCGATACAATCCCCTTGTAAATACATGGTCAAAAAGTTGGTTCGACGTATTTTGCACCGTGCTTTGATATGTTTGTCCTATCGCACTATTAGTTGAGATACTTTTTACAAATTAACGTATTACACACGTTGGGATTTAGCGACATCTATAGCTGTGGGGTAGAATCACAGGGCATCCGGGTACCTGTTAGGTTATATGTGGTCATGTGACCCTTATTCGGCCATCTTGTTGTGGAAACGAAGAGAGACAGAGAGCTCGTATAGAAACCCTGTGCTGTCAGTAAAGCAGAGGTAAGTTAGAAGAGTAAAAATTGCAGCAAAATACAACTTATAGTTCAGTTATATATGTTTCGGGTCGTGGTGACCCCTGCGTCGGCTCGTCCTGGTAGTGCGGCACGGATATAGATGTCCGCATGGCGCTTTGGCCGAGGGGCTTGGAGGTCTAGTTTGGGACTGGTGCCGTTTAGAGGCCGATGGGAGCCGCGGTGGATAGCCAGGAAAACCTGATGCGGCAGCAGGCTTCACAGGCCTCAGCGACTAGCCCCCAAGCCGAGAATGGAACGGGTGGATTAATTCATGAGAGTTATACATGAGTATAATTGAGAATGTTTATCGGTTCACTTTGACGTCCTTTTCTTTTGTTGTTCTTCATGGGTGGCATATGACATTTGTTGCGGGACTCTGCTCTCTTATTTTGTAGTGTCAGGTGAAACTGAAGTACGGAGCAAAAGTTGTGACAGCTTTCGCGACGCCTCAAGCTACCTAGCGAGCCACACCGATTTAGCTACTTAGCTAGCTAGCCAAGGAGCCATGGGGTCTAGGTGACAGATAATTATTTACGTTCTGGGATTAATTACGAGGTACGTTGTCATGTAGTTGGTTAGTTGTGCTCGTACAGGCTGTAGGACGGCTACGCGGGCTCCCGTGGCCCCTGGATTAGCCTGTCGGCTCGTGAATGCTATCCGCCGTGATTCGAACTGGCACGCGAGCTATCCGCGAGGGACTGAGTTTGACGGCTGGCGCGAGGGCTTAGTCCGGCAGTGCGGTCGATTGACGGTGGAAATGAGTACTAGTGAGTTTATGGTTAAGTCAGGGGTTTAGGGTTAGTTTTAGGCGAGCTGGTGTTTTAGCGCTAGGGTTAGCTGAGCTAGCGTTAGGGGGGTTAGCCGAGCTAGCGTTAGAGGGTAAGGTTAGCCGAACTAGCAGCACGAAAGCCGACAGCAGAGCTAATGCCGCTCGTCCAAGGAGATCCGCGGCCACATTCTCTTAGTACTGTGGGCCGATGCTTTGGGCCACTGTTACGTTGAGATTTGGTTTGGGAAATTAATGTCAATCAGTTAAGAGTTTTTGAAAAAGTTCCCATATGGGTAAGCTCGTCGGCTAACTAATGCTAGCTACCTAGCTGTGTCATTTGATTGGGCGTTCAGAACTTCATACGTGGTGCAAAGTTTTCAGCGCGCTGTTCATACAAGCTGTAAGTTAAAGGGAATTCTTTTGTATGTCTGTTTGGATCATAGAACTTCAGTTAGGTCGTGTTGTGGGGCGCATATTATTTTCTTTGCACTTTATTTAATAGTGCACTGAACGACGATAGTAAAATGTTCATCGGTATTGTCGTAATGCTGTGGTTACTGTAAGATGCTGTCTAGTCCTTCAGATATACGAAATCGTAATTATGCTTTAATAATGCCCCAAGGTGTAAAAGATGGTCTTTGTTGTACCATGTCGTGTTCAAGTCCTGTTGGTTATGCCACCCTTAACTTTAATTAAGCTAATTGACTAAAAATGCTTAGATAAATGCATAGTGTCCAGTTCAGAACAAGGACTGAAATTAATATTCGGTGTGCATAATTAAAATGCACATGACACATTTGAGTGATCATGCTAGCTTTCTCAAGGTACGGTTAGAGAGGTGGCTGTTATCTGTGTGATTGTGATGTTTGACACCAAACCTGCACTTGTTCTGACAGCAAAGGGGATTCCTCTTGTTAATTTTCTTTTTGGGGAAGGTAAAGGGGGTGGACCACAGACCAAAATACACTTCCTAATTGGGAAAGTAGATCCTGATTGCCTAAAATAGACAGACTGAAATCATATCCACGCTATGGAGGGATTGGATTTAACCACTGTTTTGGAACCTTCTGACAGGGAGTTAGTACCTGTACAAGTGTTGTCTTAGATCATGGCATAAAGGAAGAATTTTATTTAGGACAGACAGTATGGCTTTAGGGTATGTTTTAGACCCATAAAAATACCAGGTCAATTCTATAATTATTCAGTTCATTACCTGACTATTGAGGAGCCCAGAGTATGAAGTCTTGCAAAATGGGTTAATGTTATATCGCAATGTTATGTATTTTGTTAGTTTAGTGTAATGGTGGTTGGTATGTCGGTTCCACTTTCTGTGTGACGATACCTTCATTGCTATTAAGTGAAATGTAGTGTTCTTTAAATGCATTATAAAAATAGTTATAGGTTTTGTTACTGATCATGAAGTTTAATAGTTCTTTTTTCTGTAGAACTTTATAAAATGGCGGAAACCCAGACACTCAACTTTGGACCTGAATGGTGAGTGTGGTAACTTGCTAAATTTTCCCGCATATGTTTCTTGTATTTTTGTGCTGTACTGCAGCTAGTCTGTTCAGTCAGGTAAGGCGTGGTATTTTCATTCCTTTCTGTCTAGTGTAAATAATATCCAAACTTCCTGTAGCTAATGCTGATCCATCAGCTCTTTCACATACGGTAATTTTGTAGGCTTGTTACCTGTAGAAGGTTTGTTTACATTATCAGATTTATTTACTGCTTTCACAAATAACTGAAGCTTACACAGCTGGCCTATCAGTTGTTGGGGATGAAAACTGGGGGAACACTGGGTGTGTAAAACTTACCCCGCCATTTGTCTCTCTCCTTTCTTTTCCTGTCTAGGCTTCGTGCTCTGTCCGGTGGAGGAAGTGTCACCTCTCCTCCACTCTCACCAGCATTGCCAAAGTATAAACTTGCAGATTACCGCTATGGAAGGGAAGAGATGCTTGCACTTTATGTAAAGGATAATAAGGTAAGCTTATGATCTGGTGAGTGAGTAGCACTGGTTGTCAAAATTTTTATGGATCTTGTGGCCATCAGATGCCACTTTCAGATTCTCTGTTTGCAGTTGCAAAATCATAGTTCATGGTATACGTCGTATGTGCCGAAAATGAGCAACACCTCTCCCCTCCCATGCTAACAGATTCCTGTAGACTTACAAGATAAAGAATTTCTGCCTATTTTACAAGAGGAGCCCCTGCCGCCACTGGCACTGGTACCTTTTACAGAAGAGGAACAGGTGATGATTGCTTATCCTGTCACTGCTGTGCTCCCTGCAAAAATTATTCAGAATGTCTCTCTTATCAGGCGTAACATACTATGAATAATCCACTAGCATGGTGATAGCATTCAGTAGGTTTGACTGTAATAGTTGATTATGTTAATGTTAGAGGACCTTTTGGCTATCCAATATGGGCTGCAGAAAATAATATATAACATTGATAATAAAATAGTTTACAACAAACATTGTTAGTGTTAGGTTGTATTTTTGAGGTTTGCTGTGTGAGTTGCTTGTAATGACATCAACAACCAATGGTTGGTGTGTTAAGCCAAGTTCATACTTTACTTATCCTTGTGCCATTACAGTCCCCACACTTTTGTGTCCATACGACATTTATCTGTGGATGCAGACGGTCACGGTCGGCGTATGTGTACATCAGTGATATTACACCAGACCAGCAGAGGGCAGACATATTTTAACAAATGGAAGTAGTTTAGTGAAATGGGTAAACCATTATTGAACAGTTTTAAAGTTAGTACTAGGCTTGTGCAGTTAGTACTAGGATTGTACAGTAATAGAGTATACCATAGTATTTTGAAATCTTGGTGACAAAATAAGCTGCCTTCATGATCAGCAAATTTTATCCGCGAGATTCCAAAATGCCAGAATAACTTTGCCTTAGAAAATGCTGTCAAAATGCTGTATACCACGGTATTAAGTACAATCATTAGCAAGCTAAATATGACAGGGACAGCAGATCTTTACTTCTATGTCTATTACTTTAAATTGAGATTCTCTACACTGTGTAAACGTTTTATTGCAACCGTTACATAATACCTGTGCGGAGGTGTGACCTTTTATTTATTTATTTAATGTTTGCATCTGCAGAGAAATTTCTCAACATCTGTAAATAGTGCCGCCGTGCTGCGATTAACAGGGAGAGGAGGAGGAACGGTGGCAGGGGCTCCACGAGGTCGAAGTTCCTCGAGAGGCAGAGGTAAGTCTGGGCATGCCCGCTTACAGCGGGGTGTTTCCTGAAGTCCTTTAGAAGAGACTTGAGTGCCAGAACTGCCGATGTCAGTTTTATGTAGGGATGCTGAAAATGCAGTGCACCGCTGCTCATGTATTAATTAGCTTGGCAAGTTCCACATGGCGGTGCTGTCCCTTCGATTACCATTAAATAAAGGAATTTGGTAGCATTATGAGCTGGCTGCTACGATCACCGTGAGTGTGAACACTGTCCGATGTCTCGCAGGTCGGGGCCGCGGTGATGGAGGCTTTTACCAAAGAAGCTTTGATGATGTGGAAGGAGGGTTTGGTCGAGGTGCGCGAGAGATGCATCGTTCTCAGAGCTGGGAAGAGAGGTACCAATCTGGGGTCTGAAGAAGAGCTTTCTATGTGACGCTGCCCATTCTTTGAATATGGACGCTGAATAAAAGCTTTGACTTTAATACAGTTAACGCTTACAAAGGTGTACCACTTGTTCAGAAGATCTAAATTATTTTAGGGGTATCTAATGTGTGAAAATGCATGCAAAAGCAATTTCTCTACTACATAGTAATTTACAAAATGAAGTACTTTCTCTAACAAATGGTCTGCATAATTCTGAATTTCCATGGCATTAGACCTTTGGATGACATTTTAGTTTTGTAGAAACCATCAAACCTTTGTTTTTCTCCTCATTAAGGGGGGACAGAAGGTTTGAAAAGCCAGGTCGAAAAGAAACAGGTTGGTGTAAATTTTTATCTGTTTTCTACTCTACTGTGTGTCTCGGTGCACAGTTGTCAAATATGTAGTTGGAATACTTTGTTTTATTGTGGCAAAATAGTCTGTTTGGTTGCAGTGTAATACGGGTCAAATAATTTGGTCAGTTGTGGCTAGGGATGGCATGATACCACTTTTTAATGTTTAACAATACCGTTATTGTAAATTTGGATATCTGCTGATACAGATACAAGTCCCATATAGTATCTTTTTTCTTTTTTTTTTAACAACAAAAAAGAAAATAATGTTTCGGGAAAAAACTGTGGCCAAATTGGTATGACTGGTTGTGTAGAGTCTGTGATGCTGAGGAGGGTTCGGTGCCTCTCTGAGGTCTGAACAATGCGACAATGGAGCATTATGAAGTAGAACAGTGAAATTACTCTCCAGTTAAAAAAAAAAAAAAAAAATTTTAATATACAATATACATTCCTGGGGGAAATGTTCTAGTTACAGTTAGATACCGTTTTACAGGCAGTTTTGGACATTCTCAGTTCTAGGTTGCCCAGTTACCTACTGCTTTGTATTGACAGGCTTGCAGAGCATCTCTTGTATAGCTTTCAAAATATTCTGTAATTGCTTTCAAGCTTACTTTTTTACAAGCATAATATAGTACATGAGTGTTCAGTATAGCTTCCATGTAGTACATACAAAATGCATGGTATGAGAAGGTTTAATACTAACCTAATATAGTGGTTATTGCTTAATTTCAACAATTTGACTTGGAAATTACATCACCTTTGACTGCATCTTAACTGCAGAGCAGTTAATGATGGCAATCATTTCGGCACACCTTTACATAATGATTTTCACATTTAATGATTTTCAGCATTCATATCATTGAACTCATTATGTGCTTTGACCAACTTTCGATTGTTGAATGTTTATCTTTCATGTTGCTGTGGACCAATCAGAGGTTTCCCCGGCTCATTTTCAACTGAATCATAGTAAGTGTGCATTTTGTTTTGCCAGCTGTTAGGATTTTTTATGCATATCTATTTTATTTTTTGAAAGTGATTGTTTACTACTCCAAGCCTCTCAAAGCGCCCAGTTTGATGTTCTCTTGGGATGAAAGGGCAGGCTTTTGAAGAGAGTCATCTTCTCTTACGTTGCCTCTCCTAGGATGTATGCTGAATCCAGCTGAACAGGCACTGTAGTTTTGTTCCTGCTATTCCACCCTTTCACTCCCATCACCATTGATCTGGACTACATACTCCTTGTCTACTTCCGCTTTGGTGTTGGTGGTGTCAGGCAGGACCTTGGCAAAGTTGCTCATGTCCATTGTGTATTGACCTAGAGTGTCCAGCCTCAGCACTGTGGCAAAGTGATGGTCAAATTCTATCTCTCCTCTCAAGTAAGAAGTCCTCTTCTGGCAGCTCTCGCCAGTGTCCTCTTGGGCAGCTGACAGAAAGACGACCAGCTCAAAGTGTGTGGCACTCCCCTCCTGCAGGGCCTGGTACACCGGGCTCTGCCGGTTCAGCTGGTGATAGAATGTTAGAGGGAAGATGAAGAATGGGCAGGGGTTGGCACCAAGATTGTCCAACTGGAACTCCACTTTGGACTGGTATAGCGCTTGGTCTCCATGATCCTGGTAGAGCACAGCATTAATGTTTACGTCCACCAGAGGGCGCTGCAGCATATTGGTAGCACGGAACATTAGGCAGGTTTCTCCCTGGTGCTGCCCCACGACGGCACAGGGGCTGAACTGAATTGCTCCTGCCCGCTTCTTCGGTCTGGCGATCTTAGCCACAAAGGCCCCTGTGAAATGTGCAGAGATCAAATGATCCATCTAGATCAGCAAATGCAAGACATGCAGTGCAGTATCTAGGGTGTAAGGCTAAGGTGCTGAGGCTCCCATCTTCACTGGTTGTGTGTTCTCTCTGACAGCTTAACTACAAAAGACAGGGTGCTTTTGTTCCTGGTTATACACGCCTGTGGCCTTTTGTATAAGAGAAAGGTAAGGAGCATGTGATAACGCGTTGCCGTACCCACCGCACGACAAACCACCTAAGGGATGAGAACCTGAGTGCAGCTGTTCATTACCTCAGCATCACACTACTCCAGATGGAACAGTGTGAGTTTTTTTGCCAGTGGCTGGAGTGCCAGTTCTGCCCACCAACCCCCAAATTTTCCCTGTAAGTTGGAGGACCTGCTTGTAGGGCTGGATGTAGATTAACGTCATACCCAGGACGAAGCAATTTCAGGTTAAAGGCCTTGCTCAAGGGCCCAACAGGGTAGGATCACTCTTGACATTCATGGAATTCAAACCAGCAACCTTCTGATTGCTGGCACAGATCTCTAGCCTGAGCCACCACTTCGGCCCTTTTGCATAATTAGACTGTAAATTGGGATTGTAAGTTAATATCAGGCTGTCACTTCTTGAGTTCTTCAGTTCCTGATCTACAAACAAGCAGGCTTTTCTCTGCCCAGGTGTCAATTCACTCAGTTCATCAAATCGTCTTCAGTCTTTATGGAAGTCATATAAAAGACTTCAAAGTGGTGTCATGACATAGTCTTTATGGTGGAGCTTGTGCTTCTTACCTGTAATGAAAGCCTCCAGCATGAGCCCCAATAGCATCTGCACGGCCAGGAGGGCAATGGCACTGGGACAGTCACCACTGGGGAACATGGTGCCGTAACCGATGGTGAGCTGCGTCTCCAGTGAGAAGGAGAAGGCTGCTGTAAAGCTGGTGATGTACTTGACACATACTGTGTGGTCGGGCGGTGGGGCATCGTGGTCCACCATCAGGTCCCCGTTGAGGTGGGCGAGGAGATACCACAAGCAGGCAAAGAGTAGCCAGTGGGCTAAGAAGGAGGCGCAGAATGCCAGAATTACCCACCGCCACCGCAGCGCCACCACTGTTCCCCATACGTCCTGCAGGTATAGGAGCCAAGTGGCAGGAGAGCCGGGGGCTGGGGGAGTGTGTAGAGTGCAGTGCCCATCCTTGGTCACTAGGCGCTGCCGTCGCTGTGCAGCCGCAGGGGACAGGATCTTGACCTCCACATCATTCTCTTTGGCAGCCATCTGAGGAACAGTACAAATGGCTAGGAGTGAGTGACTGAATTAGTGCTTAGAACACATAATCCTACACCATGGAGCATTTTGGCTGCACAGCGGTGAGCAAGGCAGGAATGTCCCCTCACTCTGCTGGAATGGAAAACAGAAAGTTAGCTCTCCAAATAAAGCCTCTTAAAGACCTCAGTGAAAATCCTGTGCTATTGTACCTGCTGCCTGTTGAAGTCACACTTCATATGTAAATTATGAAAGCATCAAAAGACTGGAAGCTATCCTTACCTGGAAAATGACTGGATGATGACTTTCTAATAAGGAGTGCCTTGTGAACAGAGAGGTTCAAGCTGACCTCTTCGCTTTGACGTTGAAACTCGTGATTTATTTGAAGAGACTCGCAGCTCTGTTCCCCAAGTACAAATCAGCCATTAGTAAGCGAAAGTAGCCTATGAAACCAGGTTCAATACTTCCACATGTATGGCATGAACCTCTTATGGGTTCTATCACCCCATTCAGTCATTGAAAGGATAATCAACCTTGATTGGTTATTGTGATTGTTGATAGATTTGTTAGCTTGATTGTATAATCTCCTTCCTAGAGAACTGACAACCTGTCAGAAACATACAGTTTTAAAACTAAAAGGTGGATGTTATCAGGAATACGATAAGGTGCAAGGGGGACCTTTGAACTTCGGATGAAAGAAAGACAGATTGTTTCAGGCAAGTGAGTAGAATACAAAATTGATTTAATTGATGCAGCTGAGTACAGTAAATTGATTGAATTTGGGAAGCAATTTGTTTAGCATAGTTTTCAGAATTTTATCTCTGATTAAGGTTAGGTACTTCTTTAATTGCTCTCTCTTTCTACTGTCTGCTGCCTGGTCTGATAGTTGCCTGTAAACATAAATAACAAATAGTGAAATAAGGAAATGCCAGTATGTCTTCAGTCTTACCTGTGGCAGTTGTTAGGGAATCTGGTCCTCTAACCCAGTTTGGTTCAGCAAGATGGCAGGGTCCTCTGTTTAGCTGCCGGTGTGAACAGTGTTGTTTAAGTGACCTTAGATCTAGACATTGAGACCCTGCGGGTGTGAATGACCTTTTTTTTTTTCTTAAACAAAAACAAATGAGATTATAGAACCTACAGAAAGTCTAATTACTGTGACTATAGTTGGAACACAAAAATGCTGTTTCTTTTTTCATTGCACACTCTTTGGGCTAAAAATTTGTTTCTCCAGCAATAGATCAGTTGCGAGAGACTAGGTGAATCGGAACTAAAATGCTTTTATCAGTCATGAGAGCAGTTTGTTCCATTTGTTCAAGATTGTTTTTCTGGTTTAAAGGAAAATCATTGCTGTCTGGTCCTTCGATCCACATTGAGTCAGAGGCATACTTATAACTTAAAATTAAAACGACCCCTTCTACAGACTTGTTTAAAGCTTGTGTGACTAGTTTTAAAAGCTTAGATTGAAATGACTTTAATTATTTATCTTCAGAAATTACTTTATCACCCCGTTTTCTACTTACGTTCAACTGAGAGACCGAAGGATCAATTTCATGGCAGCGTAGCTTGATGCTGAGTGCGAATGCTTTAGTTTGCCAAGGGTGTTCAGAAGCACTGATTTGGCTCTGAATCGGGCTAATGACTTTGAATTGTCTTAACCTACGTTCCATCACATGAGAGGCATGTGCTGCTTCTTGCTTGAAGCGTTCATGGGTCAGACTTGGGATGCTCTTTGTGTAAGGGGGGAGTGCTCCTGGGTACCATCAGAAGGGCTGCCTGTCTTCAACAATGCTAGCACTGTGTGCCTTCAGTCCAGGAGGCCTCTTTTAAGCATTTAGCCAAATGTGCTCTTACCTTCTGAGTTTTTCTGGAGATAAGTTTGTGTGTGTCTTTAGATTAGCACTTCAAGAGATAAAACTATTTTTAAAACCTAAACCTTGTTACCCATGTTAATATTTCAGATTGGATTCAGCCAGCACAAGCTTTGTTCTGATGTATACTTTTAATTCATTATGTAGCCATAACTTGAATGTTTCAAAGCAATGTGAAACTTAACTGTCTTTTAACAAACTTACACATTAGTGTAAAAACTGGTTATAGTATATAGTTAATTTGTTAGATTAATGCCCAGCGGAGTTTAGCATAGTTTCACCAAATTTTTTTGGTGAACTGCAGTTTTATTGCCTTACTACTACTTTACTGCAACTCTTCTTGTAAAACCTATGGCTTTTTAATGAAGTTGTACAAAAATCTTGAGTTACCAAAGCATTGTGAAACAATGGTTACTCACCAAATGTTGTGGTTTTAGGATGGGGGTTACCCTCAATGGAGATGTTCTGTCAGAAGTGATTGGTGGGTGGGTAGAGTTAGGTCCAGTGAAAGGAGGGGGGCGGAGGAAATGAATAAAAATCCAGGGATGGTAGAAACAGCCTGTAAATCCCTAGGGTGTCTCGAAGAAGTGACAGTCCAGCGGCTCAGTCTGTTTGAGCCCACCGCGCTCTCCTTCCGATCTGCAGCCCCTGGCCGAAGCTAATTCGATTGGTCACATTGCTCTGCATGTGGCCAATTACTGCTCCCGGAAGGAGTTGGGAGGGGGGATGTGGGGGGTACCTTGTCAGAGTCCACCGAGAGAACCAGTTGTTGCTTGGAAACCTGGGTTTCTCAACTTGTGGGCAATGGGGACAAAGTGAGTTACTCATGTTTACCTGATGGGAAAAGAGCTTTCGAATGGAGTAGGGTGATTAGTAGGCTGCCTTTTCTTTGCAGGGCCTCTCTGTTTGGCGAACTTTATTGTAACTGAGCAAAAAATGTTTGCTGATTGGTGTGTTGGAAAAATAAGGCGAGGACATCTGAGACGGTGCTGTTTTAGCTAAGGTTGACGCACTTAAATAGCCCCCCACCCCTATGTTCCATCTTACAGTACGGTCCAACTATGAGGATGGTGGGACAGGCACAAACCGGAAGCACGACTTCACACGTTCCGAGAGTGAGAACTGGCGCACGTCCCGAGAGGAGCAGAACGGTGAGGAGGATGAGGGGGGCTGGAGGCTAGCAGGCCCGCGGCGAGATCCTGACCGGTGGCGCCCTCACAGCCCAGGTGTGCCACCTGTGCCCCCCCCAAATGCAATCTCTGTGTCTTCGAGTATATGCGCCTCTGTCAGCTTTGATTCCTGCTTTCACTGACGCTGCATGTGTAGACCAGAGTGAGACTTATTTGTGTGTATGGCTGTGGTATGTAGGCCCCCCAGAAGAAGTAGACTGTTATAGTCCCACATGAGTCACCTACAAGGACAAATCCCCGTTTAGGAAGCTAATGTTTAGCTGTGTCTTCCTAAGACATGCCTTGCCAGCCAAAATCCCACTTTGCATCTGTAGATTTGAGTATTTAATATGAACATCTTACCATCCCTTTTCTAATCACCACTACCTCCATGTTTATCTATGTAATCGTTTGCCCTGCTAAGTGAAAAGCTGTAATGCCCTAAGAACATTTTCTTTATTTTCCATTGGCAAGATTAGTCTCCTGCAAGCCCCTGATTACCGTAGTAACCTGTAATATATTTGGCAAAAGCTGGTATTCATAGCAAGTAGAGACGGGTTTAAAAAACGCTGGTAGAATTAGTCTTTTCAGAATGACTGCCCTCTACTGATTTATTAAGCTGAGAGGATTTTAAAGTTGTTTTGCTGATCATGCAGTATAAAAGCAAACATGTCGCCACTCTCTCGCCAGAGACACACAGTCCTGGTTTCACCTGGTTTATATTCCACTAAATTTAAAGTTTGCTTAGCAGACCTGCGGTGTAAACGGGCTAAATGTGTTTGTGCTGCAAATGGGTTTTATTCCTGCTTTAGTAATGGTACAGGCTGTTACCCTTTGGATTGCGGTGAAAGACGGCAGGTGGAGTCGCTGGGCGGCTGTGCTTCTCTGCGTGCTGATTGGCCATCAGCTGTCCTCCTTCCTGTGCCTGTGCAGATGGGCTCCGGTCATCGGGATGGCGGGAGCATCCAGACCAGCGCAGGCGCTTCCCCTTTGACTCCCGGGACGAGGACCGAGGGTATCGACGGACACGTCTCGGCAGTGGTAGTCAGGATGACGAACGGGACAGCCTTCCTGAGTGGTGCTTGGATGATGCTGATGAAGAGATGGGCACCTTTGACTCCTCCGGGGCCTTTCTCTCTCTCAAGGTGAGGGGCACTGAGCTCTCCAGCCTCCCATCACGCAAGGTAAGTGAGCACTATGCTTTTTATCTGTGACAAGGAGGGGTTCCTCATGCATGCTCATCAGGTTTTGCTGCTTATAGGATAATGCCTCAGGTTAATTTGCCTTGCATTTTGCTGCACATTTGCATTAATTGTGTGAATTAGATATTGATGTATCGTTTGTATGCTGCATTTATTAACTGCATCTTTAATTGTCTTTTATATGAGATGTTCTTGAGTGAATTTTATCATGTGGAGGTTGTCAGGCATGTCGGTCAGTGTGAAGAGCAGGCTGAATGCCTGTGGTCTAATGAGAATCCCTATCTCCTTGCTGTCTCCCATACGCTCTTCACAGAAGGCTCCCAAAGAGCCCATTCCAGAGGAGGCAGAGCTGGATTTCAGGCCGTCGGAGGAGTGCGAAGAGCGGGGGCGGTTAGAGAAGGAGGAGAGCGAGCCGGAAGAGGCCAAAGAGCCGGACAGAGCAGGCTGTGATGAGGAGGGGGGTAAGCGTGCTAGGGCTAGTTTGGGCTCACACTCTTCCTGAACTCTCTGCTAGTTGCCGGAGTGCCTCACGCCTTCTCTGTCCATCTGCAGATTCGGGAAGGCCCATGGACGAGGCTGCGCCCTCGCAGTCTCCTCCAGCCTCGTCACAGGCTGAGCCCCCAGCTGACCTGCCCTCGCCTCCCAGCCAGCCCGAGAAGACGGATTCCCCCCCTGAAAGGAACGAGAGAGCCGCCGTTCCGAACGTGCAGCCAGAACCCAACAAAGCGACTTGCCCGGCCGGGGCAACCGGCAGCCTGGTGGAAGCCACCACTCTCCACCATGCGCCCCCTGTGCTTCCAGGCAAGTGCTTAAGGGAGCACTGTTCTTTCAGAGAGTGGTCACATGACAGCAGTCAGGGTTACTCTTTTGTGAGAGATGTGTGCACAGACTTTACACGCATGGTTTGCCTAAAGGCTGTAGCATCTGTCTATTATTCTTCCTTGATTAGCATGTTCTCCATACCTTTGGTTAATTGTAACCTAATTTTTCTTAATTCATTCTAAATTTTCTTCCCTTTCCAGAAATCTCAGCCCCACTCCCCATAACACAGCAGAAGTCCCCAGAGATGCCTTCAACACTCCCAGTCCCACTACCTTTCCCAGAAGCCTCTGCTCCAGTAGCAGGACCCATGAATCAAATGGACATTGATGATGATGAGGGTCTGAAGCACTTTGAGCAGGTGGGCAGTTGAGTGCCATTTTACCTGACATTTTGAGCGACATGGGAGCAATTCCTCAAAGCCGATATGTTTTCCAGTCAGTTTAGTTGGAGGCCTTGTTATTTTTGCAATGCTTTGACAGAAACTGTATATAACTGTAGGAAACTCATCCGTTTTTTTCTGTGGTTATTTGGCGTTCAAAAATATTCTACTTTTTGCAACTTGAGCTTTTTTTAACGCTCGATTTTCTTCCCTCAGCCCAAGCTTTATTAGAACATGTAGAATTGTCACTTCACGCTGCCATTATGATTTCATTGCCATTCTCTGCAGGAGGCTGAGAAGATGGTAGCATATCTCCAGGACAATGCTGTGGACGACGACCGGTTGGCAGCTAAAATGGTGGAAAGGAAAAAGCCCACGGCCCTCCCGTTGACACATGAAGGGGCACTCAAATGGTTCTACAAGGACCCACAGGGAGAGATTCAAGGTAGGAGGAGGATTTCTGTTGGGGCATTAATGTTTGTTGGTGGAAGGTCCACCTTCAGAAGGTCTGCTTGTTTTGTGCATGCTGTGATAATTTGCTTAGGTTTCTCAATTTTGTATAAATTATCCTTAAATGCTGCTTTGCTAATTATAGTTCTCAAAGTTGTGACCATTTCGCCATTCGGTTTATTTTTTGGGCTGCTAGAGAACTATTCCTGAAACTGCATGAGACTTTTTTTTTTTAATGTAAAGTTTACACACCTTTTAGTCAACATTACATATTTTCCAAAACTGACTTGCGTTTATCACAGAGGACTAACAAATTTTGAATTAGTCCCTCTTAATATATTATTAAAGTTGCCTCAGTAAAAAACTAAAGTACTTAGAAAGCAGCAATTGCTCTGCTGCCTGATCTGAAGCGCCTTGACCGACACTCTGTCCTTGTGCGTCAAATGCTTGGATGGCATCTCTGTTCCCGTCATGGCCGCCTCTGAATAGCTACTGCCATCGCTGTACAGTTTGAGTGATAAACCACTGCTGGACTATAACCCTGCACTTTTCCTCTCCCAGGGCCTTTCTCAAACCAGGAGATGATGGAGTGGTTTCAGGCCGGCTATTTCACCGTGTCCTTGCTGGTGAAAAGGGGCTGTGATGAACTCTTTCAGCCCCTGGGTGAGATAATGAAGATGTGGGGGCGGGTCCCCTTTACACCAGGCCAGTCACCGCCTCCATTCCTGGTAAGGGCCACCAACACCCAGAACCAACCACATCACAATAGATACACATATAAGAATTCTGGAAGAAAGAATTAAGTCTTAATTAGCGGTACAAGTTTCAAATATCTGTGACTTCCTCCAGGGTGACGTGGACCAGGAGAGGCTGAAGAGGCAGCGCGAGCTGACGGCGCTCAACCTGTATCAGCTGCAGCAGCTACAGTATCAGTACCTTCTCAGGTAGGAGCCAGGCAGGAGTGTGGGGATGTGATATCAGGGGTATTATAGGTAGTAGTGCCTGGTAGAGCACGGTACGGCAGGGTTACATAGGTTCAGAGGTAGAGATTTCAGGTCCAGAGAGTACAAATCCAAAACAAGATTTTGTTTCAACCAACCAGTTGAGTACTCTGTGACTGTGACTCTTTATACTCAACTGGTTGTTTGAAACAAAATCTTGGTCTGGATTTGTCCTCTCTGGGCCTTAAATCTCCACCTCTGCATAGGATCCACTCTATAGTCCTTGTGTTGCATGTCTGCCACTCTGCTTCCCTGTAGCACCTTTTTCTGGTAGCCATGCTGGAGTTATGTAACCCCTCTTCCCCCACAGGCAGCAGTATGCCCAGGCTCTGGCCCAGCAGCAGAAGGCCGTTGCCCTCGGTTCCCCACAGCAGCAGCAGCAGCCGGCACCACAGATCAGCCACTTGCTCCCACCATACCAGGCTGTGAAGTTAAGGTGGGTGATAGTGGGGGATGCAGCGTGCGTCAGCCAAGGGAATGCGGGTGGCTCTGTGTTGTGGAGATGGACATGGAGAGGCGTGTTGGGAAATACTTCATCTTATCCTGTGTTTTCAACCCTTCATATTTCTTTTGCTCTCTCCTTGTAGAACATCAGAACCACCTGTGACTCGTTCCATGTCTGTTCCTGACTCTGGTTCTGTGTGGGAGTTGCAAAACCAGACATCACAACCCTCTGGGGCAGCTAGCGTCCAGCATGTAGCTCATAGTGGTAGGTGTCGTGTCCAGCACTGCTGCACCAGCTCTCTGAGATGGCACAGAGCTGGCACTGCTCCTGAGCATAGCGGGGCTCCTAGAGATTGCTGGGCTGTAGGTCTGAGCAGCACTCTGAGCTCCAGGGCTGCTTATGCAGGGTGCAGAATCCTAGGGAGCAGCTGCATTGATGTGTCTGTCTTTGTTCAGCCTGGGAAAGCGGAAGCGTGTGGGACCTGCCCATAGAACCTATGGCTGCACCACCAACAATCGAGCAGATGCAGCAGCTGGAAAAAGTAAAGGCTGCCCAGGTAGGCCCTGCTTTCCGTGTCTGAGAGCGGCCGTGGTGCACAACACCGAGCAGCATGTCTCCGGCACATTCCATTCAATACCAGAACCCTAAACGCCCGTCGTCACGCTACGTTCCAGCAAACTGCAAATTTTGCCTATTAAGTGTGTAACAAATTTGCGTATGCATCTGTTCTGGCCTCCCAGATGGAGCAGGACAGACGGGAGGCGGAGCTCCAGGCAAATAGGAAAGAGGAGGAGCGGAAGCGCAGGGAGGAAGAGGAGCTGGCGAGACGTTCCAAGGTTAGGAGATCCCTAGAGATGTCCCAGGCCTTCTAAGGCTAGCTGTGATTTTAGGTCTATTCCATTCATTTAATTTAAACGATGTAAAGTTCCTGTTTGGAGGTAGCCATGATTTGAGGATACAGCGCTGGCAACCCTTTACATGTGTGAACAGGAGGAGGCACTAAGACGGCAACGGGAGCAAGAGGCAGCACTACGCAGGCAGAAGGAGGAGGAGGAGAGACAGGCGCAAGAGAGGAGGAGGGAAGAGGAGGAGAGAAGGCAAAGGGAAGAAATGCTCCGCAAGCAGGTGGGCCTGCCGGGGATGGAAGGAAAACGCCCGGCCGTCCAAGCCATTAGCATGAAAGTTACCCCCTCTTTATCCGGTGTCAGGAGGAGGAGCTGCGGAACCAGGAGGAGCTCCGCAGGCAGGAGGAGGAGAAGCGTTTGGCTGAAGAGGCAGCAGTGCGGCAGCGGCTACAGGAGGACCAGAAGAGGAAGGAGCAGGAACAGCGAAAGAAGGAGCAGGAGCTCCAGAGGCAGCAGGAGCTCCAGAGGCAGCAGGAGCTCCAAAAGCAACAGGAGCTCCAACGACAACAGGAGCTGCAAAGGCAGCAGGAGCTGCAGAGGCAGCAGGAGTTGCAGAGGCAAAGACAGCAGCAGCAGGAGGCGCTCCGTCGACTGCAGCAGCAGCAGCAGCTGGCGCAGATGAAGGTCAGTGGCACTGGGAGAGTTTTTGGCGGCATAGTAATTGGTGCCTGAAAGGGTGTCAGCAAGGCAGTTAAGAGCTGAGGCTTGGAGGAAATTGGCACACCCACCCCGGTGAAACACACGTACTGCACTCCTGTTAGACGTCCGTCACTCCCAGTTTAATGTGCCATTTACTCAGCTGTCTGCAGTCCCACAACCGTTCGTCCTTCTCTCTAACCTCTGCAGCTCCCATCGTCCTCCAAGTGGGGCCAGCAGTCCAGCTCCCTGCCATCCCAGCCACAGACTGCCTTATCCCTTGCGGAGATCCAGAAGGTGGAGGAAGAGAGGGAGCGCCAGGCCCGAGAAGAGGTTGGTTCACCCAGCGACTGGCACAAGCTGATGGCGTTTGCGGCTTTTCGGGTGGGAAAGCATAGTTGGCACCAGGGTGGACTGACAAGGAATTCATTACATTCCGCACGCCACAGAAGCGACAGCAGCAACAGCAGCTAATGAAAGTCCTCCAGCTGCAGCAACAGCAGCAACAGCAGCAGGCCAAGCTCTCGGGCTGGGGTAGCGTGGCAAAGCAGCCACCAGCCGCCAAGTCCCTGCTGGAGATCCAGCAAGAGGAGGCCCAGCAGATGAAGCAGCAGCAGCAGCAGAAGAAGGAGCAGCAGATGGGCAGCAGCCAGCAGAGCCGGGCTCAGACGCGAGTGGTGGGTCTGCACCCACTTTTGTTTGTTTTGTTGCAGCTCAGATTTTTCGTTGGTCTAGACATGGGTAAAACGGAACATTCGTATTGGTACTGCTGTTCTTTCCATCCACAGCTGAATCTGGCATTTTAGCTCTCTGAGGTGTAATTTCTGGAAGCTAAAACATGCACATCTGCACAGGACACCTTCCCCCCCCCCGCCACCCCCCCCCCGCCAATCTATGGACACTCAATTTGCCGAAATAAGGCTGAAGGGAAACCGTGGCTGTTGCCTGCTGTCTGAAACAGCAGCCCCCAACCCCCCATACTTGTTACTTCCCAAAAAGTCGTCACTGTTCCTGTAATTCTGCTTTTCCCATAGTTTCCAGTAAGTGAACTTGTTTGTCATCATATCTTAATTTTGTGCTTGGCCCGCTGATTTTACCAGAATATACTTTCCATAATTTTATGATCTTTCTCCAAGACAGCTTCTGCTGTCTCACTTACTACAGTCTGATTCTAAGGTGATCGGTCACTTTGGAGATTTAGTCCTTCACCCAGTTTGCTACAGCTTTGCCCCCCCCAAGGATGTCATGTATCCCATCCACTCTCCTCAGCTTGACCTAAATTGGGTATATTTTTATTGACATTTCAGGCGTGTGTCTGCGCTTTTTTTTGCTCAGACTGAGTCCCCTTGTTCTCAACGTTCCTCACCTTTCCCCATCTGCAGAACAATATGAGTAACTCAGTGTGGGGGTCAATCAGTAGCAGCTCCCCCCAGTGGAGCAGCTCGGAACTGGGCAGCAGCATCTGGGGCAGCCCTGATACTAAGAACTCCAACCTGGGCTTTTGGGATGAAGGCGTGAAGGAGACCACAGTGCCCTCAAAGCGAAACTCCAAGAACAAGAACAATGCCAACTTTGGGTAGGGCACCTTCCCTGGCTGCCGCCTTCACCTTGCCGTCCCTTGGATAGTGCAGCCAAGTGATAGCACTTATCAGTTGATAGTTTTGCTGGAGCGTGACTCACGAGTCTAATGCAGACTGGCCAAGGTCAGCGGTGTTTGTCTGCCTGTGCACAGGAACTCACTGAGTGGCCGGGGAAATAAGAAGGTAGAGGAAGAGGAGCAGAAGTTGCTGAAGCTCTTCCAGGGTGTCACCAACAGCCAGGATGGCTTCACGCAGTGGTGTGAGCAGACCCTGCATGCCCTCAACACCGCCAACAACCTGGACGGTGAGTGAGCCCTTCTCTGCTCCTCACCCCTGCTGCTGTTGGTGTTCATTTGCAACCTGCACTGTAGCTTAATCAGCATGCCACTGGCTAGCCCAGGGGTGGCCAATCTTATCCGCAAAGGGCCGGTGTGTATGCAGGTTTTCACTGCAGCTCCCTAATTGTATTACTAATTAGAGGACTGATTGGCTGAAGAGTCCTCACACCTGGGTTTGAACAGCTGACCTACAGGTTATCCCAAAGACCTGCATACACACCGGCCCTTTGCGGATAAGATTGGCCACCACTGGGCTAGCCTAATAAGCCAGACGGGGCACAGGACATGCGGGAGTTAGCACCAACAATATGGCACCGATTAATGATGATGATAATCAGTTATCAGGTTCTCATCTCTACATTCTTCAGTGAAATATGTTCTCTAAAGGTCAAGTGCTGTTAGCAACGGTGCTAATTTTATGTGGGTGCCTGTTTTTTGAGTTCCTGTTTGCCTGTGGATTCTCACTGCTTAGCATTGCAGTGCTGGATTGGGGAAGCCTGATGGCGGGATGCATCTGTACATGACTGAGCATACCCCGATTCACACTCTGCCTGTCTCCCTTGCAGTTCCTACGTTTGCCTCTTTCCTGAAAGAGGTGGATTCCCCCTATGAGGTCCACGACTACGTAAGAGCCTACCTAGGAGATACACCCGAGGCGAAGGACTTTGCCAAGCACTTTCTGGAGCGTCGTGCCAAACAGAAACCCATGCAGCAGCAGCAGCTGCCACAGCCACAGCAGGTGAGCTGAAGATCCTCTGGAGTCTGAGTGAACACCCCCTATTTTCCCTGCATCAGCTAGTGAAGTCAGATCAAACTGCAGAAATTGTGGTGGTGGTGTTGTAATGTCAGGTTTTACAAAACCTGCATTTGATGCTCCTTTTTCTTTAAAAGGATTCTGTCTGGGGAGTTAACCAGACTGGATTACAGTCCATCTTCCAGTCGAATCATGCAAGTATGCAACAGTCCAGCTTTGAGACCGTGCAGTCTGGGAAGAAGAAGAAGAAACAAAAGATGGTACGAGCTGACCCCAGCCTCTTAGGTGAGTGTCCGGAGACCCTGGGGCTTTAGGCCTGGCCTGGCAAGCCAGTTTGATTTTGATGTATCATTGTTTATTGAATGCGTGAAACTGCGGGTTTCTGCCGTTCTGAATTCACTCTCTTGCCTCCCCAGGTTTTTCTGTGAATGCGGCATCTGAGCGGCTGAATATGGGGGAGATTGAGACAGTGGAGGACTTTTGAAAAGCCTTCGGACTTCTGCCGACTCTGAACATTTCCATTCTCAGCAAATACAGTTTTACCCTATCAGCATTTAAACGAAAAAAGAAAAATAGCTACAGCCCCCTTTTTAAGTTGAATTTCAAATGGGAACTACCTCCCCCCAGCCCCCCTCCCCCCCCCCAATGTTGAAAAGGAGGGACTGTCACCACTTTTCTGTCACCGTATTTCACTAAGTGGCTCAGCAGTTAGTTCAGGCTAAAAGCTTCATCTCTTGATTTCAGGTTGGGGGAGGGGTGGCGTGAAGTTGGGGAGTCATGAGAACTAAATGCCTTGGCCACCAGAGCCCGATCTCATGCTCCCTCTGACTTTCTGAACCCACAGACCCACAAGTGGATGTGTTTCCTCTCCCAAAAAAATTCATCACTCAGTACTGGTGCTTATATCTGCAAACTGACGTAACCAGAGGGTGAAATTCCGCCGTCACATTTGGAGGACGAGCAGACAGAATGGGAAAATGCATAATCTCTTGTATTTATTTAAAGCTTTTCCATTTTCTTTTTTTATTTTCTTCCCTTATCTGCCAGTTGTTCGTGGGACAAGAAATATGACTCTGGAGGATGTCCTGTTTTAAGGGCGTGTTCAAACAGTTCTGAGTAGTTACCAATTTCTTGTAAAATACTAGCCTGTTAAAAAAATAAACTTTAAATTCTGCAACTGTATTATAAAATATTGGAGTGATGGGTTGTCCTCTTCATCTCCCTTCCCCTTTTTGTGGCCATGGGTTTGACCAGTTGTTTTGTTCATTTTTTTTCTCATTCATTTTCCAAAACGGAATAAACTTTTCTTTTGGAATTTGGTGTCCCTCCCCCACCCCAGCTAAGGTCCAATGTTCCCTGCCCATGTGTCATGTACAATAAAGTTCCATGTTCTTCTATGCCCGGCATTGACCTGGCACTTTTAAAAATGTACTTGAATATATGTATACTGCATTAAGGTTTGCTGATTTCAAACATCCTGTTTAATCAGCCCTCAGTACAACAAGAAATGCAAGCTTCCATGTCTCGCATTCCTCAAAAACACTTTTTGCTAAGTATGTTTTGCACTGGCTTTCAGAAGCTCATCTTTCAGCACTTAACCTGTGGACTCGCACTGTGCATCCCCCTGGTCGGGTGGCAGCTGTATCGCTTTTCCAGCTAATATTCCAGCAGAGGTGGAGATTTCAGGTCGAGTATAAATTCAGACCAAGATACTGTTTCAACCAACCAGTTGAGTATAAAGAGTCACAGTCACAGAGTACTCAACTGGTTGGTTGAAACAAAATCTTGGTCTTGATTTGTGCTCACTGGACTTGAAATCTCCACCTCTGTAGTCCAGTAGGGTTTTCTCATAGCGAGCCATGGTTGAATAAGAACAGCAAGCCTACGCTGCTAATGAGGAGAATTGGAATGCTGCTGGCGGCGGTCTAAATGGATTGACCCTCCTGCGGTTGTTTCATGCTGCCCCTACAGCTCCCTGCGGCATTGTCGTGGTTGGCAGCCACGCAACTAGGAAGCATTTCACTCCCATCTGGGAAGCTTGCTATCATTGCTTGTACCACGACGGGGGAAATTACACTTTAAAACCTGTTGTGTCTCGGGTCCGTGAGCGTGCCTGCCGCGTGTTCCTGGTGGTGATGCTGAGATCAGGTACATGTTGTGTGGAGCTCACGTTTTGATCTGCAGATTTTAGATTAACTGTAGGTGGGAACATACCTGGATTCTCATATTCCTCAGTTGCGTCCACTGCATTCTTAGCTCTCTGCCACATGTGATGGCAGTAAGTACCGCTGATGAAACTGCAGTGTGGAAGATGACAATGTCCTTTAGCTGTCCTTAAGCATATATACTTAAAGACCTTTTTTAAGTAGCAACCAGCTGCTTGTCTGTGTGTAATATACATGTACTGTGCTTGACATTCCAGATAATCCCGTTATTTCCACTTGTGTAGTAAGAGTAAGAAGATCGGGCACGGTTGGGGGTGGGTGTCTGCCCAGCGTCCTGGACTGAGCTGGTGCGCGTCCCTGCCAAAGGCACTGAGCGCTTTCCTCTCTCAGCATCCGCTTTGCTGGGTGGGGACATGGTGAGAAGTTTGGCTGGATGGTCTGACTCGCCCAGGAATGAACGAAAGCACCACTGCGTGTGTCTCTGGGTGCGAGGTGCTGAGCTGACAAGGTCCTTATTGTACAGAGGTGCCCCCACTGCCCTCCCTTTCCCCCACCTTTTTTTTCGGTTTCCTTTGAGGGCATGTCGCTGGGCAGCCTTCTTTAAGCCATGCCTCAGGAGCAGCAGAGGACCCTCGCAGAAGTCGCACAGGAAGCATGGCTGCAGGCTGCATCTCCACACTCCTCTGGCTGACCGTCCTGAGCCTTTGCCTGGCCACTGCCCGCTCAGGTATGGATCCGCAGTGTTCTCGCCTGACTTGCCGATGTGTGTTAGTGTGTGTGCATGCATGCTCTCTGCATCCTTGCGGGAGAACTTACCTAAGGTTACCCTCTAACTAAATGAGAACAGAATGAAAGGTTTTGTAAACATCTCCATGATGTTGAAATGTCCATCTTATATGGGAATATTAGTAAGGAATTAAGGAATAAAGTTTTCTATCAAAATTGGCTCTGTACAGTAAATACTGAGATTTGTGTTTTTGTATTTGCTGCACTTCCCCTGAGGTGTTCAGTTGGTCTGTACTGCCTTGTTTTTTTGTTGCACTCTGGTGAGTTTGATGCCCAGTGCTTGAAGCTTCAGTCCCACCATTGGCTCATTCTTATTTTACTTTAATGAATGATTGGACTTGAAAGGCTGAGTGGCTTGAAGCAAGCTGGAGTTCTTTTCCTTAGCTTCAAGTGACTCTTCACATCCATCACACCATTTTGCAAAGGCTTGGCTAGGGAGATGGGTGAGAGTCAAGGACTGGACAAAGCGGGGGTTTGTCCGGGGGTCTGTACCTTGAGAAATGACGACACGGACTGGGGAGGACGACATACTGCGTACTTTCACAGCACTTTCTCTGAGAATCCCAGTTCAGGGAATGCTACAGACTTAACAGGGTCATTTGCAGAACCCTGTTGGTGACCGTAAAGGCTGGTTTTGCAAGCCTCACTGGGACCATACTGGGAGGACAAAATGGGAAAGCTGCTTACCTAGTAACTTTATAAAGAATGCATTTGTGATCCAGGGACCGAATCCTATGGACAGAATGAGTCATGGAAGCTGACTTTAGTCCTGCCTGTTCATTCTCCTGGGTAAATATTACACCCACTCTGCCTAGGAGAATCTATCAGTCATGAAGTAACAACACTACTTAGTAAGCAGACAGAATTATCTCTGAAATATCTCGAACTTTCTCACAGGAAGGAGGTGTTCTTACAAGGGTGTGATTCTCGGAGTGATGTCATGATGTCAGTGGCTTGGATGTGTGACCCCTTCCAACCCCACATCTGGACTGTGATGCAACACAAATATTTACGGCAGTAAAGCCTTGTAGACCCTGGACCTGCTAGGGTTTTATTTTGGGAATGGATTCTACTGTGTTTATCATGATAAATCCAAAATGTGGAGGGGGGGTGACCTTACCTCAGTATCTCCTCCACATTAGAACATAATGTTGAGGTTCTGTTCATTCTCCTCCCCAACAAATAATACAGAAGCTATTCAGTGATATGCTATCAGCAAAATATCCAAGGTATATCTCATGACTGATGCCAAGGGCCAAAGTGCTACGACATGAGATGAATAGGGTTTCAGTTCAATGTAGTCGTATGTTTTCTGACCAGATTCCCTGCAGGATCCCAGTTCTCCTTCGTACAGGATGGAAACAGCTTATACTGATTACGAGCAGAAGCTTTGTGGACAGTCTGCTGGCTGGGCTGCTCTTGCAGCTAAGGCTTTTTGTATCGAAAGCCAAACAGTGTTGTTTGGACAGGTGAGACTAGGACACTGGGTGTCTGGTCTGGGGAAAGGATACTGCTGCTGTTGTGTGGGAACCTCTGTCTAATTGTTAGATATATGCCATTGACAGCCATCTATCTTGGTGACCTGAGATCATGTTGGTTGACCCTCTTACCAGAATGGATGCCTGAGAAACTTTATTCGCTGTCTGCAGAGGTGGATATTTCAGGTCCAGTACAAATCCAGACCAAGATTTTGTTTTAACCAACCAGTTGAGTACTCTGTGACTGTGACTCTTTATACTCAACTGGTTGGTTGAAACAAAATCTTGGTCTGGATTTGTCCTCTCTGGACCTGAAATCTCCACCACTGTTCCACAGCATTGTTTGCTGTTCTAGCCGTAAAATGATAAAAACAAGGATATCTAGACTTCTGGCAGTGTATTAACAGTATGGTCGTCAGCAGTATTCCTTCTGGGGAAGCACATTGAACATGCAAACTGATTGATGCGTCGTGTGTTTTGCCCAGGAATGCAGTGTCGCGCTCAGCCGCCCTGTTTTTCCCTGAATCCTCACTACACGAGAAGCTCAGCGGCCAGACATTTCACAGGCTCTGCCTACCGCCAAGGAACACTGCGTTCTCGACGTGTCGATTGTCCCTCGTCATCAGCGAGGCCATGTGAAGCTGGCGGGATGAACTTAAGCCTCCAGATCATGGGGAGCTTTAGCCTGACGAGCTTCTGCTGTGCCATAGGCATGGTTTTCGAGACGTTCCACATTGCAGCAGAAGTGCTAAAGCGAGTGGGAGGTAGAAGCCACTTTCAAACGCTGCCTGGAAAGATGAATATAGACACAAACCGTTTCTCTGTGCCAGCGAGATGGGGGGGCACTTTTCCCTTATTTGCGTGTCTCTCTTCTACGTTTCCCCTTTTCCCTCCTTTTTAAATATTTTTTTCACAAGGAGAACTTTTTCCACAGCTTTTTGGTAAATAAGTTTGTTTAACATCCTGCACCATCGTGGAGTATTCGCCCACTCCCGGTTTTTAGGAACTCTCTCTGCCCAGGCCGCACAAGCAGCTTTTGTGACCAGCCGAAAAGACCCCATTGATGGGAGGGCTGGCACCCTCCCAGGATGCTGTACCTGTAGCATGTTCCAGCGCCGACAGGGCGGAGCTGCTCTGTGGCCAGTAATCAGACAGCGAATCACTACACTCTAAAAATACTGCTACCTGACAGTGAGGCGGGCAGGCTAAATGCAGGAAGAAGTCTCCTTTTCATGAAGCCTGTGATCCAAAAATCGAAGGGCCCCCCTATCGCCCTGGCAGACAGAGAGAGATGTTTGTCCCTCCTGATGTTAGTGAAGTAGGAGCTACACTGGGACTTTGAGAACAGGAACAGGAATTCCATGTGTAATCCCATCAAAGGTCATCAAGGACACTGCATAGATACAATAAGCGCTTCAAATGGCTAGTCTTCCAAACCCAGGGAGTGTGTGTCTGTGTCTGTGTGTTTGTGTGTGTGTGGTGGGGGTGTAGGCTGCCACATGGGTGTGAAACATTGGACAGTGTCAGGCTGCCCGGGCCTGTGGAATGTGAGCAGGAGATGCGAGAGGCCTGGGGCAGAGGTGACCTGAAAACAGCACAAATGCCCCATGCTCCCAAATGCCCCATTATCAACACAAAGAATCGCTTTGACCAGAAGCCCTTTGGCTGTGGGTGTGGGTTTTGAAGAAGGCAGTGGCAGAACATCAAAGGCCCTGACTCAAAAGCTTGATGGAGCATATCTGACCATTGCTGGTATCAGTGGTGCAGACCTTCTCTGCAGGCCTTAGACTGGCTTTCTGAAAAAATCTCATAGTTGCCTTTCTTATTATGGTTTTTACTCAAGATAAAAAAAAAAGAATCTGCACATCATGTTTCTGCAGAGACCGGGGCCGATGCTGCCCCCACGGTACCACAAGATGACCCCGAGATATCATCCGGCGGTGGGGTGCATGACATCACCACCAAAGGTCCCTTACATAAACACCCGGAAACCACCTTCACGTTCGACTATGAGGACACCACCCGTACCCAGGATGGACATGGAGAAGCAGGTGGAACATGGAGAAATTTTAGAAGATGTCGTGGTGCTGTAAACAGAATGGCTACAACAAGCCTTAGAATCAGAATTTTCTATTGTCATTGCATAATTGTACAAACTTGGCTCATATCAGCATTACTGAACAACAGCAAACACACATGGTAAAAGCCAGCTACAGGAACAGCACATATAAATACAGAGTGAACTGCAGAAGCATGGCAACATGGTGCTGTAGTAATGATGTGTGTGTGTCCCTCTCTAGGCATCCTCAGCCCTGGTGCCATCACTGCCATCATCATCGCTGTGATCCTGGGAGCCTCTGTGCTCATCGCCCTCATCGTCATCACGCTGAAGAAGTTCACCGCTGCCTAGAGCTGCCACGGCCACCACCTCTCTGCCGTAACCCCCTCCAACTCCCCGGCGCAGCCAACCGGGGTCCATTAAGCCCCACCTCCGCTCCGCCATATGACTGGGGGTGGGTGACATGAGAGTACCAGGTGGTGTACTCTGGGGTGGAGATCCACAGCGCCACCTATTGTCTTTGCAATGTCATGTACTTGCCATGTGTATATTGAGATACTCTTTTCCATCCCATTTGAGCAGAATTTTTGGATACCTTAAAATACATTATTACTATTTGTTTATGTTTGCAGCTTTGCTGTCCTCTTCCAGTTTATTTTTTATTTTTTTGAAGAGAAATATTAAGAGAGTGTTGCCTGCCTTTACATATTATGGCCACATGGGGGTGTTTAGAGGCAACATAATTTACCCCAAACACCTTGTTCTCACTGTAGCAAAAAGCTAATGCCAACCAAATTGATACCCTCATAACCCCAAGAAAGAGAAATTACACTGCGGGGAGTGTATTCAAAGTAAACACCCCCCCCCCAACAGGTTTAAGGTCACTGTGTGGATTATACTGTTGTACATAATGGGAGTCAGTTTGAGCCAAACACAATTACTGTGATTTTGCTTCAGTTTAGGGGGGAGATTTTTGACATGAAAGTATAGATTTTTATGCTTGGCTGATACTGTTGATCCAGTAGGTAAAATGTAAACTGATTTCTGTAGTCAGTCTAGTGCTGTATAGATCTGTAAATAAATACTTAGTTTTACGTTAATATGTTAGTTTTTTTAGTGTAGGTGTTTGAGTACACAGCGTGGTTCTGTGGGCAGCGAGTCATGTGTGCGTTTCTCACGGGACACAGAAATATGTGAAGTTACATGCGTCTCCTTTCCTGAAAGCAAGTCATTGATTCTGCAGCAAGAGCACCCATGACCAAAGTGGATACAATTTAAAATGAAGTGTAATGATTTCAGGAGTCACATGATAAGCAGCTGTATACCCCCAGCCCCCACATTGACCTCTGCAACACATTTGGCTTTTAATGGTTTTCCGTAGATTAGAAAAAAGCCAGAAAAGGTATTGACTTGTGTTTCTGAATTATTTTTTATTAACAATAAATTAAATATTACAAAATGATATGACAATTTCCTCACTTATCTCCACACACAAAGCAAATTTACACATACATGCACACATGTGTGCTGTGCACATACATGCACACATAGATGGGGAGGCCAACCTGCCCACACTCTTCTCTCAAACAACTTCAAAGTTCTGGCAGATTCCATCCAAATTCTTAGGGCACAAGATGTCAGACTGGTTCTGCAGGAAGTTCCTGGTTGCAGGCTACCCCCCCCCCCCCCATATCTCCAAATTATTATATGACATGTTGCTTGTGCAGTGATTTTGCAATATTTTCTTTCTTCATTGAGTTATCTTAAACAGATCGAACAACAATAACAGCAAGTGAAACAACACTGTCAGCTGATTTCATAGCTCTATATTGTTGTATTTGCTTAATTCAAGCTTCGTTTGTAAAGATTACAGCATGTTGTGGTGCAGCGGTAAATCCAGGAAGATGGACATGCTGTTGGCTCTTCACCAAGAGGAAAAACACCTCTGCGATCCTCCCTCCTCATCCTCACACAGAAAGGTTCACGGTGAGGTGCATTCTGGGTCCTGGTCCCGGAAGACTACGCCGCTCCAAGGATTAAAGAAAGCATGTAATGTATGCTAATGCAAATGCTAACGTTGAGGTGTGCAGACGGAATGATCAGCAGCAGGAAGGTGGTTCCTTTCAGGAAAGGTCACGACGTTTTTGACCCCTTGACGCCCTCAAAGGTAACGGCTTAACACAAAATAACAGGGAAGTGGGAGGGACATACCATAGCAACTCTCTAGTCCTGTATTGATTGGTGGGGTCGTAGCCAATCGGGGCTGACAACTTTCTGCGGACCTCTGGCCCGGGAACCGGCCAGCGAACGGCCAACGGCACCCCCCTTGGCCTGCTGTATCCTCTGGCACTCACGCAGGTTCTGCGCCCGCAGCTCCTGGTTCTTGATCTCCTCCACCACCCGGATGGGAAACCAACCCTTCTCGCCATCGTGAAGCCTCTCACCCAATATCCAGCCTGGAGTGATCAAAGTCATTCATTTAGGTTTTAAATTCTACAGGCGTACAAAATGCATATAGAAAAAATGCCTCTGTGGTGTAAAATCAAACTACGATGAGGCTGCATTCAGTCCGGGAAGGTGAATTCCACTCACCGTCGTCAGTCCTCTCCAGGATGTTGAGAATGTCAGCCATCTCGATGGAAAGTTCATCGGGTTCTTGTGATGAATAGGACTGTATGCACTGCACTTGGGGTGAGTCTGAGAAACAATCCATGGTTATCATCATTATCACGGTACACATCTCCCCACCTGGCAGAAAGAGAGCCTGCTGCTCACATTTACATTTTTAGCATTCTGTTTACTTAACAGATGCTTTAATCCAAAGTGACATAGAATTGAGGAGGCAGTCAATGTGTCCCTGGAGCAATTTGGGGTTAAGGGGCCAGCTTAAGAGCCCAGCGGTGAATTCGCAGTCAACCCCGTGACTTAAACCACCGACCATCCACTGACAGGCCCGGGCAGCCTAACCAGCTGAGCTACATACCGCACCCCTAATCCCACGACTCGGGTGGGACTCAAACTTAACTTAACTTGCTACCTACTTAACCACAAGAAGGGTACCATCCTACAGCACAGCCAGCCGGACCTAGAGCTTAACGAGGCTGTTTTTCATGATGGCAGCACAGCTCTGGGTGTTGAAAACAGTAAAGGGAGTGATACAGCAGTGAGATCACAGTCCCACAGTCAACAGCTGCAGCAGAAGGTGGGACGGAGGAAAGGGGGTCCGTATCGGGGGGGTGGTGGTGTATGTAAATGGCATCACCATCCTTTGATTGGCAGCCCAGCAGCAGATGCACGGCAGAGCCACAAGCACAAAAAAGCCTGATTTCCCCTGTGTTCCCATCCACTAATTTTCCCCGCAGGCAACGCAGGCCCTGTAATCCCCAGAGGAATGCGACACTGCTCTGGAATCGGCTCTAATTGCTGTGCAGAGAAACGGGACACTACAGAGCTCCCCACGCTAATCCCACACGCCGGCGGGTGTCTGATCTGGGGGGACGGGGTGCACGCTCTCCACCCTCATCTGACATGCAGAAGGCGGGGGGCGTACCTTAGAGATGGGTTATGGGCCGTGCTCACTAATCCAATATGTTTATACATCTGCCCCCCCCTCCAGCCGCTAATGCTCCAGTGGGTCACAAATCCACATTAGCATGTGTCCAGTGCTAGCGGAAGCCTATGGGACACCGGCTTGCTAAATCAGAGCCCCCTCAGTAAATGACACCCTAGGTGGCCACCTGTGTTGCCTAATGGGTTATGGTGTTGGCATCGAATAGGACGCTACATCACAGGCACCATCCGCCTCTGCTGATGGATCATTCACCGAGTCTCCTAATATACTCAACGTTGTAGCGAGACTCACCTGGTTGGTGGGCGCTGGTGGAGAGGAAACGCGTGCGCCGGTTGGGAGTGAGGGAGCAGATCCAGCGCAGCTTTTCACTCCTGCAGGGGGCAGCAGTGCATCGCAGCACCAAAGCAGAGTATCAGACGATAGAGAAAAGCATGACAAACCTGCAGCACAGTGTGGATTCAGGGTTAGAAGCTCACACGCTGGAGGTCTTGAGCAAGTAGGTGACCTGCCGCTCTTCCTGGTTCTCCAGAAGGTTGAGGGTGAAGACGTTGGCCAGCATCTGGCCCTGGTCCTCCATGTCCTCCGTCCTCAACATGGCCCGAGTACAGGAGTCCAGAACCTGATACTTTTCCCCACTAACCCAAAATAAGTCCAAATGGATCAGATTCATTTAGTTTAATTTCTGTTCTCAGTTTTTTTTTATTCAAAAATGATTTTATGCAGCGATAATTATTAGAATAAACAGGATCAATGTCCTTGCAATTGGCCTTAGTTATAGTATCGCTGCTATTTCAAAGTTCACCGTAACCTGCAAGTATCCTGCCACACCTGATGGTGGCGATAGACTCACTTTGAGCTTTTCTTGGTAATGAGCAGCAGATTGTTGAAGAGGAAGAGGTAGAGGGGCTGGTAGAGCTTGCGGCTGCGCATGGTCCTGGTGTTCTTGGGTCCGTTCATCTGCTGGAGCTCGCCCTTCTTCAGCAGCCAGCGGGAGTGCGAGATCACTGGCACCGACTGGGGGGACACACGCACGGGGGGGGAGGGGGTCAGCTTCATGGGAATGGGCTCAAATGACTGAGGCAGTCATTTGATGCCTTTTTTTTTTAGTACTTATGTAAGATGATACCCAGGGGGGAATTTTTTTCACATAGCAGCAAAGTACATGAAGTGCACAGATACCAACACAATAGCAAAGTGCAAAGTGCAGAGAGAGCACACACTGGGCAAACAATATTGTTCAGGTAATAAATCAATAGTCCTACGCTGAGAAAATTCGGTATGCATCATGCTACCTGCCACTATGGCACATCCAGGACCAGTTACCATGATGCATTTTCACAGGAACCTGCTTGGCTGTCAGCCCCTGAGAAGCAGATGTGTCATACGTGGCCCATCCCAGCCCTCCTCCTGGCCAGCTCAGCCAGCCTCATCAGCAACGCTACCTTGCATTTGAACTCCAGCATCTTCTCGATGCTGATGAGCTCTTCCGTCCTGCTCATCTTCCTCACGCCCTCATTGCACTCCTTCACTATCTGTAAGAGGCACGGGCACGTGATGCAGACACCAGCACACCTCCCCTGGCATTTGGGCATCTAAGGCAGGGGTGTTAAACTGCAGGCCTGGGGCGCCGGAGCCCTGTGTAGCTTAGATCTTTCCCCGTTCCACCACAAATGATTCAGCTCAAGAGCTGTGTGGTAATTAGCACAAGTAGTTGAATGTGGTGTGTTAAATGTGGGGAAACCCAAAAATGTGCAGGGCTCCGGCCCGTGATCTAAGGTAAGGTTTAACACGCACCCTCTCCAACTCTTCATGGGCCTTGACAGCGTTGGCCTCTCTCTCTGAATTCTCCTCAGCCTTTTTCAGGATGTTCTGTGTCAAGAAACAAGGCAATCAGGAAATGTGATTTGTTGAGTGGGACCCCGCCTCTGCCCATTATCTTGCTCTTGGCCAATCAGCTGCGGTTTTCATTCAGGACATGTTTGGAGGCACAACAGTAGGCTGCCTCTACAGCTCATGCATCGGGTGTCCCAACTAACCTGAACCAGCAGCTTGAGTCGCGTGATCCTCTGAAAGGGGAGGATGAGGAAGGAAGTGAAGGACAGGCCCCGGACTTTGGGCTGGTTCTCCAGCTTGGCCATTGTCTCCCGGAAAGGTGCGTTTCCCTGTCTGGGACAAAGCACACAGCTGCTTGACCGAGAGCACCGTAGATCTCGCCTCCTCCCATCAGAGGTCTGAAGAGGAAATCAGCTTTCTGTTCCAATGCAAATGCAATTCATGAATTTGACAAATAGAGGGCACTTTCCTGAGTCTGTATACTGATATCTAGTATCTGATCCTTTTATCTGACAAGTTAAAGTGTTACCAGTTTATACAATCAGGTGAGTTAGCACCACATGTTCTAATTCCTTGCTGTGCGGTGATAGATTAAAGCAACAAGGGCAGGTATCACGTTTAAGGTATCAGACGTCCAAAAGTTATGGTGAAAGTACAATTAGCTGTCTGTAAACCTGCATACAGCTGCAGTCACACACTTGAGCGGCAATCATGAAAAGGAAGCTTCTGGCTTCTTGAGTGTCCTCGTCACTCAAACGTCAAACTGTGAGCCTTGTGCGCGCTTGTATTGCTACACCCATTCCAAGGTGTAAAGCTACGCTTCACGGCAGACATGCGCTCACGTCACTCCGCTGCCGCAGATAAGAAAGCACCGAGCGACTGCTCCCCATCCGCTCTCATTTCCCTAACTCCATCGCCATGGAGACTGTGTTTTTAATAGATTTTCGCTTAATCATTCCAAGTGTGTGGGAACGGCAGCATGCGCTATGCTAGGCATGAGGCAGTGAGAATGGGGTCTGCGTTAAGAGCCACACCCATATGAGGATGGAGCACACAAAAAGCATGACAGAAAGCCATGAGTCAGCTGGCGCTCAGCCAGCGTCAAACCATTACAAAGTGTTGTGTATTAGTAGTATTGTGTTAGCATTATGTGTTAGCAGTGTTTTGTCAGTGACTGCTGCTACGATTGGCGTTCTTTAAACGTCAAAAAAGAAATGCCTGCTTTGACTTCTAATCCAGGTTCTACAAAGGCTAACCCTACCGTAACAGCAGACTCGCTAATGTACGAAATAATTTCTCTCTCTTTTTCTCTTTCCTACTTGCTGTCTTGCAGCACTACTCCGCTAGCCCTCGCTGTACCCACAATATTCGTCGGTAGTGTTTCTCCTGGTAGCCCTGGTTGATCACGTAGTTGATGAAGACGTGGAAGTGCTGCACGGCGTGCTCGTAGACAATGTCGCACACGTCCGAGATCTGGATGGACTGCTCCACTCGGTTTTCCAGGTCCATCAGGAACCTGCACAGCAAAGTCCACATCAGCGGGGGACAGGTGACCTCAAACGGGCAAGTAAGCAAACACAACATGAAAGCTCATCACTCTGTCTCAAACACAAATCCAGTAAGTAGTTCAGGCATCAGAGAAGAAATGAGGTGGAAATGGGAGATAAATACCACACAACTTATTAACAACATAAATACTTTGAATCCTGTGTTGGGGGTTACCTCTCGCTGGCCTTCATGACCTCCTCGATGTTGGAGAAGAGGAAATGCATGTCCGTTTGGCCGAGAGTGTTGACCAGCACCGGGTTCTTAAGGAAGTGGGTCTCTAGTAGCTCAAGGCTCTTATAATATGATGCCTCTGAGGTCACCAGCTCAAACATGGCCTTCAGGAGAAAGTGACACAGGACAGGCCACGTCACGTGTGAGGAAGAGGGGTGTTTAGGGCAGTTTTCAGACGTGGCATCCTTTCCCAGTGCAGCCCTATGCTCCTCTGTAAAAACACCCCAGTGCCTTCTCCATCCCTGAAGCTACCACACCACAATCTCACCTGTAGGACCAGGTGGGCCATCTGTTGATAACACTATATTATCCCTAGCAGGGTGGGTTTATTTCAGCTCCCCCCTCACCCCCCTAGTATAGTGACTGCTTGTGGCCAGAGGGGGCTCTCCAAATTTTGGGGGCCCCATGCACATGTGTGGTTTGAGTGGTGGTAAACACTGCTGCTGATTCTTAGCTACATGCCACACCCCCATCGGCCAAGCTCTTCCCCCCTCACCTCCTGCATAATGATCTCCTTCTGTGGCAGGGTTGACAGGAGGCCACTCTGCCGGACCACGTCCAGGTTCTGCCACAGGCTGAGGGACTGCGAATCATTCCTCAGCTGAAGCTGCAAGGTGGGCGGGGCCACACCCACAGATCCAGCTCCGCCCCCTGCCTCGCCTCCCAGCTGTAGGGTATCCAGCTGCCTCCGCTGCTCGATCTCCTGCTGCTCTGATGTGTCCCTGTACTCCTGGTACAGGAAGGCTGTGGGGCAGAGAGCGGAGGTCTCTACTGGGGAAGCATTCAGCTCATGCTCAGCGCTGACGGAGACCGCAGCTTCAGCACCGCAGCAGGCGGGGGGGCAGGGTAACGCAGCACATCAAACAAGAAGTTATGAAATTGCGAATTTCGCCATCTGGCCGACTTCCACGCGATTCTGAGAAGCACTGACATTTGGAGCTGTAAAGCTATTGTACTTTTTTTTTTTTTTTGGCAAAATAAGTGATTGCGATGATTTCATAACCGAATAAACTTTTTCCCTGGCGTGGGGTGCTGGTCTAAGTGCTCCCCGGACGCACAGCACTGCTGTGTGGGAATGTCTTCTTTAAATGCGAAATGCAATAGAGACACTGAGAACCTGTTACATAATGACCTTAAATGCTATCTGCGCACGTACGGAGGTGGGCATGAAGCACTGGCGGTTACATAACGCAACACGTCTGATCTACACAACCCCCTCCCCACCCCCCAGGCCTAAAGTTCCTAACGGGAGGCAGAAAAGAGTTTCCGAACAACAGGGGGCAGCGAATCGAAATAGCTTTTTGTGAGGATGATTAATCATAATTGTGCAGTCTCATTCATTCCTGTCATCGCAGGAGCTGCATGGCGAGCTGCAGACACAACATCAAATATGGCCTGGACTGGCTACTCGCATGGGGGGGGGGGGGGGTAGACGAGTGGACTCACGGATGTTCTTGATGATCTTGATGCTGTGGCAGATGGGAGACCTGGGGCCATCCCACTTGTCCGGGGGCTCGTCATTCTTCACCAGTCTGTGATGATGGGGGGGAGAGACTCGCGTTATGGTGGACTGATGCTCGGCTGGACTCCAGCCTCACTGACAAATCCTGTGGACATTCACCCTCATGTTTTCCCTTCAAATCCCTCACTGGAGATTCTTCCACAATGCAAACGCCCCCCCTGCCATGAGCACGTCCACCTCCAAGGGCGCAGTGATGACTTCAAGTTCTTACTAATTAACGAGCATCCACTTCTTCTACAGAGCCCTGCGTGTGTGAAGTCCTGGACCCCAGGAGCCCCACCTCACTTAGACAGACCCTCTATCGGCACATAGCTATGCTCGCCCCACCTGTCGTGACAAATCCCTCCCATTTATCAAGCCCTCTTTGTGATTTTTTTCCCAGGAAAATGTGAACGTGCCCTTGATCAAAACAGCATTGAAGAACAAGATTTATAATCCGTTTCAGCCCACGGACGGAAAACCGCACATCGGAAAGCAAGATCTTTTCTTAAATTTTCCTTATACAGGAGATGGAGGAAAGAACTTGGCATTTCTGTGTATGTGTCAGATCGATCAAAAGTGTGAACCGGGAATGTCACGCTCACACATGCTGAGGGTGACCTGCATGCACTACCCGCTGCCACGGCGACCCTCCCGCTCTTACCTCAGTTTTACCGCGTCCGGCTCCGCTGCCCCCCCAGGCTCCAGGCCACCCGGACAGGTGCCATCACCCAGCTCCCGCACCAAGCAGTCAGCCATCGGCGCCACGAGGCTCTCCATGATGCCGTCACGCCGCGGACTCCTGGAGACGTGCGATCCCGCAGCACAGTCGGTGCGCTGTCCGTTGCGGGGGGGCAGGTCCGGCCCTCGCAGCCCCCTTCTCGGCACCGCCTCTGCGGGGGATGCCGGCGCCGCCGCTCCACTCTCCAACACACGTGGGCTTCTGGGCTCCTGGTTGCTCAGCAACACAGTCGGATATTCAGAGGCTGAGGTAGGACTAAACGATAGAGAGAAAAACAGCAGGATGAGGGGGAATGGCGGGGTGACAACAGCGGCCCCTGGAGGCAGGGATTTGGGCTGAACAAGCTATTTAAAACTCAAGACCTACTTCACTAATGGTCTATAAATACTTTAAATAGAAACCGTTTTGTCCTAAATTCAGCTGCTGTTTCAGCCCAGATTCTGCCCCTTAATTGGTCATGATAGATAATAATTGGAAATTCACCTTAGTAAGGAGTGAGAGCTGTGGGTCAGTGCTGTCTGAGGCTCACAAAATCTCCAGGATCTCACAATAAGCGTGCATGTGTGTGTGTGTGTGTGTGTGCGAGCGGGTTTACCTATCCTTATGGGGACATAATGTCCCCATAATGTGATAAATA
>JAOYFF010000038.1:19433807-19445332 GCA_025773925.1 Cryptomyrus ogoouensis | reverse complement strand
TCATAGTTAGCGTTAGCATTTTTCCCATTGAAATGAATGAGCGGTCCCCATAAGAATATGTATACCCTACATGCGCGCGCGCGTGTGTGTGTGTGTGTGTGTGTGTGTGTTTCTGTGTGTGTGTGTGTGTGTGTGTGCACTGTGCCAGTTGGGGAGCCCCCAGTCGACCTCACCGATGTGCCCAGAGAGCCGTCCTGTGGCCGTCAAGCATTCCGGTGTTCGATTGGTTACTGCTCCGACTTTTGTAGGCCGCGTCAGAAGTCGGTCTCGTCGAGCCAGCTGGATCTGTCAGAAACACAACAAAGGGAGGGGCGCTGATACGGAGACCCAGGACCCCCCCCCACATGTACCCGCCAACCCCAGAGGCAAGCTGCAGCTTTATGATGGCTTGGAAACCTTGGGAAAAGTAATCTGTTGCCACAGGCCTCCAGTACTGCCTGAAACGCTAACTCTCCCCACGCAGTTACCCATGGAAGATGTGAAGTCAGACCAGCCGGCACAACCAGTCTCTCCCAGGCACATACCATAGCACCCCCTAGGGGGGCATCACCGGTGGCACCCTGAGTGTGGAGAAGACAGGGCAGTATTCCGATCCTCTGCAGCAGGCTCATTCGCACACATCAAAATGCGCCCCCCCCCCCCACCCGGAACAGTGCCCAGGGGGACGGGGAAATGCGCGCCTGAACCCAGCCACAGGCACCGTCTTTTGCTGCAGTACCACTGGCAACACACCGCACCAGGTGCATGACAGCACTATCATACAAATTTGTTGGATCAGTGCTTAATTTGCCCTGATCCAACAAATAACACAGCAGCGTTTTCAGATACGCGACATTTCTGCATCCTACATCTGGGTCATATAGTCATTTTAACAAACAATAAAATGAAAGTGTCGTCAAAAGTCAGCACAAAGTCCAATCTTGTTTTACAATTGTGTGCAGACACATAAAACACTGCCTCACTGACAATCCAATGAGTTAAACTATATCAGTAACTCAGCTAGCTATACTATACCAGCAATGTAGCCAGCTAAACTGTAACAGCAAAGCAGCTACCTAAACTATAACAACAATGTGGCTAGCTGGACTATACCAGCCATACTAGCAGGAAACTAAAAGGTGAGAGGAGGTTGTGTTCCCCTGACTGGATTAACTCCTTCCAAATAGTTAATTAGTGAACAGTTAATTACTGCAGCCAATGTAAAAAATCCCATCAGAGATGTGATGTCAAACTATCATATTTTCTTTTCCTCTAAGTATTAGTAGTGAGACAAAATCAGGCCACACACCTTCATTCTATAATCAGAAACATATGCCTGGATTTTTCATGTGCCTTATTAATGCAGTTGATTTATATTGTAATGATATATATTTATAAATTCTATTAGAAAGAATTATAAGGTACGTCTGGGAGCAGCAGAATAAACAAATCAGTGTGGCTCTGTCCACCCATGTCTGAGCTCTTATATGAGAGCACTTGCGGAAGATCTGAAGATCCCTTCTGGCAAGAATTCAGCACAGAAATGTAACTGAGCATCCAGCATGGAAGCGTGGTGTAACATTAGAAGGTGAAATAATTTTCCAGAGGTTGACAGAACACTTTGATAAGATAAAGTTTATCAAGGGGGGAATGTTTCGTGAAATTGAATCACTTCCTTACACATCGTTTTCATGTTTTCCTGCGATCTGTAAACACCCAGCTGCCGAGTAGAACTGCCAGACAGGCCCTTTGATGGTACGGGCTCTCATGCTAGCGACAAACCGTGTTCCTGTTTGACTGGGACCGCCCGCCATTGTCAGCCAGAACTGGTCCAGCCACACGGAATGTAAACCCTCACGTGGGTCACATGCTTCAGTTTCTGCTTGGACACGCTGAGCAGAGGGTGGCCAGCTGGCCATTGTGCTCTCAGCTGGGAGGATGGCCCGGCCACTCCGCATTGTCATATCAATGAGCACGTGGCGTCTTTCATGTCCCTCAGCACAATGACGGCGATTCATTCAGAAACAAGAGCCGCTTCTCCAAACATGTAGACTTCTGCACACGCACACACCGCTCAGGCCCCAGCATGGACCTGGTCTTCCAGCCTTGTGAAGAAGCACAGGTGGAAGGTTCAGGGTCAGAAAGTAAAAATCCAGACCAAGACTTTGTTTCAACCAACCAGTTGAGTACTCTGTGACTGTGATATTTATACTCAACTGGTTGGTTGAAACAAAATCTTGGTCTGGATTCGTACTTTCTGACCCCAAACTTAACACTTCTGGGAAAAAGCAGCCACACAGAACTGCTTTGCTCATTTTCACCTGTGCATCGGTTCTTGCTTTTCACTTTAAAAAATTGCTTTCAAACTTCTATATTCGCTGCAATTAAAAAACAAAGCTGCAAAATCCTTAAGTAGCACATGAAAAATCATCCCTAACGGCAGAGAAGCTGCAGGATTCATTGGTCTGAAAGAATACCCATGTCTGGGACAAGCGGCAGTGTGGCGGAATGTGTATGAAAATGTGTCACAGGAAGTACAGCGACCAGAGCGTCCAGTTTCTCGGGTTCCCGAGCCATTGGCCGCCATTCCAGTTCTGCTACCTGTGTGACACAGAGACAAACCCAACGCGCCTGTGGATCGAGGCTTTCTCTTTTGCAGCTGATTAATAGAAAGGGTGTTCCCCTACCAGCGCAGCACTGCTCACACTGTGTCTGCATTAACGTACCTCCACAGTGTCTATTTACATGTATACAGTATACAGTATAAATATATATAAACACCTGTATCTCCTGTATACTATTCAGACCCTCTCTCCATATTCCATGCCTGCCCTTTTTCTCAGGATTATTAAATATCCTGCTATACTCACAAGCAGCACTAAGCACAGCTATTCACAGGGGGATCCAAGCCGTAGCACACTGCTGTGGCTCTCAAGAACTACGTGAACCTCAGATCCCTACAGGAACCGGACAAAACACTGAAGCTTCCCACCTGCAGTTCACTGAGACGATAGACAGACAGACAGACTGGCTGGTGGGGGCATGGGAGGCGTTCTCACTTTCAGTTGGCTGCTCGGAAGTGCTGGTCTCCTGGGAAATTCTCTTCTTCCTCATGGAACGGTAGAACCTAGAGTTTCTGCGAATGGGTCCTCTACCGGATCCCTCATCGGCAGAACCGGGGTCCTCATTCCCATCGTCCTCTTCCTGGCACAGCTGCGTGGCACCCGAGACCCGCTTGTCAGGGGGATCCTGCGTCTTCTGCCACCATCGGCCTCTGAAGAGGGCCGCCATCACCATGGTAACACACTCTAGAACCCGCTCAGCCGGAAGTGGCTCCCATTACTCCAGAGTCCAAGTGTAGCAGCACAGAATCCCTGCAGGAGTCAAAGTCGCAGCCCCTCAGATGAGCTGTCCATGTCCCCCTCCCCAGCCCCGCTGAGGCTCAGCTCACCAGCCCCTCCCCTCTACCCCCTGCTTGATACGACCCCCCCCACACACACACCTGCGCAGACCCCAGAGCTTGAACAGCAACGTAAGACTCACGAAGACGGTTTGTCCTCAGTGCGGCGCGGAGAGGGCGCCTGTGTCCATGTCGTGTAGTCCCGCCCAGCTCTGCTCCATGCGTCAGGGCATTCCAGAGGGCAGACCAGCCTGGCTCCCCCCCACCACCACGAGCCCTTCCCTTAACCAAGCAGAAACAAGAAAAGCCACTCACCTCGCCAGCAAATTCTTCACCCTCCTTCAGGTCCTTGTTAATACCCTTCTGCCTTGCCCCCCCCCAGCTCAGAGGTTTTCAGCTCAGCCTGAGTGTGTGTGTGTGGGGGGGGGGGGGTTCCTGCAGTGCGTGTGTCACATGCGGAAGGGGGATCGTGCCTCTTATCAGCCAGTGGCCAAAGTCCGCCATCTGTGGCCCACTGTGCCTAATTACAGCCACAGTTCGGGACCCACCATTCTTATCGAGCAAAGTTCACAGTCAGCCTCTGTCTGATGCTACCATCCACACACCCAAAGACATAGCCTTCGCACCCTGGAAGGTGCGGCCTCAGGAGGCGGTGGATGGGTGTAAGCGCTCTGGGCGTCAGTGTAGTGGTGGTTCTGTGGGGGGGGCACTGCTGCCACCCCAACAAGCATGCCTCCCCCACCCCCCTAAACGCATAGGTTACTTGGGTCTGACATAATTGTATGTGGGATAAACTTTTTTCTCCACTGGGAACAGGTAAAACAAAAGTCTTAACTCTTAAGGAAGAGCAAGCAGCTAGAAGCTAAATGCCCTCCACTTCTCCCAGCTGAAATGGTCTAGACCCGGCCCTGAGTCAGTCATCTGTTGAACTGATCATAAATCATGACTCACAGCAAAGGGTCAAACTTTTTTTTGTCCAGCACATCACGTGACACAATATCCTGGTGATCAGAACGACAAACAGAGTCCTTTGTGATTTAAAGACTAACTCAGCCACATTTGAAACTTTAAATTGTCTTTGTGTTTTATAAATACACACTTATACATCACAGTGGTATTTTCTAATTGCACGGTCGTCAGCAGTACATTCCTGCAGTGAATACCTGAAACGCTTTTTTTGGACACATTGTTATTTTGTTGGGGCATTGCCATTCAGAACCAAAACCAGCTTAAGCAACACGTGAGGGGAAATGCTGAAAGTTCCGCTTTTGGATGGCTTTGGAAGTTTTGGTCACACAAGGAAGGATGCACGGTGTCTGTGAGTGATAACAGGAGACTGGGGTGGGTCCAGCGATGGAATGTGACTCGCTTGATTCAACTTCTCTGATACCTGTGGTACTAATTCCCTGCTCTGGGATGTCACTGGGTATTCAAAGAACAATCCAAACTGGCTAAAGACACATAGTGAGACAATAATTGCACATGCAACATAAACTCCATCCAATGTCACTGATATTTATTATATTCCTGTCACTCTCAAGGAAAAGTTCTGCACAGAGGATAAAAATTTTGCAACTGCAGTGTTATTTATAAAGTTGACCTCCTATTACTGGTTCCAGGTCACACTTTACTTGAGGGGGCATAAATAATGTAGTATATGCTTACTTAATGCATTAATTAACTCATTTACTACTCAAGAACAAATCTTGAACTAATACAGGTTTCCCCATGAAATACATGAACTGTCATAATTGATTAAGGATGAACAAGCATGGGATCAGTACATAAACACTTAGTTATTGGTTAATTACTGCATTAAGTAAGCATGCACTACTACATTTTCCATGCCCTCTGAAGTAACATGTTACCAAGAGCATGATTATATAAAACATTACGAAGGAGATTTCCAGTCAAGTCAGACTTTATTGTCATTTCAACATATGAGCTTGTCCGACACTAACATCAGCTTTACACAGAACAAGTTAGACACACAAGACAATCATGGATAAAATAAGCTGTACATAGTGCAACTTACAACTTGGGCTGTGCGCTAGGTTTATACTATTGTCATTTTATTGTTATATTATTGTCATTTCAACAACATACAGTGATACAGTACGTAGTGAAATGAGACAATGTTCCTCCAGGACCATGGTGCTACATATAACATTACATCAACACAGGACTACATAAAGTGCAAGTGTGCAAAAAGTGCAAACATTGCAAAGAAAGTGCATCACGAGTCTGGTGGGTAAATAGAAGAGATGATAATGTGTGACAGGCAAATTCTAAAGTGTAAATTGCAACAGTGCAATGGGTTGTGCAAAACGTTCTTGAGGTAGTGTGTGTGTGTGTGTGTGTGTGTGTGTGTGTGTGTGTGTGTATGTCTCAGTCCAGTCTCTGATTGTTCAAGAGTCTGACGGCTTGGGGGAAGAAGCTGTTGCACAGTCTGGCAGTGAGGCCCGAATGCTCCGGTACGTCTTGCCAGAAGACAGGAGGGTGAATAGTGTGTGTGAGGGGTGTGTGGGGTCCTCCATAATGCTGGTGGCTTTGCGGATGCAGCAGATGCGATGGGTGTCTGTGATAGAAGGAAGAGAGGCTCCAATGATCTTCTCAGCTGTTCTCACTATCCGCTGTAGGGTACATTATCTCAGTTTAGAAATGTATGTGTGAACGGCATATAGTGCAGGAACAGTGGGTGCATACAGTGAAGTACAGTGTAATGCAGGTCCTCCGTTGTTATGTGCATCTGATGCAGAAAGCATGCAGTGCAGGCGGCTGGTAAACAGTTATGAATTTAAGTTGTTCAGTGGAATTCTAAAGAGGGTGCTGAAGCACAAGTGAACTAAGGAGTCTGATGGAAAGAAGCTGCTACAGGATGGAAAGGAGCTGGTCCAAGTGCCCCAGAGATGGCAGCTAGATGACGAGGTCACGGGGGACATGTGAAGGGTCATTGAGGATGCCTGAGGCCGTCTGGATGCAGTGCTTATCAAAGATGTCTTGGATAGATAGCAAATCTTACAAAATACTTAAAATAATGGTCAATTTAATAATGGTGAGTCCAAAAAGAACCTTATTTCTGAAGTATATTTTATAAATGTACGTAGTTTTTAAGGAAATGCAAAAGGCAGTACAGTACACATAGTCGGTGACTGCATTCTTAAAATGAGGGCCATATTTTATCACTTCCACCAGATGGCGCATTCTCCATTCCACACCACATAACGTACTCTATTGATTCAAAATAATGGAAGTCAATTGATTCTCATTGATTGCAGAGTTGTGCAAAATTCCGAATTGATGAATTGTGCCGCATTCCACTCATGAACTGGAATTTGAATTGGAATGACAGGAAGAAGAATTTATTTCAATTCAAAGAAATTCAGTGTGATCATACAACACAAGGATGACATTTAATCTAGCAAATAACATAATAAACTTAGATAGAACACAATGGGGAAGACACAAAAGAAAAGGACCACAAGGGGTCAGAACAAAACAGGAAAAATAAGAACGTAACAAGAAGCGAATACACTGGGGAACTGAGCAACACAGGGAACAGGACTGAGCACCAGAACAGCTCAATAAACACACGAACTAACCACAACCGCATACAACTACAATGAACCATGAAAGAGCAGAACTACTTAGATACATACAGAAACACAGAGCAAATGTTATGGTAATCATAAATAAATGGTAATCAAATGAACCAATCTCAAAAGGAGCAGTGGAACAATTAATAAGCGCAGAACTAGGGAATACTGCAAACACAAACACTAGAAAACACTAACCAACAGTCTGGGAATACAGCAGGATGACAGAACCAATTAATACAAAGAACAGAAGTGAACAGGAAAACAGCAGGGCAAGCCTAGAACCAGGAAAACAGAACAGAAAACAAGAAACACGGGGGAATAAGAGTAATATTAATAAAAAGGTGAGGCTTGTTGTTAGTTAGTTTTGAACCCATGACTAGCAGGTTCTCACTCTAAACTACATACGCAGCCCTGCTATGTGGCAGTTTAGGGAGCAGAGAGAGTACATAGGAGCTGAAGGGTGAATGGCGGAGGAAGACAGGATGAGCAGCAACACCTGCTGGCCAAACGGGGAGGAGACACAAAGCGCAGGGTTGGACGGGTGCCATGGGCACATATTTATTGTTTTTGTGTATTTAACTGTTTATGTGCGTTAGCATTTGTGAGGAGTCTCAATACCGAGTCTCAATACTGTAGCTTTCCTTGTGAGTGTCATTGGGTTGCCAGATGAATAGGGCCTTGATAGGGTTCCTCGTTTGACTGTTACCCCACATGCCTGTATTGTTTGAGTCAACTGTCAGATGTATTATATTTTTGTTACTGTTTACTGTTTAACATTTTTTTAACATTAAAAGCAAATGAAAGAATATACGGCAAAAAGAATTACTTTATTTCATGTTGCTCTTATATTCTGCACGTAGAACAATACTTCTCGTCTTTCAGTTAAACCATAACACTATAGCAAAAAGCAAAGCATCATGGGAAATGCAAATGTGCTTTACTCCAAAATGTATGACTCATTGTTCAGTATTGTTATATTTATTCAGCAAAAGATGAAGATGCAGGCAAGTTGTGCTAACTCAGAAAATCTGGTTTGGTTTCCTTTCCAGTAAGCCAAAGATTTGGCATCCTCTGCTAAATACGGCTGACTCAGGTACAGTCATGTGAAAAAGAAAGTACACCAGCACATCAGCAAGGGTAACCATCTCTTTAAAAGCAGAAGTTTTGGAAGTTTGCTGGTCTGGAGCATTCAGGGTTATAAGGCCATTTACAAACAACTGGAAGTCCATCATTCTCCAGTGAGAAAGATCATTCACAAGTGGAAAACATTCTAGACAGTTGCCAATATTTCCACGAGTGGGAGACTCTACAGACCTAAGTTAGCATGTTAAACTTCATGACAGTACAATTAGAAAAGACTAAAAAATATGGCTTGTTTGGAAGGGTTACCAGGAGAGAGAACCTCTTTTCTGTAAAAAAGAACATGGAAGCACAGCTTAGGTTTGCAAAGTGGCATCTGAACAAACCACAAGACTTCTGGAACAACGTCCTTTGGAGAGACGAGACCAAAGTGGAGATGTTTGGTTGTAATGCACAGCACCACATTTGTCGAAAACCAAACACAGCATATCAGCACAAACAGCTCATACTAACTGTCAAACACAGTGGTGGAGGGGTGATGATTTGGACTTTGCACCCACAGGACCAGGGCACCTTGCAGTCACTGAGTCGACCATGAACTCCTCTGTATACCAAAGTAACAGAGAGTCAAATGTGAGGCCATCTGTCCGAGAGCTAAAGCTTGGTTCAAATTGGGTCATGCAGCAGGACAAGTATCCTAGGTGCACCAGCAAATCTACAACCAAATGGCTGAAAAAGAAAAGAATCAAGGTGTTACAATGGCCCAGCCAAAGTCCAGACCTCAACCCAATTGAAGTGCTGTGATGGGACAGAACCTTAATAAAGCTGTGCATAAACGAATGCCTGCAAACCTCAATGAAGTGAAGCAACATTGTGAATTCCTCCACAATGATGTGAGACACTCATAGTCATACTGTAATTGATACAAGCTATTGAATCATGGGGTGTGCTTAGCTTCTTCATTTTGGTTTCATTTTTGTTAAATAATGACAAAGTGGAATCTGTTGTATGTTGTGTGTTGTTTTACAGGATAGATTTAAATCATTTTAGAACCTGGTAAAGACCAGATGGTTTTGTATTAAGTCCTGATATGTGAAATCACAGAAGTGAAGAGGGTGTATTTTCTTTTTCACAAGACTATATATGATGACATCATGTGATGCTTCGGTCATGGGTGAGTGACTAATATAACTTTCCATGTAAGAAGAGTGTGGGATGTTTCTTGGGTTGGGCACTTATTATGGCCAGCACTGAGTCTTGGAGGTATACATAACATTTTAATTATTAACTATTAGTTAAATTATTAGTTAAATTATTTATTCTACAGGTGACACTTCACCACATGGATAAGCCAGAAAGATATTAGAAGAATCTTCTGTGGACAGATGAGTCCAATGTAGACCTTTTTAGCTTGAATGAAAAGCATTATATTTGAAAGCATTGTATTTGGTATCACTGAGCAGGAGAAAAGGAAGGCAATCAGTCCGTAACTGAAGCCACAGAGAAAGCCACTAGGTGGCTTTGGATAAAGAGGGCAGGAACCGTGGATAAACACTGCTGGGACACAGGTTGGGGCCTGATCAAACCTGGCCGGGTCCCTGGGTGAGGGTGTATGATGTTGAAAGACCCAAAACACCGTATGACCCCAGGTAACATCACTGATGATATGTCCCAGGGCATCTGTATGATGTATCTTGAACACACAGTCAAAAAGCAAACATTGCATTCTAGTATATGAATGTTATTACATGTGTGAAACATGGCAATGGAAGTATCATGATTTGGGCCCACTTTGCTGCCATCTTAGGTGGAACTACAGTATGAATTCTAAATTATACCAGCAAATTCTACAGGAAGATATCAGGATACCCGTCCCTGAAGTAAAGCTCAAGAGAAAATGGGTCATGCAGGCCGTAAATACACAAGTTGTTCTACCAAAAAATGGTAAAAGCATAAGAAACTTTATATTATGGAATGGCCAAGTCAAAATCCCAACTTTAACCCCAAAAAAGTGTTGTGGAAGGACCTGAAGCATGCAGCTCATGTGAGGAAGCTCACCAGCATCCCTGAGTTGCAGTTGTTCTGTAAGGCAAAAATGGACTAAAATTCCTCCAAGCTGATATGCAGGACTGACCAACAGTTAAATGAAATGTTTAGTTGAAGTTATTGCTGCACAAGAGGGTCACACTAGTTACTGACAACAAAGGTTTGCATACTTTTCTCATGCACATATATGTAACATTGGATCATTTTACTCAATAAATAAAGGAACAAGAATAATGTTTTGTGTCGTTTGTTTAATTGGGTTCTTTTTGTCTACTTTTTGGACTTCCGATCATGTTTTTGGAAAATCTGATCCTGTTTTAGGTTATATTTATGCAGAAACATAAATATAATGGTTCACTGTATGTATATGAATTTATTTTAATTCAATTCCAATTTAATTCTACTTTCTTTAAATTCAAATTCTAATTGCAGTTCTGCAACCTGTTTCCAATCAAATTCATGAATTGAACTGGAATTTCACAGCCATTCTCAATTCAGTTCTAAATGGTGCATAAGTCTGACTGATTGACCATTCACAGTAAATGATAAACATCAACAGCACATAGGATGTAAAAACCTTTCAAGAACATAAATTAATGGATGTATTTAAGAATAATAATTGTGTGTATGAAATACTGAAACACTAAAAAGCACTCTGAGCATTGAATAAATGACATGAGGTCTGAGGCAGTGAGTCACCCCCTACCGAAGTCAAACCAAAGTAAAAGTGATAAGTTGGTTTGTTCTTACCTCATGATATTTCCGTGTTGCTGCCACCGTGATTAATATGGGTTAATGCAAACATTCAGGGCTACACTTGATATCGGAGATCTCTGCTCTGTTTCTTAACAGGAAGTAAATTACTGAAAGTAAAAAATTCCATAAATTTAAATTCAACTGATCCTGGCGAACCTGAAGCCTGTCACGCGAGACAGAGGGCATGAGGCAGGCCACACCCTGGGAAAGGATGGCGTCCATCACAGGGCACACCCTGGGAAAGGATGGCGTCCATCACAGGGCACACCCTGGGAAAGGATGGCGTCCATCACAGGGCACACACGGCCAGTGAGACACAGCACAGCAAACTGATTCCTCTAAGCTACATGCGTTTGCACCGTACGAGAAAACCAAGGTTCATGTAAGAATCTAGACAAAGGCAAAATGAAGACAGGCTGGAAACATTAGAACATTGGGTAGGTATCGGGGGGACAGCACTTCACTGGTTCAGCTCCTATCTTAAACGGAGGACATTTTCTGTGTCCATTGACCAGTTTTCCTCATCCACTGCTCCTGTCTCCTATGGGGTCCCCCAGGGGTCCATCTTGGGCCCAGTGCTTTTCTGCCTATACATGCTCCCCCTTGGTGACATCATTAGAAAATATAATATCTCTTTTCATTTTTATGCAGATGACTCTCAATTG
>JAOYFF010000038.1:19403029-19425432 GCA_025773925.1 Cryptomyrus ogoouensis | reverse complement strand
TAGTTGCTTGTAATTATTACGAGCAATGACATCGGTAGAGGCGTAAGTCAGTATATCTACTATTCTTTTACAAAATGACACACCGCTGACGTTGAGACAAACCATTGTGTGAGTACTTTTACTTAAAAAAATACTTTAAAGTAAATTTAAAAGTAAGTACTTGGTACTTTCACTTAAGTAAGATTGTTGATGTAGCACTTCTACTTTTACTTGAGTATATATTTTGCAGGATATTTGTACTTTTGCTTAAGTTATAAGCTTCAGTACTTCCTCCACCACTGTTAATATGTAGAGCCTGACTTCCTGGAGAGAACTTGATTTGTTTTGCTAATGGATGGTTGATATATTTGATATTATTTGCCTTTCATATGGCATCCAAAAATCACACATACACACACACACACACACACACAGAGTTGTGCTTTTGGTAAACCGTTTACAGTAGCCGGAATTCTTACATCCATGTCTGTTTGTCCTTTTGTATCTAACACACAGGCCTTTGTCAATATTTTATTCACGATACTGGAAAACACACTGCAGTAAATCACAGGTGCACAAAAGTAATATTAAATTAAGTGATTGCACTAGTGTCCAAATCATTTGTCGAACTACTAAACTTCTTTGGATACTGATGCCTTTTAGCAGCATAGACACTTTACTGAAGTCACTGTGAGTCACTGCAACCACACAGAAACCAGTGGTTTGGCGTGCAGATGACTCTTGAAAATGAATGCGTTCACGATCACATGTGCAAATAACATACTCCCACACACATGCAGTAAGGCACATGCAGACATGCATGCACACAGACACACACAGAGGAGTCACGCTGCATGGTAGCAGTATGTCCAGCTTTTAGGCCCCATAAAGTGGCCGCTTTATTAGCCCCCCCCCCCCCCCTTAGTTAATGCAAACAACACTTCCTGTGGCAGCAGCTCTCAGTACCAACAGTAAACAGTCAGGCTCTGGAGTTTCACTGTAAGATGGCTAATCTACAAATCTACACGATTGTAAATGTGGTGTGATTGTTGGTGTTCCAGCATCTCAGAAACAGCTACCCTCTGGGGATTTTCATACACTGCAATGCCGGTGAACCCAATTCACTGCCCCTCCTCAGGTACCAAGCCCAGACAGTGTACACTGTCAAACCAAGGAAGTGGTCAGTAGGGTTTGCAGACTACCCCAGCGCTTTTGATGAAGCTAATTTTAGGTTTAAAATGGAACAATATAGATTTGTCGTAAGATTTCTTGCGTGAGCGTGAGAGTCTGAAAGCGTACGTGTCACGCCCTGGTACTAATGGCAATGGGCTCTGACTGGCACTTATACAGCTTAGAGTTTACATGAAATGGTCAGTGGCAAAGAGGCCAGAGGAGGATCAACCGTCTTGTCAAAGCTAGCAGGAAGGTCCATCCTCAAAGCTGTTCTAGAGGTAACTATTTACTGGTAATTGCCAGGAGCACCAAATAAAGCAGCCACAGTGTATATGATCAAAAAATAGACATTTTTTTGCAAAAAAAAAAATAATAATAATAATAATAATAAAAAATAATAATAATAATAATAATGGTAAATAAAAAGGAAAATTAAGTAATATATAACAAAGAATGGGAGAAGAGGACCCAGCTGAATCCAGTGTGAATAAACGGTACTTCGACTCAACGAGTTCCGAAGCCATGTTTCCGCCATCAGTACTTACGATTCTCTTCCACCATCTAGTGGTGAAAGTGAGGAAATGCAAGATGTCAGCTCATGTGAAGCTTTTACTGGGGAAACATATCAGACTGTCCCAGACTTACGACTGGGTTCCGTTCTTACAGACAGGTTGTACGTAGAAATGGACGTATGTCGGAATTGGATAATTAGATGTGAGAATGAGACTGGGAGATGTGTGAGAGGCAGGGATAGTCGCGCTGCCATGCAAGTACAGTGCTACCCCTTGGCAACCATCGTATGGCGCACAGCGCGCACTAGGTAGCATAGTGCTGCCGGGCGCACGGCCACGTGAAATGTAAATATTTAATTTTACATACGCAGTGGTTAGCGCTGCTGCCTCACAGCAAGAAGGTCCTGGGTTCAGTCCCTGGGTCAGGTGTAGGACCTTTCTGTGTGGAGTTTGCACGCTCTGCCCATATTCACGTGGGTTACCGCTGGGGGCTTCGGTTTCCTCCCACAGTCCAAAAGTGTGCATGATAGGTTAATTGACTACTCTAAGTTGACCCCGTAATTGTGTGAGTGTGCGTGTGGCTGTGTGAGTGTGCGTGTGGCTGTGTGAGTGTGTGCGCCCTGCCGTGTGTTGAACCAAGGGCAACAGGGTTGGTTCCTGCCTGTGCCCGTTGTTCACCACAGCCTATGATTTCCCAGCATACACTTCACCTCTCCTACGGTGAGCACAGTAAGACATAACATCTCCTCTCCGCTTAAAACAAATGTCCCCACAATTACTATTATCAACAGTCGATACAGCTGTTACGATCCCCAGTCTAGGGATGGGGACCGTCAGAAAAATAAACAGGGAAAGGACAAGACAAAACGGGAACGGGAAAAGGGAACACGAGACACAAAGGAATCTTTTTTTATTGTTTTTTTATATTTTATTCACAGACACTTCACAACAGTAGGTGCAACAGACTTCGGGAGTGACAGAGGCCAAAATAACAAATAAAACCACATCTAACGAATACAACCCAAACTAAGCTAAACCCTAAGTGAAAATAAGTAAACAACAAAACGAAAAGGTCTACACCTGACTCCCTATCCAAAACACACAGTAAACACCACGTTGCGCAAAAACAAAAAGGCAGCCATTCCATATGCACCAAGCAAAACAAACACACGGCGAACGCACAGACACAAGGAAAACACGGTATTCAAAGGGGCGAGCAAAGAGAATAATCGGGAGCCGGGCGAGAGTTCGAAACAAACAACCAAAGCGACAGTACCTGAAAGGGGCGAAGCAAAAGTCGGAATCCAGAAACAAAAACAGTCATACACAGTAAGGCAAAGCAGTAATCACAGGCAATCAAACAGGGAAAAAAACGAGCAAGAGCTCCTGAGTGTTGCGAACAGCAGCTTCTTCTTCTCTGGGGACCGGAAACAGGAAACAGTTGCAGACGGGAGGCATGGCCAGGTCCGGGGCGGAGTCGAAAGAACGGCGGACGAACGGGCAAGTGGGCAGGGCGTCCAAAGAAGCTATAGGCATCCCCAAACTTACGTACGTATCCGAAACTTACTGCACGTATCTCTCCTACGGCACGTAACACTTACGGCACGTGACACAGCACACAATTGACTAAGTAAAGTGACTAAGTAAATATTCCTACTACACATAAATTAACTGCGCAATAAGGACACTCAGAACCCTCATAAACAATGACTACGCCCACCATACAAAACACAAACCACATGTGAACCTGCAAGATGTGGGCAGACTACCTCATCCCGTAACGAGGGCAGACTACCTCATCCCATAACGACACCCATGGAGATTATTCTGCCCCAAGAATTTGTAAAATCTGAATCTGTAAAAAGGGTGAATCGCCGTCCATATAGGTACTGGTGAAAACGCCAAACTCCAAAAACAATGCTTAACGGTTCCCTTTCTATCTGTGCGTAATTAGACTCCACCTTATTCAGTGTTCGTGATGCAAATGCAATCGGCCTTTCTACTCTGTTTGGCAATATGTGGAGAATAATAGCCCCCACTCTATAAGGGGGAGGCATCACAGTATAACTGAGTAGGAAGAGAAGGGTCAAAATGGGTCAGCACCCTAGATGTCAACAGGCTTTGCTCCAGCTCCAAGCTTTTCCTTTACAGAGAAGACTGTGTAATGGTTTGAGCATGGATGCTAAGTTGGGTATAAACCACCCATAATAGTTGAGTATTCCAAGTAAAGAACATAACTGACTTACATTCTATGGTGATGGGGCACCCACAATGGCACGGCTCTTAGATGGGGCTGTATGCAACCCGTGTGCGTTGATCACATGCCCCAGATATTTAACCGATGGCCGGAAGAAATCACACTTTTCTTTACGAACCCGGAGGCCGTAGTCTTTTTGCCTCCGAAGGACAGCATCCAAATTATGCAGATGTTCTTCATTGGTAGCTCCGGTGCACAGGATGTCATCTAGGTAACACTGCACGCCAGGGAGACCACCGAGGATCTGATCCATGGCACGTTGAAAATGAGTGGGAGCTGACGTGATTCCAAATGGAAGTCGGCAGTATCCAAACAACCCTTTCTGTGTTGTTCTTGTGAGCAGCTTCTTTGACCCTTCCTGCACCTGCATCTGCAAATATGCCTGGTTTAGATCAATTTTGCTAAACTTTAGTCCCTTACTAAGTACAGTAAACAAATCATCAATGTGGGGAAGAGGATACTGTTCAGCAGCCAGTACCGGATTCAGGGTCACTTTGAAATCCCCACAGATTCAAATTTCTCTGTTCTTTTTCGGTACGAGAACAATAGGCGCGGCCCATTCACCGATAGTTATACAGGTTCCAGAACCCCACTTGCAAGCAGAGAGTCCAGTTCAGCATCTACTTTCGAATGTATTGTGTATGGTACTAGTCTTACCTGCAAGAACTTTTGCTTTGCATTTGTTTTAATACTTAATTTTACTATGATGTCTTTCATGTTGCCTAGCTCATTTTTGAAAACTTCGTCGTGTTTCCCCAAAACAGTATCTAATTCAGTGGCAATGGGTGACAGCATCCTCACAGTTTGCCAATTAAGGTTCAAATTCTCTAGCCAAACTCGACCTAGGATAGCAGGGCAATTACCTTCAGCGATGTAGATAGGAAGCTTTCTCACTTGGTTGTTGCTCTCAACAGTAACATCAGTCATGCCAGCCATGGGTACTGGTTCTCAAAGGTAGGTGCTGAATCTGGTATCTGACGTTCTCAGGTGCAGATGTTGCAGGTGACGCTTATGCACTTTTTCTGAGAGAATAGATGCTTTAGATCCATGTCAATTTACATGTTTCCTGGGTTCCCTTCTAACAGGAGTCTTGCCCAATAATCCTCATCATTTGTATCAATTTTATTAATCTTCAAAGTATGCACCCTTACGTCTGATTCTTCATCAGTGGACTCGCTAGACAGTTCTCATTCTGTGAACTGGTCTTTTCTTCTTTTCTATGTTGGGGTCTTGTTTGTTCACAGTATTAGACATTACATACATCCTCTGTAGTATTTTCATTCTTTGTCACTTTTCCAGCATTTTTTTTGCTTTAACAAACCGCTTGACGTGGCCCCGTTTCCCACAGCTGTGACAGTTCAAATCCTTACACCTGCACGTCATGGCCAGATGTCCCATTCTGCCACAGTGATAGCATGGGCCCGGCCTATTTTGTCTATCTGTGCTCACTGTCTGCACCTCGCTTACTGCATGTAGTTGTTGAGCCTCTTTTGATGCCACTTCCATACTAGACACTGATGCTAATGTCAGCTCACTCATAGTCAGTAGTTTCCTCTGCGCTGCTTCATCTCTAAGACCACATACTAATCTGTCTCTCAACGTATCATCTAAAACCGGTCCGAATTCTCAATGTTCCGCCAGATTCCTTAGCGTGGCAACGAACATAACTGATTCCCCTTCCTCTTGGTCACTGTAAAAACGGGCAGAAATGTTCGTGGTGGAGATTGATTCAATTAAACCCAGAGACGATCTCAGTAGGGCGCCGATTGGAGCACACAGGTGGATTAATTAGCCAGGAGTTTATTAACCCAAAGCAATACAACTAACAAACCTACAGACCGTGGACACTTCCCATCTGTACAGTACAAGACAAAAAAGGGAGAGAGTGGAAAACAAGGCAGAAAAGCGCCAAAAACTAACCCAGTAGTTAATGGGGGAATTCACATACCACGTGACATATCGAGATCTCACCGTCCCCCATACAGATATTCAAATACAATCAAAGAAAGGAACTCAGGAGAGCTGGCAATTTTAACAGTCACGTTTATGGAATCGGAATCGTTCTGCAATTAATAATGGGTTACAGTTTGCAGGTGTTACAGCTTACAGTTATTATTATCATGTAATATTAGTAAAACTTTGCCGAAATGGATGATTTATCATTGATAGGTAACCAGAGAAATAATACTAGTGAAATTAACATTCTTGCCTCTCTCTCTCTCTCTCTCTCTCTCTGTGTTCTTTGACATCCACATTCACTTCAAGGTGGGGATTGTGACACTGTGGCCGTCTCTCCCAAGATGAATCCCTGAGTAGTGAAAGAGCATATCAATTTTTTAACATGGTTACTCTTCCTTGTAGGCTGCTGCGCTTTATTTTAATTTTTGAAATCACACAACATGCACATATATCCTCTGGTATGTCATTTGCTTTCGCATATGGTATAAATCATAGTGGGCCGCCATGACCAAAAAATGCCAGGGCCATTTTTTGGTCCCAGTCCAGCCCTGGATAGGGGAGCACCTGTTTTTCCCACTTCAAGCACTGGATGTAATATGATTATGGAATTGGTTTTAATTTTGTTTTTGCCCCCCGTGTTTTAAATTGCAGCGCTGGTTTCCTGGTTTACACACACCGTTTTCTGTTCATCTGAAAACAAATTGATTAGAGGGGGTTAGAGGTGCTTGTCTATTTTTTCCCTTTGTTTAATGGCAGCGGGCTATTCCAACCATTGTATGTACTTATTGTAATTGACATGTTACCGAAAAAATACTGAAAAGGAAGTGGTATAAACAAGACACATTATTCAAACCATCAGCGTACTCATTTCCGTCAAACTTCCTCTGCATGTCTCACGCGCATCTGAAACCTCAGAGTCACATCATAGCAAGTTAGCTTTCCAATTTATTAGTTCCGTGTTGTGCTCAACCAGACTTGGGAGGATCTTAACACTAATGGTAAGTCTCATATAACACTGAGAGATTATTCTAAGCATTTCGGTACATTGTCTTAATCTGTTAAAATTAATGGTATTCGGATTTACCGAAAGCTGAAACGGTTGTAATTTCGTCACATAAATCCCTAAAAGGCTTCAAAGCATTTTTAAAATAATGTCAGTAGTGTAGTTTTTCATATAACTCACGTAATGCCTAAAATAGAAAAGATAAAAAGTAACAGTGAGCTACTCCTTATTATTCCAGTTTTGTCTAAAGGTTTCAAGGTCTAAGTCTTCGTGTATTTTTTATGCAAATTTCAAGAACTATACGGATTACAGTGACTAATCTCCGGGGAGGTGTTTTTTCTCATGTACGTTACATTTATTTATCAGTCGTACAAGTGAGGATCGGAGAGCTGGAACAGCCAGCCTCCCGGGGATACCAGCGTTAAGGGACCGGCGACCCCCCCGGCTCCCACCCCGCCTGTGAGCCACAGAGCCGCACACCGCGCCCGTTTGGTCACTTAAGGTAAATCATGCTTGAACCCGACCAGACGAAAGAAGGATTTCTAAATCCGTCAAAGTATATTGACTTTAATGTGATTTTGATTGTTTTTTTTTTTTTTGCCCCCGTGGGACTCTGGAAATGTATGAGTAAGCTACGCCTTTATGCGGGATTTAACGCCGCGTAAATAAGTTCGCAAAGGAAATTTCTTCACATTAACGTTTTAGCCTGTTTGTTTCAATCGGACAATTGAAAGAATATTAATTTAGTGTTATATTACGGAAACCGATCAGGTCATTCAGTGGTCTGCTGATCCGAAATAGTGTGAAAAGTTTTGTTTGTCTTATGTACATGTCTCATGTCTCATATACAGTCAGATAGTGTGTACAGTATGTAGTGAAACCCCAGTCTATCTAATCTATCTTGCTTCCTCTCTCACTCACTCACCCTAGCTGTTTTACTTCCATAATCCCAGCCAAGAAGATTGATAATTTGTTTCTGTTTGTTACAAACTGCACTGCTTAATCTTTACTTTTTCCCACAGCAAAATGACATGGTGTGATTTCGTTTGCTGGATCCAAATGACCATCTACATCCCAACATGCATCACGGCCTTCCCCTTGAACCTGGCAGCCCTGTGGATTCTGTTCTTCAAGATAAGACGATTCACAGAGTCCATGGTCTATTTGGCTAATCTGGCGGTGAACAACTGTCTCTTTTTATTCTCCCTGCCCTTCAAGATTTATGCTTACAAGAGGCCGTGGAAACTTTCACCAATGTTCTGCTCGTTCCTGGAAAGCCTGGTCCTCGTGAACATCTACGGCAGCATTGCCCTTATTGTGTGCATTTCGGCCGACCGTTACATCATGCTCCGCTACCCGTTCAGGAGAAGATGGACGCTGCGGTCGCCGCGCATCGCTGCGGCTGTCTGCCTCCTCATATGGATCGTAGTGTTTGTGGCCAGTATCCCCGTCTACCGTTTGCACAAAGACAATGAATACTGCTTTGAGAACTTCACCAAGGATACGTGGGATAATGTCACCCTCATAGTGTCCATGGAGGTCACATTCTTCATCAGTGCCACCGTCATGACCTTTTGCTCCATCAACGTCATGCAGATCCTGAGGGCCATGCGTAAGAGGAACCCGGCAGACGCCAAGCTCAGAAATAACAAATCCCTGAAGATAGTCCTGAGCAACCTTGTGACGTTCATGATGTGTTTCATTCCCTATCACATCGCCGCCCTCCTCTTCTTTCTGGCTAAGAATTCCACCCTGTCCCAGAGCACCATCAACCCTCTGAGGGACGTCTTTCGCGTAAGCTCCTGTATAAGCAGCCTGAACTGCCTGTTTGACGGCGCCTGTTACTACTACATCCTGAAAGAGAACTGGATGTCCAGTAAAGAGGAGAGAAGGCCGACTTCATACATTGCAGCGCTGCCCCTTGGCTTGCAGACGTCCACAGAGAGCCCGCTCCCTGCTCACAAGCCCTCCGTGAGGAAGATGACCAGTCTGTCTGACTGCTACTGAGGAACGCAAACATTATGTCTCCTCGATTTTTTTTGCACACCCTTGTAAAAAAATTAAAATACTTTATTTCTATAATGACGGTTTATGGTAATAATGTAACTCAGAGATGGGCTACATTAAGCAAATGCAGACGTACCGACTTTCAGCTTCTGCTGAGCCAGAGCTATTCATACGTGCTGGGGTTGGACTGGCCAGGGGCAAAGCATGCAAACTCGACAAGCACAGCTAGCTAGTGTTCAGCTCACAGGCCCTGGCGGGCATGAACACCTACATGCGAAACCTGCGGGCACAGTGTACCTACTCCAAAAAGCTTTTTCTGGGTGGTACTTAAAAGAACAAACAAAAAGTTGATAATCAAGATAAGGCTTTTGGATTCCTCAGAAAGCAAACAGAAAACAGTATAAAGGGAAATAGAACGAACAGGATGAAAAAGAAACAGTTTAAAACCCTATACACTAAAATCTAAAGTTCTATTATTTTTTTAGAAGGGACGTAAAAACAAAACTAAATTTGTTTTACTCAGTTTCCAAGAACAGGAGCAAGGCCTACCTGTGCCATTCAGACATTCTATCAGGCAGTCTCCTGGGCAGCCCAATTAGGGCCTGTAGCAGAACAAGGAGTCCCATGAATGTATCATCCAAACATCCTTGAGAACATTTTTTTTTCCAATTCAAAATTCCTGGATGCAGCATAAATATGTTACATGTATGCGGGATGCATGTCTGATAGGATGCGTGTCCTTTTATTTACATATTAAGTTTATTTACATGCTTGATAAGGAAATCTTGATAGCTATTCTGATGTGTTGAAAGTCTGTGAATGTCAGTGTGGATACAGTGTGACAGCTGTATCATTACTAAAGTTTAAGATGCCAACGTGAAATTGTTTTACTTTAATCTGTCATAGTCAGATAACAATTACTCTTAAAAGACACTGAACAAGATTGTTTAAGCAGTGTTTCAGCTTAGGATCAAGAGACCCTGAGGTCTCCAATATATTAATATTTGGTCAAAGCTAAAATTTTTGTGAATGGGACTGCAGGCTTTGAGGTCAGTTCGCTAGCAGTTACGCTTTAAACAAAGCAGTTGCCTAAACTGCTGTATGCTGTCAGATTTCCAATTTGAAGGCACACATTGGTCCACCTTTACTGGTCTTCATGAGTGACGAAGACGCAGTGATGTGGTGAAGGTCTATCCATAACTCACTCAAAGATCCCTCTTGTCGTATTGAAGGACCTGGGTTCAAGCCTATGGTAATGCAGTACTTTATCGGGGTGGTGCACGTGATCAGAAGGTTGCCAGTTCAGAACTGCTAAGCAAGGGCTTTAACTGTCATTGTCCTATGAGCTGGCAGACCCTGCTGTGATGTGGAGAGTGGACCATCAGTCCTTTAGCTGGTAGTGCTGACCCTGCTGTGTCCATATGCCCCCGCCAGTCCCTGATGTGACCCCCCCCCAAGCTGCTCCTGGAACAATCACAGGATCTGAACAGGATCTGCGCTCCAACACCTCTCATGTGTTCTAAGCACTGTCACCTCAAACTCTACACCCAATTTAATTAAACTTAAAATTAGTGTTAAACTTTAGGATAAACTTAAATCAAACTCAATAAATGAATATTTATGAAATAATTCCAGTTGTAAGATTCTGTAGTTTTTTTTTGACATACATCTGCTTCAATGAGTATGCTTATCTGATTTTTAATCTGAAAGTGAAAAGTCTCACCATGCAAATGCAGAGAAATCCCCCTTTTGGCCACTAAAACAGATGAGGTTACATGCTGGGTTGTTACAGCACAATTAAAAAAAAAAAAGTGGAAAAAAAGACATGCGAAGCAGCAAAGCCATCGGAACCCAATCAGAGACGAAATGAGTCAGAAAACCTGAGAGGAGAACGAGCCAAGACAGAGAGGAGAGGAACGGCATTTGTGGGTGCTAATGCTGAGAACGAGCCGAGACAGAGAGGCAGCCCATAAAAAGAACAAAAAAAAGAGTGGAAAGTGTGTGACACATGAAAAGCTTGATTTAACTAACAGGTGTTGATAGAAATTGTTGCATTGTTATGCGTTTAAGTAATTAATATGGCAATTACCTATTTTTGTGTAGGACATCACTGTGGTCTTTATAAGCTCCTCAGTTTACAAATTTAGCACTGGGTCTTCATCATTAAATGGAAATCAAGATCAAGACATGACAGAATTTTAGTTTATTTATAGATGGAATTTCATAGCAGACAAAATATACAGATCAGCTGAAAGTACAGACAGACGTTTACAACTGCACTGACTTTAGTTCTGACTCTGAACTAAGGCATTTTTGTCATTGTCTCAAGAGATACGTAATATAGTCAGAGAAACATGCAGGGAGACAGATCGAGCAATTAGCAAAAAGCACATGAGCAGATTGTAGAGGAGGAGCGAGTAAGTGGAGAGAGGGCCTGAATGCAGGAGACGGTGGGAGTGCAGGCATGGGGAGGCGAGAAAATCACACCTTCAAAGGGGCCAGTAACATACCAGTCTTAAGAATGGGAACGTCCATATTCTGCTGGTTACCACGTAACAGCCAGGAGCTAAGGAAACTATCAGGGGCCAATCAACACCAGCTTTCAGAAGCCCAAAGGATGTGAGAATGTGGGAATTCAGAGCTACAGCTTCCGACCGCAGCACAGAACAGCGGGAAGCACTGCAAGGAGAGGAGAGACTGCCGGCGCAGTATGGGGATCGAGCGAAAATGATGCCACACTGTTTACGAAAAGGACAGAACTGTAAAAAGCAGCAATAACAGCAATGCTAATGAGTGGCTTTTTGTGGGGGGGGGGGGTCACATTACATTTAATATTAGATTTAACATTTTATCGCTACATTAATGTAATATACCAAGACACGTGGAAACAAAATCCTTCAACCAACAAAAAAAATAATAATATTCAACCACTGTTCCATCGTGGGGGTAAACTATGCAACAAAAATGACATTTTGTCCCAGAACAGGACAAACACAATTCTCAAAATGTTTGATACGTAAAAATAAAAAAATATGATATACAACTGGGTAAATCAATTCAAAGGGAACACCGTGCTTAAAGTGCAACTGAAACTAAATCCACAGGAGGGCGCTACAGCAGCTGGGGAAGTGGCCGTGCCGACAGGAAGACAGCAGCCCTTTCAGATGGCATCACAGATCACCGTCTCCACCACGAACGTGTTCTCCAGGTGGCGGATACGATGGCAGCTTGAGGCCCGGCGTTTGTCGATGCCTGTGGTGATCAGATTTCACCATGGATCCCGCCTCTCGGAATGACAGATCACTGACTAACATTTCCTGGAAGGCTGGTAGCCCTCCAGTGAGTGAGTTATTAAAAAGCACTAATTTACGCTAAAAGAAATCCTTAAAAAAAAAAGATACCGGATTGTGTGAAATGCGATAGAGGCCCACGGGGGGGGGGAGGCTTACGTTTCCGGGGGTTTCTGCGCTTCAGCCAATAGGTGTCTTTGCCGTTGCACAGCCGGTAGATGAAGGCGCCCAGCTGGCGCACGTTGTGCACACGTCCGGTTACCACCATTTCCTCCTGGATGATGTAAGTCTGAGGAAGATAGGTCCCCTTCTGCAAGGGGGCGGGGCATGGTTATGGAACACACTGGCCCTTTAAGACACCCACCTCAGAAAAATGCTGTACATATGTTATTGTTATTAGCTGTCAAAACGTCATTAGGACTGCTGCAACAAACTGACAAAGTCACCGAAAACTGCAGGCAGCTCAATCTGCCAAACCATTACTGCATCATGATCACTGGCATCCCTATAATGTTCCTCATTATTCCGATTTGGGTCCCGAGAAAAGAACGTGCAGCACAACTAAACGCCAAGGTTCGCCTCCTCTCCTCTGTGTTCAGGCACGCCTCCTTCACGTGTGCCGCACCCAGAGTGTCTCACGGCCCCGCTCGGGATTCAAGTGCGTGGCGCATCACCTTGACGTTCACCAGGAGTTCCCAGAGATTCCGTGGTGGCATCACAATGGTGCTGTTCAGCTCGATGACGTAGCACTTGTCAAGTGCGATGTCATGGTAGGCCGTCAGACCCTGAACGCAGGACAGAGATCGAGAACATCATCCCTGATAAACAGTGGGGCCTGGGGTTTTTATTTTTTTTCATTTAGCTGGCATTTTCTCATTCAAAGCAGCCTAAATTTCTGAGAAAGCAAGGACAGAAAGTCCCTAGAGCAATTGGGGTTAAGGGCCGTGCTCAAGGAAGGTCAACCTGTTTGTACACAGACAAATGGGTCCATGGCAAATGTTTTTGAGGAAAAGAAAAACTATGTTGGCTACATTTTTAAATAGCACATCAGCGGTAACACCAATTCATTTTGATCAAAATATCCATCAGAATTGACCGTGGTGATGAGCCCAGGGTGTAGACACTCTGCTGATACTTGGATCTGATGATGGGCAGAGCATCCCCACTCACTGATCCACACACCTTATCATATCAAAGTGTTAACATGAGCTTACAGTTACCTCGGAAAAAAGTGTCAAACGCAAACACCACTATCACCATCACACTCACAGTGCTGCAAATACCGAGAAATCCTTCCCCAAGCCTGCACACGTGATTGTCGCAAAAACCACCTAACAGCTATACAACCTCAGGAAGCCCCCATCCCCCACGAGGCATCACCTTGACAACCTGCTGGCATGGGCTTAAACATGCAGACACAGCTCCTCTGCGATCCCTTAGCCAGCCACTAGGGGACCCACCTTGTGAAAGTCGTGGATGATGTCGGCGGGGTCGCTCCCACCAAAGTGGGGCACAGGGACGCTGATCTGCTCGTAGTTGTCCTTCAGGTAGATGCCCACGTTCTCCTCCAGCTCCTGGCGCGCACGCATCGGGGCGTAGATGGAGTCCTCATAGAGCACGCGGCAGTGGAACAGGTTCTCCTCACGGATCTGCCGGCAGAGGACAAGACTGCCGTGTTCATTAATTTAAGCTAATAATATGTGGCTTCTCAGGGGAGCAAAACAGACACGTGGCGCATCCTGTTACGGCTACGGCTTTGGCAAACCAGCCAGGCCACTTATCTTTCACTCAAGATTAAAGGGTTTAACATTATTTGATATACCTTTTATGCAGCCCATTCTTTGTCCAAGGTTAGTCATCCAATACAGAGTTGCAGTATCTTACAACAGGCTTAATGAATATTTCTTATTAAAACTGAAAATGCTGCCCTGCTGATTACAGCAAGTTGAAGTGGCTGGCAAACCGGTTTGATGTAGCAAACATGTTGAAATAGTCACACACAAAATACTTGGTAACACATGGGTTTCTGGAACTCTACGGTGTCAACACAGTTGCTGTGGTTTCAACATCAGCCAGAGAGATAAGATGGACATGCAATGGACTGTCGCTTCTGCCAAACACCTTGCTGCATAGCCCATTGTGGTTTCAAAGGGTTTTGCTTTTCCCATCTTTCAAAACACAGGAAATCTATGTACCTTGTGTAAATGTAAATTTCTACTACGTGTTGCTGAAGTATATACTATGGAATATAGTGCAAGCAGGTTCAGAATGTGTCCCGAACGTAAACATTTTAAATATTTCAATCCAGAAATAGCCAGAGGCTTACCTGAGGTATGAAGTAATACCTGTAGATGTAGATGGATGCCAGGACAAGGCTGGTCATGAACACCACGAGGCCAAAGGTCAAACAGCACAGTCCATTTAAAGGATTCTTCTTTGGACGAAGGGGAGGAGCCAGATCCTCCTCCTGGGAGAGAGATTATTACTCTGAGGAGCTTGTAGCTGCACCATAAACACAGACCATAAAAGCATGGTGACCTGAAGCATTCACTTGGGTTCCGTCGCCGTTCCCGCAGGCAGGCGGCTCGCAGGCTTCTCCTTAAGCACCTCCTGTGACCACAGACTCACTGCACTCCACCGGCCAACAATCTAAACCAGGGGTGTCAAACTCCAGTCCTGGGGGGCCGGAGCCCTGCCCAATTTTTGGGTTTCCTCTCATTTAACACACCTGAACTCCTTGTGCTAATCACCACATGGTTCTTGAGATGTGTGGTGGAACAGGGAAAGAGCTAAGCTACACAGGGCTCTGGCCCTCCAGGACTGGAGTTTGACACCCCTGATCTAAACTAATCAGGTGATCTTAGAACCCACATTCGGCCGATTTGTGCGAGGCTTAGATGAAATAAATACACTGAATGGTTCGGGATTCTGGTGGGGGCAATGCTGGTCTACAGTAAGGGGGCAGTACAACAGCACTGTGGAGCCCCCTGAGAAGCTGGCTGTTTTTTTTTATTATTATTTTATTGTGCTGTTTTTCATGTTTTTGAGGCCAACAAACCAGCGCCCTCTAGAGGCTCAGCTGGCTCCAGGCAACGATAAGCAATACTGTGATGGGAACGGTAATTTTCACTGTATTATATTACATACCGTTCCTCCTTACTGCTTTTATTCTCAGTAATTTACTTTTAGGTATCCACATTTTTAAATGACAAGGTCTTTTATTATAACTCGATGTTAATTTCTTTGGGGTCTCCCTACAGCGCAGGTCCACGACAGTGTTAAACTACAAGAAGTACGGCAGATGTCCAGTACAGAGAATTGCTGCCAAAAACTATGCTAAATCTTTCTCCTCCTTGGACGGGATGCGATGCCTAACAGTTGCGTGGGCCAGACCTAGATAGCGAACCCACTGAAATTGTATAATTCATCACGCCGAATTAAAGAGTACCTAAGCAGGTCGAAGGATAATGAACAGCTTACGTAATAGCGGACATATTTCACTCGTCCACTGTTTACCATCAAGATTTTTTTTAAAAAGCCTCTAAAAAAAATCATGCACATTAAACATCAAATAAATATATAAAAAATCATGTTCTAGCGTACTGCCACATGGTGTGCTGCTACAACCGTCGTGACAGATTTTGTCATGGGTGTCTGTGAAAAGGAAAACGTTACCAGAGGAGCTGCCAGGCCATTCGTAATGTAGTCATTTCGGGACGAGAGCGACGCGAAGCCGCCCCCGGTCTCTCAGTACAACTGCTACCGTGGGAGAGAAAGGCCTGAAAATCAGCCATTTTCAGCCGGTTTTATTATTGGTACCAAAATTCTACAGTTAACTCCAATGGAACATTGGGTGTATAATTTGATGATCGGTTACAATGTTAAAGAAATTGACAATAAATTAATGATGAAATGTATTTTAATATTTGGTCCTCAAAATACCTTTAAACGAACCAGACATAAGCTTCATATACAAAATAAATCAACAATATTTTACATAACGACAACCACAGGTAGGAATGCAAATGAAGGGAAACATAAGGAAAAGAAAACGCATCCTAGTGTACATTTATAAAACCGTATTCATAATGGATGCGTCTCATTGCATTTGATCATTCGGGAGAAAGGCGTCCATTGTACTTCATGCACAAAGCTCTGACTGTATGATGCAAATAGTCAGCGGCAGTCGTGGTGACATAATGGGGTCTCGGTTACAGAAACCAAAACAGAGTCAATTCCTCAGACAATAGTCTCGTTTTTTCCTATAAGCCGCCAGGGTACGCAGATAACCTTGCAGTAAATGCACCACATCAGCTCACAACAACGCCGTCTGTTTCTTTTAACACCTTTCTTTGTGTCAGATAATATAAACATAAATTGTATATATGGATCCACCTGCTGAGACAGCTAACTATTAACCCTTTTCATCCTTAATTTACGTCTAACCCGCGTAGAAATACTAACGAGTAGTTTTGCTGTAGGTAGCATATATATAAGAGGAAGATGCACGCAAATTTACCGAGGATTACTACATTCTGCAGTCTATGTGTAGCCGGGCCACAGTGGGCAACGTTTCTAGGTTATGAGGATGTTTTTGTTACGGTAGGTACTCGCACTGGATCTGCCATTTTGTCTGTTGACTTGGCGGTCTACACTGGTCCTCTCACCGGTAAATTCACTCCATTGCCCCATGTTCAATCGGTTGAAGAACTTGCATTGATTAAAGTGAATAATTATATGAATAACATGTAGATGAGAAGGATCAGACCACAACTAAATAAGTATAACCAGCATAACATACACGTACAATGTGTGTGTTTGTATGCGTGTGTCTCATTCATATATATATTATATATAGCGCTTCCAGGAATGACTGCTCGGTTTTCCTACGCATACGGAGTTATGGCTGGTAGCCCGTACTGCCGTGAGATCTGGCTCCCCGCCTCGTCATCACCGAGTCCAGCCAAAGCCAAACACCGGCACTTTTCAGCCATGCATCCATCCACATGCGCTGTACAAAATACAACATGCAACCAGCCAGCGAGCCGCACATAGCCGGCAGTCCGTTAGTGTGCAGCCCCGGGGCCGCGGATGCTGCCGAGGGGAGGACAAAGCTGCGGGGGGGGGGCAGTCACACTTACGGGGGGATGCGGGATCAGGATCTCAGTTTTGTCCCCGTCGATGAGCTCTTTCTCGGGCTTCTGCCCGGCGACAGGCTGGAAGGCGATCTTCACCATGCTGGTCGTACAGCGGTACCGTTCAGAAGCTACTCCGCGCGCCTGGATGGCAGCCCCTTTTTGTGCCGCTACAATGTTACAATGTTGCTGCTCGCTCCAAGCGACCGGAAGTTGGCCGTTTTTTCCCCAAACTCTCTTAAAGCGACAGAACAAAAGTCGAAGCGTCACATAGCTGCACCGCACAGTATTCCCAGGGGCGTCGTGGGGTATGGATATTCTGGCAGATTCAGTGGGCCCAGCACTTGACAGGGGCCCTTGAATGCATAAAATTGTAGATAAAACTGGGCGGGGGGGCGCAACGTAACATTTTGTCAGAGCAGGGCCAGCCCTGGGTTTTGTGGTGTCCTAGGAAAGATTCTGCTGAGTCCCCCCACCCCCACAGCAAAAAAAGTTTTGTCAATTCATTTACATTACAAACATTTCAGTAACACAGATTAGCTGGCTGATAACTAGCTAGCTTGCCTCCATTTCGGAAGTAGTGAAATATCACTAATGTTAATAACTGTAATGTCACAGAATGCAACCAGAGGTACTTCCTCTGATTTTTTTCACTCACCCATTTGTGCTCCCCAATCAAATAGTGCCACAGGCCCTGTATCAGGGGGTCCAGATTATCTAGGTATGTCCCTGCTGATTCCTCTACGTATTCATCTTACTGAATCAAATTCACCCCCGATCTACCAACGATTCTTCGTAGCTTCTCGGAAACAAGCAGTCTTAGAAATCTGCCTTTAACAAAAAAAAAAGCCAATGTTTTCATTCCTGTCAAATCAAAAATGAGTGTGAGGGGTTAATCATTTAAGAATGCAACTAATAATTCTATAATTATATAGCCTCTAACCCAATGAAGAAAATAGACATGGGAACCGATACTAGGATGGGGTGATCTCACCCCATGCAGTTGGGAAAAATCAGGAACTGACAGCATGAGGGCAGCTCAGGGTGACCTTGTACCAGACAGCAGGAGAACAGGAACCCATCATATAGCTGACACTTATTTTAACTTTTTCTGGGAACATGTACACACACTAACTAGAGCAAAAGTCAAAATCTGTTGTGGTCACGTAGGTGGAAAGTACTGAAAAGAGGGGGGCAACACCTCAGGCCTATAAAGGGACAGGGCTGATACCAAGGGTTCGAGCTTCTTGCTGTACATGCTGAATGTATGTCAGATGGTTGCTCCCTGATTGCAATCTGTCAGCGAATAAACTGGTGACTTGCAACTACTCCTCGACTGTGCTGTGAATCTCTTCTCATCAACGGACCCGGCGGGGTTTTGACTCCAACAAGTGGTAGTACGGAAAATTGAAAAACAGAAGTAAATCAGACAAAAAAAAATACAAAATTCCAAAGTGTTTCCTTTTGTCAAATTCCTTTATTTATGTTTTGGGCCTGGGTCTTTTTCACACGTTAAAAGCACAGTCATACTTTATAGTTTGACTATGAAGTTGAGTTTCAATTAAGAATAAAACATTTCTGATATTTGTTCTGTTTATAAACAGTCGTGCAATATGTAGATAATTGCACTCCCAGTATAGTATAGTATAGTCACATAGCATCATGCTCGTTTAGAGCTCAGAAGCGGCATGCTGTTTTAAGGGCGCCTCTTGGGTGCTTCACGTGTCAGTCAGATGAAACGTGTTAGGTTGCATCATTTCATAGAGGCTGCAGGACTTGCATTAAAGCACCATTCTTTGCTCATGCCCTCACTGTAACAGCCAACAACTCCTGAATGGTGAAGGCAAAGGAAGATGTTATCACTGCCTTTATGCAGAAATCCTGATTCATGCAGAGAATCTTAATAATGAAATGGCTGAAACCTCCAAACAATATGGTCGGCAGTATTAACTGTAGTATTCCTGCACCATGAATGCCACCTTAGAAACAGAGAACACTGCCTTCTGCCATTTGACCAGTATACTTGACATTTCTTATATTAACAGCAGGGGGGGCCCTAGTTACTTTCAGCTCAACTATGGTTTAATCAAACACAAACACTCCTGCACACTTTGCAGCCTAAATCTGTCCAGACATTTGCCCCCCACTCCACCCCTACACCCCACTCCAGAAGGAACAAACCATGATGGATGTTCTATACTCTGCACACGTATTTTTGTGTCATCCAAAAAAAAAAAGAAAAAAAATGTAAGCACAACAGATTAATCTGAAGACTTTCCTCTCCATTTCCAGTTCACTGCTTTCCAGTTCAAAGCATGCAGTGCGACCCGCGGCTTGGTACTGTGCTAGCTGGCACCTGTTGTGAAACCTGCTAGAGAAACTTAGTAACACATTTACAGTCACTTTCAAAAAAGGAGACGGGGGGGAAATCTGCCAGCTCCTCTGCTGAACAAACGATTAATATCTGCGATGCTGATCCAATCTGGTGAGGACGTTATTTACAGCGAATCAGTAATCAAATGTCACATCTACAGCCTTCCTACTCCAAAATGTATTCGATAACCATTAAAAAAAAATAATTAAAACATTTCAGGATTATGTCTTTGTTCCAAACACACGAAAGACGGAAAAATACAAAGCTAAACAAAGACAGCATATGTACAAGTTCAGATGCTCTCATCTCTCCCTGAAGCATTAAGTTAAATACGCATCAGGCGTCCTACCCTACCGTATTACTCTGTAATGTTAACACTGTAGTTTGTGTTCCCAATGCCTTGACGTTAACATGAAAGGTTTGTCTTTCTGCTATTACTATTACAGAATTTAAATGCAGGCATGGAGTTTTAGCTGGTTGAGCGATGGGCCCACACACTTGTCAAGCCCAGACCCCGCCCCCCCCCCTTCGGGATACACAGATATGTGGTGCCTGTCGTCATCCACACCCTGTGCAGGAACACCGATGGTTCTGTCAACGCAATCAACCTAAATCCACCTGCCGGTTGGGTTTTAAGGCTCAGCACTCGGCACGCATGGCAGAGGCTCAGTACCTCACATTTATCAAGCGAAAGATCTCTGTCCTGCCATTTAGATTTTTGCTGAGGGGAATCTTTCAGATCGTGTCCTAATGTGCAAGGAAGCAGCAGCAGCTATGGTTCGCATTTTTTTTTTTTTTTGAGGAACAACAGAAAGAAAACAATAATATCAGGGAGAAGAGAACCAAACAGCAGACGAGCAGTAATGCTTCCCTGTGAACTGACAAAATGATGTCCTCAGTCCCAGGACAGGTTCTGTGGAGGGGTCTGATGTGCATACGTTTGTCAGGGTGCCATCAGCGTGCCAACCCCCACCCTGCCCCCCCCAGGCACATCAAGCCTCCTGTGGCGCTGGCCTCTTCAGATCCCTGATCTGCTTCACCAAGTAGGTCTTCTCGTCATTGAATTGCTCGTCCTCGGTCCTGTCGTTCTGGAACTTGCTGAGAAACTCGATGAGTTTCGTCTGGTTCTTCAGCAAAATGTCCAGGATGGGCTGAGTCTTGTTGGGATTGGCAACAAAAACCTGGACACAGGATAGTGGTGCAATTAAAAACAAATATACACAAGGCTGATAATACCACAGCTAAACTGTAAGAGAAAAAATAAAACCACAAATCCCAAAACTACTTCAATTTGAATTTGAATTAAATTCAGCTCAAATTGAATTCAGGATGTTATCAACAATCTGACACCTTATAGTCAGAAGCAGATCTGATCAAATGATCCGAAAGCAATAGATTTTAATCTCAGTTTTGAATTCTTTTGGGGACATCCATATCTACACTTTCATTAGCCCATTGCCAATAGTAACGATGTATTGATGTCACAAGGACTTGAAAAAAAAACTACACAGACCCTCCAATCAGAGGCTAAACTGTGCAGATACTGGGCCTTAAAAGCCATGCTGTGCGAGTGAATACCTTAAACACGTGGAAGGCCTCGAACTGGATATTACGACTCTTGTCGCGTAAGAGGTTCATCATTAACTTGAGGTTTTCTGGTTTGCTGATGTACTTTGTCATGATGGTGAAGTTGTGTCGGTCTAACAGAAGCTCCCCAAGCAGCTGAGGTGGCACAAGGATACAAAATAATCACGGCTGGGAAACTGAAGACAGCAGAATTAATCATGAGGAAACGAGAAGTAAAATATTCCCAATGTCCACTAGGTGGCAGCATAAGCACCAACAGTGCCTTCAGTAATGGGGACGCGGGTGCAGTGCTTACCTTCAGAGACTGTCTTTTAGTCACATAGTTTTCTGAATGGAGTAACTTTTCATATTCGCTAAAGAACTGGGAGGGAGAGAGACATACAATGAGGGCCTGTCAGACTAAGATGTTTGTTTTCATCCTAAATAAAACAGAACAAACCGGTAATTTATCACCAGAGAATGGCATAGCTATTGTTGCAGGGATGCCATAGAGGCACTGTAGTTATTCTGCTGCCTTTCTTCTGCAATTACAGCTGTCAGGCATCCCGCCACCAGAAGCGTCAGGCTTCCTGCAGGGAAGCGCATGTTTGTGTGAATCACACGAGCGCGCGGAGACACCGTAACTCACTTTGTCATAGTGCTGCTCCAGAAACTCGGCGCTCAGCAGCTTGTGTCTCGTGAGCAGGTCCTGGAGGACAGAGAGCGGACACCGTTTGCAGGGCGCCTGGCCCCCCGAGTCGCCAGCTTGCGACACAAAGGCAGCAACGAATCTGTGTGCTTCAGTGTTCACAGGCTTAAGAGGCGGGATTCAGCCCCCATGCACACACAGCTAAACACACTCATGCCAGAAGCTTAGAGATGATTAAAATCCGACTGTGTTCCCAGTACTTTATACGATATTACTTTCGAATCCCATAAAGTTACCACATCTGCCATATTGCATTACCTATTTGTCATCAGTGTTGTACTCTGATATTGTCCCATACTGGTTTGAATTGCACTGCTGTTTGTCCTTCCCTGTCTAACCCCCCCCCCCCCCCCCCCCCCCCCCCCCCCCCCCCCCCCCCCCCCTCCCCCCTCCCCTCCTCCCTCCCTCGCGCCCTCTCCTCCCCCCTCCCACCCAGCCG
>JAOYFF010000038.1:19359952-19403019 GCA_025773925.1 Cryptomyrus ogoouensis | reverse complement strand
CCCCCGTTTTGGATTGTCCCCGTTTTTTCCCCTCCCCTTCCCCCCCCCCCCCCCCCCCCCCCACAATCTGTGACATGAGAATTTTGCTGTATTTCCTGAATACGTGTGACACTGCTAGAGACTCACTTTAAAGGTGGCGAACGCGTCTGAGGCTATGTCAAACGTGGACATCTCCACGTATCTGAAGAAGTCATGGAACTGCTCGGACCATAGGATGATTTTGGCCAGCGGCTCGTGCCGGACACACTCCCTCAGCATGATGCCGCAGTTCAGCGCGATCTCCGGGGACTCGTACCTGCAAAGGCGGCGGGAGACGAGTCGCCGACGGTGATTAGCGATCACTGCGATCGATCGTGCCGATCAGGAAGGCGGCAGGGCTGGCAGAGATACACACCCTTTTAACAACATGAACAGTATGTTCTGCTGAGTGCAGATGTATTCCACCGTTGGAGTCCTCGTCCCGATTTGCCGGCGGAGAATATTGTTAAAGATCTGAGCCACGTCCTTTTTGCCCTGTTTCGTAACATTAAAAAAAAAAAGAAGAGGATCAGAATGAGTGTAACTGGTGCACGACCTACATCACGCACACAACACAAACGCCACACAGTACAGATTCATCCACCTGACCGAATGGCTATTTTCTGAAAGCTAAGAAACAGTGTTTCGATTAAGGCTCTACAGACAGTGTGTAACCCATTGAAAAGTCCTGGCTTTGTTCCTGCACTCCCTCTCTACAGAATAAGAAAAAATAGTAGGATGCCACTAGATCTGTGGAGCCTGTTACGTGGTTACACTTATTTACATTCAATCATGATTCTTCTTTAACTTGTTGCTCTCAGTCGGGAGCAGACAAGCACGTTGGGGTGGGGGGGGGATATCAGGGCCCTAGGCTGACATCAGCGTGAAGACTCAGGTGTTGCCAACTTAGCCACCACCCCCTCCATTTTTCTTAAGGTGCAGCAAGGTGGGGCTCACCTCGAAGTCAATGAGCTGCAGGTCGGCGATGAGCGTGCTCAGCAGCCCGCTGTTGTACAGCTCTTGCGCCAGCTGCGCTACTGCCTCCGTCTGCGGCTCCTTCTCATTGGTGCCGTAGAGGATCTCCTTCATGGCCACCAGGTTCTTGGACACCTCCTCGGTGGCCTGCGCAGACGGGCCACATCAGGGGGAGACCGAGCGACAGCAGAGCCTGTCTCTCAGAAGGTTCCGGAAGTGTCACAATTAATTCCTCGGTCTAAAAATACAGCCCAGTTTCAAAAGGTTTACGTGGCCTCAGTGACCAGCATCAAGAAATCTGCTGGACACAGAGGTGGAGATTTCAGGTCCAGAGAGCACAAATCCAGACCAAGATGTTGTCTCAACCAACCAGTTGAGTACTCTGTGACTGTGACTCTTTATACTCACCTGGTTGGTTGAGACAACATCTTGGTCTGGATTTGTACTCTCTGCACGTTACCTTCACCTGATAGCAGAACCCCAGCCTTTTGTAAACGCCTGGCAGGAATCAGTCTTCCGCACCAGCATTCCCGATAAATACCGCTTCCTCCTTCTACGCCAGTGTCTGACTTGGAGGTGCCTCGGACGTCTTACCTTCTCCGCCTTCTTGTCGGAGATGTCCTGCTTTTCCAGCACGGACATGCTGTCCTTCAGGTTCTTCACAATGTCCGCCGGGGACTTGTGGGACTTGCCGAAAGGGAACGGCATGGCAGGGGCTCGTAGCACGAGTAGTGGAAGGGCACCTGTCCACCTGCGGGCACAGGAAAGGGCGGCTCAGGAAGGGGCGGGCACAGGAATGCCCACGTGGCTCATTTAAAAAACAGACAGAGGCTGCTGTAGGAGCAAAGGATTCTGCATCCAACACATGCAGTCCTGTATCTCAGTAAGGAGAACATCACCTTGACAATGCAAAGTTCAAATCCCAGCAAGTACACGCAGATTGTAAGCCCTCCCTCTTGTGTAAGTTACTTTGGATAAATGTGTCAGATCGATGAAATTAGCTTCCTATTAGCTTCTTACAAGCCTGCATTACCACACACATCCATCATCCTCATGGTCATGAGATTTTTCAAATGTTAAACTCAAAACACTGCTGAGGACCCCCCCCCCCCACACACACACACACACACACACACACACACACACACAAAGTGAAAAGAGGCAACAGGACAAATGAACATACAAATCCAGAAAGATCACCTCTGACACGGCAGTCAGACTAGCTAATGGCAGAACACTGAAATGTTTTTCCAGGTGACTCCAGAGAGCATAACTCAGCACGCAGTCACCAGCACGGCGTCACACGCGGCGATACACAAACACCCTCAGGTACAACTTCTCTGCAAAGTGACAAACATTTCATTTTTCTTTTCTTTCTTCTTTCTTTTTTTTTTTTTTTTTTTTTAATTTGAAGGGTGGGTCACCGCTTCAAGCCAAAACTGCGAGACATCCTGGGTTTCAAAGTCACATTTTCCTGATTTTAGCTCCGGGTCACTGAAACAGGAAGGACCGGGAGACTTAATCCAACAAAGTCAGTTAATATTCCACTCAGAGTCATTAAATGACTCGTGGGCGGGACCCACAAAACGTCACTCAAGGAGCAACTAAACTCAAGCTGTGCCACTTAGCGACACTGTGGGAAAGCTGAGCCGCGACGGGGCAGACGAGCGGACGGAAAACCTGTTTCACAGGCCGTCACCACATATGCATTATTATGTAATCATGAACACGCAGATGAGGTTGCCGCATGAAGCAGTTACACAGCACTTAATAGAGCTTTACAGTAGCTACACGTCTGGCCGTTGATAAATGCGTTTTAAATGGTTTTACAGCAATTATTTTTCAGGGGGACTGAGACAAAAAAAGAGGAGCTGAAGCCCCCACCCCCCAAAAAAATAAATAAATAAAATAAAATAAATGGGTCTATAACAACCTGTGGTCTGGACTAAAATCCAGGGCTCTGACACACATTGAAGAGCCACCTGACTTCACAATCCTGGTCCACAGATCACAGAGGAGAATCCCAGAGCTGTCCAACAGCTGGTCAAACACACAGCTGGCTATGCACTGTGATTTATGCTTGATAAGGGGCTCTGCAGGGAAATTAAGAGCAATACATCACATTCATTTTATCCTCAGCAGGCAACCAAGTAACTACCAGCGTCTGCCGTGTCAGGCCAAACTCTGGCAGCAACCCGCACTTCCTGATTTCTGTTTACGCAGACCTGGTTTAACTCAATACACCCCCCCCGGGTTCAACCTTTCCGACCCCCCAACTAAGAACAGCTATCCTTGACCGCAGCCAACCAGAACCTTACCCAAATGAAACAATTCCCCCAGAAGCACCAGCCCCACAACCCAGACAGGCGTAGCGACTGAAGGCCAGCCTAAAGGCACCGCAGATAAGCATTCCTCAGATTCCCCTGGCATTCTGCTCACCTACTTCCTAACATGTTTCTCTGAGACTTTGGCACAACCTCACCCTGTCTGTGACCCTCCCACTCTTCCTATCTACATTTTTAGAAGCGTATATAAATGCGTAGAAGACAAACCGGGCTCTGTACAAACTGTGTACCTTGTTTGCCAATAGCTGCTGTCAGGCGCCGTTTAAACACGGACCCTGAGTGGCCGATTGAACGCTGAAAGGCGGCCTAACACAGTGCTGGGGTTCTCTCACACTCTCTCTCTCTCTCTCTCTCTCACACACACACACACACACACACACACGGTCAGTGCGGCTACGCACGGGACTCTCTCCCTCGTGTCCGGATCAAGACCGTCCTGTAGTGTGAATGAATGGGCAGACCGATCACATTCATTCCGTCACACCCCGACCACGGCTCACGTACCTACGGGCACCGAAGCAGCCTGTAACGGGAGACAGAACGGCCCACCAGGAGAGACTCCGATCAAGCCATGGGCCCCGAATAATGTTAAAATAATGCCCAACTGTCTAAAGCCATAACCCCACTAGCATGGGAGATGCGTTCGAAGCGCTTCCATCGGTCTCAGATCCAGCCTTGAAACAACACTACAGAAAAACACACAACATAAACGCGAGAAGCGATGAAGGGCGTGAGGGTACTGCACACCGGCCGAAACAAGCGGAGGCATAATGGGCAAACGCTCCGGACCTCCGGGCCGCGCTGGGGCGGGCCTTCGGGAAGGCGCATCGCTTCTTCAGCTCATCACTAACCAGAACCGTAACCACAACCCCGGGTAACTGGACCGAGCCTTTCAAACCGCTTCCCCGTTAACACAACTCGGTAACAAAGCGACAAACGCCGCCCCGCTGGAACAATCGCAGCGGCCGACCGGGGTAAACTGCAAAGAGAAATGAAAAGGGCAGAATAAGGGCTTAGCCTGCATGCCTTGCAGGGCGACGTAGACCTGGCGAAAGCATGCATGCTAAGCCTTTATCAGTCGAGCCCGTATTTTATTCTTTTTATTATACTTTGCAGCTTCCTCCGCCGCGCGCCCAGCCTCCCGAGGCCCGGGGAGCTTCCGTGCGCGCAGCCTGCATGATGCGCCCGCGGCTCCGCCACAAACCTTGCCAACACGCCCGCCTCGCCGTGTTATTATCGCCGTTCTCGTTCTCTTGTTATTGATATTGAAGTATTCCAGTTGGAGGTGGAAAGCGCCACCGGGCTGTCGATCTCGTTCCGCTTCTTTCCGCCGCCTTTACGGCGCTCCGTGCTGCCAGCGCCCCGCGTCGTCGCCGCTGCGTTCGGACTCCGGTGCTCCGGGCGCTCCGTGTCTCTCCGTGCGTCTCTGTCTGTGCGTTTTTTCCGTTTCCGCTTCGTCGGCAGGCAAGCAAGCAGCCGGGTCTACACCGCCCCGCAAGGCGGGCGCTGGTCACAGCAGCAGCGCCTCTCCGCGGACGAGCGTCTCGGCCTTGCATAAAAGCCCGATTGCCCCATTGCTTTCCTCCCTGCCATTAGTGTCTCTTTTTGTCCACTTCTTATAACCGTCATTGACATTAATCAAAATAACAACAGCCCCTTACATTAAAATTTTCATGTGCAAGAAATACAAAGAAGTCGTAGTGAAGATTCAACATAACTTTAACATAACCCCCCCCCCCACTAAAGCGCGGTGTGTTTTATGTTATTTTAATTTTCTTTTACTAGTGTTTTGCATTTAAGCCCCTTGTATCACTGCGATGGTGATACATTCATGACACGTGTATCTTTAAATCTGATTTAAATACAGTAAAGTGTTACATTGCTGCTCAGTGAAAGTCCGTCCTCCGCAGAGTGGAAGCGCAATATGAGGATTTTGCGCATCCGGTTAATGTATTAAATGCAATGTGTTCGATCCTACCAACGACGCAAGAGGGCGCTCGTGTGTTTCACTGCACCGGCCTATTGTCACGTCCGTTGCGCAAGTAAACAAAATATCGCCTAACCTTTAACCTACATAAATTTGTAACGCAATGTATGGCGCAGTTAACGCTGACTTGAAAGGATTTGTTATAGAATAGATTATTTCTGTGGTTTATAATTTTTTTATAATGTTGCAATTTGGATCAAAAGGGTGCTGATAATATGATAACATGAGATGGATAAAAGATAAATAAAAGTTAATGGGAATTTTAAAATGTTTCTCCGCCTTGTCAGTCCATGGATTAGGTGTGGTTTAATAATGCGGCGTGACGTGTGGTAATAGCCTACTAAACTATGCCTAACGACGGCAGCCTTTAAAACGGAATATAGGCGTATTTCTCGGGAACCAAGTCCGCCCTTCACAAGAATAGAAATAATTCTAATTAGTAAACTGGGTCTGGAAAGCCGCAGTGTCCACTGAAAGGGTAAGTGAAAAGAGGCCTTTGTGGTGTTGTCATTCCCACGCTAATTCTGATTTGGAGACGCGTGGCCAGATGGTGGGGCAGATGAGCGCAGAATCCTTAAGTCCTCCCTACAATACCTCTAAAGAACTCCAAACCAGCTACCAGAGAAACTGTAATTCGGCCTTTGGGGTGACATAATCCTCCGCTCTGAGTGGTCAGCAGACTTATACAGTGATAGTTATTCGTATTTCCCAGCGTGCCTCATCTGGTAAGCTATGGATTTGATGCAAATACAATTTGTTAGTTGCCCTGTTACATATTCACAACATTCCTTCGATCGTGTCAAAGTATAGATATTGATTTCTAGATGGAATATCTGCCTACTGAAGTACGCTCAAAACAGTTCCCCGGTTTATTACAGTAAGGCGATAGAAAGTCGTGAGGCGGCCGTGGCAGGTCTGCCTGCCTTGTCCCTGTTTCACGGCTGCTTTTTTCCTTTCCTTTTTTTATGCCAGTGCGGGACACTTGCCCAGCATTAATGTGCTGCCGTCTGTTGGGTGCCGGCAGCCGCTGATTAAAAAGGCGGCGCCTGACGGCACGCAGGTCGCGTGGCCAGATGTCTTTCTGCGCATTGTGCGGGGTCCATTGTACTGAGCGAGCCCCTTCACTCCCCATGAAGCTCTTTAGATCTTCAAACACTCGCCACATTCGGTGAATACGCTAAGCCTCAGGGAATTTCGGACAAAAGGGACTAGCATCATTCTTCCTTAAATTCAGATTTACAGGTGTTTTCTGTTTATAAAGAGGGGACCAATTTCCTGAATATGTACAGCAGTGCCGCACGTGCAGTTTCGGCTACCCGTCCGTCGTCTCGTGGATAGATTGTAAAATCACTTTTAGGCGAATGACAAGTAGGCCTACGTTTAACCTGTCATCAAGAAATAATAGACGCGAAAGATTAACCATAATGGGTTTTTTTTTCCAGGATGACCGCGACGAATCTTATATTAAAAGTCAAATGTTGAATTATTACGTCTATAATAATACCATAGCCCGAACATTCATTTAATAATTCAATAATTTATACACATTAAATTTATTTTCAATACATAATTTTCATGCTTGTTTTTATAACTTATCCATATCACATTTCCCTATAGATTTTGTTTTAGCTAAGTTTAGTTTACCTTTACTTAAATTCTTTGTGTGCATGCACACTTGGCTAATAAAATTGATTCCGATTCTGATTAGCCCTGTGTCGAATAGGCCTACTCCGTCCAGTCACAGTAATCTGCACGAGCAAGACGGCGTTAATTATTTTAAAACTGCAAAAAAATTCCAGTGCATGAACGTTGTAATCCATATACAATCAAAGACTTCGTCAGGCGGCCGGCCACACATGTTGGCATTATGATGTCAGCACCTGTCACCTCACACCAGTCGTTTGCACCTGTCGAAACGCTCCTCTGGGCACTTCCTCTTGGAGAAGTTGCAGAGGTAGCCTGCACCGGTTCTTTGTGAGTTATTACATTCTTCATGGCGATTAAATGGAGCTGAATGCTCGCCTTTTGTCCGGCGCAGTTTCCCACGTCCCGGCATTCGCCTGGCAGTCGCGTGTCTCAAGTCAAACAGACCCGCTGCCATGAATCCCAAAAGCGGCGACCAGCGAGCGGGACATCTGCCCCCTCCATTGAAGAAGGGATGAAAAAAATATATAACAGATGTTCCAGATTTTCAGTGATCGCGCCTCTATTGGCTGAAAAATTAGATATTTTTCCCAACAACCCAAAAATGAGTTTTCAATTATTAGTCATTACAATTAATTACATTAAAACAGAAGTTATGAACATTTATTTTTTCCCCGAGCACTGTTTGGAATATTTGTATAGTATTGCTGGCTTTATGTTTTATTCAGGAACAAATCAGGATTGTAGGTCTATTTGAATGACATTGCACACGCTTTGAGATTTGTTGTTTTTCCATCCATCCAACCAACCATCTTCCAACCACTTATCCTGAGCAGAGTCACAGGGGCTCGAAATTATGGTTATTTTGAAATGAACACTTGCCAAATAAGAAACAATATGGAAGGTTATAATGCGTTATGATCTCATTGCACTGTTTCCAATGCGTCAGGACACCGACACTAGGTAAAACAATAACCGACACCGTCCAGGGAAAAACAGTCTAAGGAGAATGGGCGTTAGAACGTATTCTGCGAGACCTCAGGGGATAGGTTTCGCCTTTTCTCCGGTAATGCTGTCCCGATTCATTGAGAATGAAAGGGCCGCGCCGTCCCCAGTGTAACGCCAGTAATAGCAGACTCTTGTTAGTGCCTGGGAACGCCGGGCCAGCGCTCCGCGCGCCGCGGACCACGTGACGCGCCCTAATAGCGAAACAGAAGGTTTCACTAGGGTGCACATTTCCAGGCTGGACATCTGTCGCTTTTTCTCTTTATCGGGCGGGCAGCGCAGCTATTGAAAAGAAGCAGTGACCTGTCAGTCTTGACTGATGGGAGCGGGCCACTGGGATCGACCCCATGTGTGGGAAAATACCTCAGCCAAAGAGCTCCCACATTCACATGCTAATCCTGCCCTTATAAATAAGAGGAGAGCAGAGCGCGGAGGCCTTAAAGACGAGACAGAATCCGCTCCAAGAGAGAACAGGGGAAAGTCGCGGTTCATATCCACCAAGCTAGGGAGATGACGGCCACCGCCGTGACTCACAACGTGGAGAAATTGTCGAGCGCTAAAGAAGAGAGAAAGGTACAAAGAGCTTTAACAAAAATATAAAGTAATCTCGTTGGATTAATCCGGGTAGCACGAGATGTCAGGATGATATGCAGTTCCTAATGCTAGTTTTGTTGATGCCTGCGGCTGATTTGGTATATGTTTCGATTTTAGCTGAGAAAGCCACTAATTGAAAGAAAAAGACGAGAAAGAATAAATAATTGTCTCGATCAACTGAAAGAAACCGTGGTCGGCGCTTTCCGACTAGATGTAAGTATGAGACTATAAGACTATACCTCGGGATAGAAACGAGTTAAATAGCTGTACTATGTGGTAGCTACTCTCTAAAAGTATTTATTTTAGTAAAATATTCGTGTATTTCATGGCAGCAATCTAAACTGGAGAAGGCTGATATTCTTGAAATGACAGTGAAGCATCTGCAGAATATTCAGAGCAACAAATTCGCCGGTAAGTGGATACTCAAAACTTCAAAAATAAGTACTAGGGTAAGCAAATTTGAGAAAAAGCGAAGATGTTTATTTAAGAGCCGTTCTTATTTTGGACTGCGGGGGGCAGTATACACGCGGCTTTTACAACACAATGAAGATAAACCGACTCTCCATTCATTTCGTTTACACGAGTTTCACGAGATCACCTTAAAGATGATCTTCCGTCTTAATAGCGACCTATAGGCCAAAGAGCCGTGACTCATGTTCAACCACTCTTTTTATTACAGCTGACTCCACCGTAGGGTTAGAGGCCCAGCAGAAATACAGCACGGGCTATATCCAGTGTATGCACGAGGTTCACAATCTGCTGCTAACCTGTGAGTGGATGGATAAAACACTAGGCTCTCGTCTGCTCAACCACCTGCTCAAGTCGCTCCCGCGTGCTACCGAGGATACTCCGCCCGCCGTGACGTCCATGGCCCCGCCTCCTCAGCAAACGCAGGAAAGCTGCAGCGCCGGCCCTGTGCTGCCCTCGAGCCGTGCGTTCGGCGGGGCTGCCGCCAAGGCCCAGCAGAGCGCGGGCACCCGTGATAAGGCGCTCCTGTTACCGGGCAACCAGCTATTTAACAACCAGCACATAGCCACACTTGACATGTGGCGGCCGTGGTGACGGGAGCAAACTGAGGCAGCCCTCTGGTTTTGTTTTTGATCTGCGTGTAGACTCTTTTCCTTATGTATCTTATAGATATGCTTCTCAGAGCACTTGTGGGGCAGTCCTGTTCCAGAATAGATGTGCTGCAGACCTCAGTACTTCCACAGAAGTAAACCTCTTGTAGCCTGCATTGTAGAAGGCTATTATTCAGCTATTTATTGTATTAACTCTTAATTTATTTAATAAGGAATACTTGCTTTAGATTATTTCCTCTCTTTTGTATGTAAACGTATTAACCCAATAATAATAAAATGAATATTTAATCCACACGTTGCTCACCAGGCGTAACCTACTCTGTGAAGATCTGCATTACACCCGTCACCTATTTGACTATCCAAACATAGAGTAACATTCGTATATTTTGGGAACATATCACACAAATATAACTAACTATGAATGCCAAGAAATTCTGGTTAAAATATTAACCTAAATGAAATATTTTTAAGTTTTTCCCAAATTTCACAGTTTATTAAATATACTAAAACAGAGCCCTACACCCGAAATACATCTCACACTCACGTCGGTGGCGTTTCCAAATAGAAAAATGCTTTTTTTAGGGTTAGTTACCATGCTTCAAGACAACTCCATTCCAAAGTTTATAATGCAAAGCGATGTGACGTTTCATCAAGCACGTCATATGACGTTATGAGCATTACACTATCCCAACATCAAATTACATCTGTATGATATTTATGCAGATATTTCATTAGAAATCACAGGCGGTTATGTTTACATGTCATTTAAGTCTCTGATTGCTTTTCCTTTATAACGTGGTCTAATCAAAAGGTATAACGGAGGGCAAGACAAGGACCAGACACTTACCGATTCATGGCACATGCAGGGTCCTGACTTCGCAAAATTAAGCGAAGCGCTTAAGTGTATTGCCCGCACTGTCCAGTTGTGTGCACGACAAAAGAAGCAGGCTGTGAAGTTATTTTTGAAGAGCCAACTAGAAGTCACAGGGAGAAATGCGTAATGTCTGTCAATATATCCCTGATATCAACATCAAAAAGCGAACGTTTCCTCTACCGCAGGCAACATCCGGTTCTTCATTCAGCAACACTTTTCAGTAATGTTTAATTTAAAAAGTGAGGGTGTAGGCGTTTTTCATTACTTGTGTAATGATACAGACTCTTTAAACAATGCAACGCACACAGAAACACATTAAGCTATACACATCGTTGAGGTATATTTGAAGAATGATGCCATAATTGCTGAATTGAGGCGCCAACTGAGCTTGAATCCGGGCACACTGTCCATTTTCTCTTACCCTCCAAATTTACGTTCTGCCCATATTATACCAGGCTTGCCATAAAAATAATTATTTTTCTCAGAGTTTTTTTATATCTCATGGAGAGCAGGAATCTCAAAAAGAGCCCCCCTCCCCACCCCCAGCTTCTTATAACCTAATGTGTCACGTAAGTCAATACTTAAAATTGTTCGACTGAAAGAGGTTTTTGCATCCATCCATCTATCTATCCATCTATCTGTCCATCTATCTATCTATCTATCTATCTATCTATGTGTGTGTGTGTGTGTGTGTGTGTGTGTGTGTGTGAGAGAGAGAGAGAGAGAGAGAGAGAGAGAGAGAGCAATAAATAAAGTACTTGTAATATGTCCTTCACGAACTATTGTACTTCACGAACATGATTACCACGTAATGTTCGCCTCAGTTTATGTTATTCAAAGTTCTCTCTCGACTATCTGAGGTTTATGTGTAAACGAAGGCATGTCAAATGTGCAATCAATAAACATGAAATGAATAAGTCGACGGGGGCAAAAACCACTGCTGCCGCTTCACAAAAAAAGTACCGTAACGCGAAAAAATCAAAGCGACTTACAGGCGACGTAACTACGAGCTGATTTTCAAAGGCAGCGTGCGGATAAACCAGGGAAGCAAGGAGCGGGACGATGACGAGGTGCCAAAGTCTTCCATTTCAAAGGCCAGGAACAGTGCTTTTATGCTGGAATCTGTTTTACTACCCCATTATTGTGAACCTGTGGCACAAACGGAAATTTAGAACGTAAACGCGTATGATCTACTTATATTACCTGCAAAGAGTGCTGTAACCTAATACACCATCTTGTTCTAACAGTCTAGCTAAACGCGTGTGGCTCTTCGCATCTTACTAGCAGACCAAACATCACTCAAATAACCCATTCAAAACATATTAACCACTTTCAGACATGTTTATAAATATTCCCTTTACCCGACAAAGCTTAAACTGGCTGTGATTATGCTATGTTTAAATACCTAAATATGCAGCCGCAAGCAAATCGGAGGGGGGTTCCGAAAGATCGAGAACAAATGAAGCGCGAGCCAACACCTGTCACTTTCTTTGGGGACCGGCAGTCGGTGCCCTGATTAAATTCATTTAGTCTGAGGGGCTGCAGTTTGCAGCTGCCAACTGTCGGCATCGCATTACATTCAGGGGACCTCGCAGGCGAGTCCCCTCGAGAGTCAAATAAAGGGGAATAACAAAAAGCATAAAAGGATGAATCGCAGAAACCCCTCTAATTTAACCCGTAATTTCACTTGCATAGTCTCTTTTGCACCAACACAAAGATAATTCGGAGTTGAAAAAAATGCCCTGGTGACAATTCACATAGAATTCCAGTACATTTCAGGTCGTTTCATATACATTTGTGTTTTGGGCAGGCTTAGAACTTGTTGCATTGTACCAATAACTGCATCAGAAAATCCAATGATTAACTATTTTAATCAGTTATAAGGGCAAAAAACGTACTGAATATTGCACTTCATATCTACAGACGATCATAGCGGTAGTGTTGTTATTTGTTTTAGCCTAATATACTTTCGAATTAAGCTAGTGAAGATCTTTCTTATCGTGTTGGCATGTGTATATGACGTTTCTGTTAACACATTAAACATATATTAATGTGTGCTTTAAATGACAATTTAAGTTAATTTGCGTTAAAGTTGCTTTAGTAGTGCGCGTGTACTCTACCACTTCAAGAAAAACAAATCATATAGATTCATTCATATAGATTAGTGTATAATATGAAGTGCTTAGTATAAACGTGTTCAGATAGAATTCAACTTTGATGCCTAATTGATATTTTGAGATAATTAGAATAAGCGAAGAATTTAGACGAATGGCCGCATAACAAATCGCACATTAATTGTTCTGACTTAGTTTACGTATCCAGTATTTATTGTTCAGTGTTTATTGTTCAGCTGTCCTTTGTTCTAGCTGCCTGATGCTCGGCAGAAATACAGTTTTGTTTCGTGTGTGTGAAATGACAAAGTGACTTTACTTGAATTTCGCCCAGTAAGATGCTGCCTGCGAAATGTCACTTTTGCCGGTGAACTCGGGTCCTCCCCCAGTTCGAGCTGCAAGCCGCAACTACAACCGCAGTAAAGACAATGCGCTGCGCGTTGATTGGCTGAAACTGGATGCGCTCTGGTGTTTCTTGAATAATGTGGCCAAACCTTTTATTGATATGTAAATCTGACCGTATAAATACCACCTACAAGCTGAAGGTACTAACAGCGTATTCTGCCTAAGCCGTGCTATTCGCTGGACTATTTGCTGGGGGCTCTATTGCGTACGTCTGCCAGCTGCCCCTGAGAATCCCAACCTTAACTGTGGATTACAAACACCGCTTTCTTCTTAGCCTGGGTTACAACCAACATGGCCCCTGTCTTCCGAGCTAACAAAGCTGAATGTGGCGCCGTTGAGGAAGAAAACTACGGGATTAAAGGAGACAGAAAGGTAATGACAGTGACTGTACCCGTAGGAGACTTGACCCAGTCTCTTTAAACTGAACCCCGCGATATAATTTGCAGTATTACCGTGTGCATCACCCTCCCTTTCAACAGGCAAGAAAACCTTTAGTGGAGAAGAAGAGACGGGCACGAATTAATGAAAGCTTGCAAGAACTCAGGATTCTGCTCTCTGACACTGATGTAAGTTTTCAGTTAATGTTAATACCTATTCATCTGTAAAGTTATTTCTTTTGTAGAGACGAATTTGAACCACATCTGCATTTTTTTTATTAAACATAATCACATCGCTAACATGTTTCCCACAGTTACAATCTAAAATGGAGAATGCTGAGGTGCTTGAAATGACTGTGAAACGAGTTGAGCATGTCCTCAGAAATCGATCCCAAGGTAGGTTTTGTAATTTTTTTCTTGGGTAATATTACCGAGTCCAGGCACCTGAGATCTATAAAGCGTGATAAGGATGCTTTTCCCCAGTTATGCGGGCGGGTGTACTTGACTTCCTCCATGTATGTTTTGACAGGATCTGACGCTATGAATCGCGAGGCAAGCGAGCGCTTTGCAGCCGGTTACATCCAGTGTATGCACGAGGTTCACATGTACGTGTCCAGCTGCCCGGGCATCGACCCTACGGTCGCCGCGGAGCTCCTGAATCATCTTCTGGAATGCATGCCTCTGAACGAAGACAATTTCCAGGACATGCTTGTGGATTTAATGTCGGACGTCTCCGACAGCAGCAGCAACAGCACTTTGCCTACCGGCAATGAGAGTGGTGTCACTTCGGCCGCAGTAGGGGGGATACGCGAAGTCACCTCCGCCTTCTCCCCAGCGCCATCCACTACATCCAGCGATGACTTCTATTCAGACCTAGATGAAACCGATGTGGAGCACAGTCATAATTCCTCAGAAGACCATGCAGTCCAAACCACGACGGCATATTTCAAATCTATATGGAGACCGTGGTAGGACTGTATCCAGGACCACAATTTGTACCGAGAAGCGTGAACTACGTTCATGTTTTTCAGTTGGATATCATTCAGACTTCCACTAATAACATGTTATATGCGATTGATGGAAGTGATTTGTGAAAGCAGCTTCCAGCGCTGTTCCCGTCAGGACTGTTACCCGATGGCTGTCTGTTTTGTAGGCCCAAATAAGTCGTTTTAGTGGAAGTGTCACCAAATTAAGGGCATTTTAACTTGGATTTCCACTGAACTACAAACTTAGTTAAATACACAGAAAGTTAAGCATTCGCGGTTCTCTCATATTATCGTCAGAATGTGCTATGGACTATTTTACGCTCAGCAGATTTGTGTCTCTGCCTTCAGTGAAGGTATAGGTACGTTACTAACTAGAAATATGTTATTTTTGATAGTCAGACATTAATTGCGGGTGCCGCCAATAGGTCGATGCACCGTACGTGTATTTTCTGTGTATGTCTAGTGACTTGGTCTAAAATGTATTAATAAACTAATTTAATTCAGATATACGTGATTAGATTCTAGTCATACTGCAGATTTGTTAATTCGTACTTTTAAATGTAATTCTATCCCAAGTAGGCCTACACCTGTGCGGCATTTTTTCGTCAATTCGCGCATGTTCTGGAGCATGGTGAATTATTTTCTTGTTATACCGTTTTCCTCCACCATATTTGCCAAATAAACACGAACAGTATTTACCAGTTGTTATCTATGCTGTGGGAACAATCCAAAATGTATCACCCTCCCTGTTCCATCGATTGATCAGGTACAGACCAGTATCATAAAAATCAGAAACCTACATTATTTTAAACCGTTAATGTTGCTCCCCGCCCTCGCTTTTATCACACTGTAGACAGGCCACAATTTCCTTTCCGAAAAAGCGCCGAATTGTCGCCTTTTCTTCAAAGACGGTGATCGTTCGGTGTGGCCTCACACACGGCTTTGAAGCATGAAAGGTGAAAATGACGGGCTAGCTGCGTCTTCAATGCCGCGTCTTTAATGCTGCGTCTTTAATCTGCTGTTACTTAATTTTATAAGCAACCAGCTTTGATATATTGAAACGAGAGAAAAAGTAAATGTAAATCATACATGGGTATTGTTTTTGACAAGACATTAATTTTACGCCTGACAGTTACAATCTGGCTTAAATTGGTTTTGTAATTTTACCTTTACAGAACATATAGTAGCCTATGCTTTGCACATCAGTAACTAAAAACGCTCAAGTAAACCTGAGCAGAAGTTCTCGGTGTATAGTAATATTTGTTTCAAAACCGACGAAATGTGCTGCATATAAAAGCAAATACCGCAGATTCCGTTGCATCCGAATACACCGACAACCAGTTCATAAAACTGGTTTCTGGGATCAGACAGTCCCACGCGGCAGTTTCCGAAAATAACCGTGGAATCTCCCGCCAGTGGTGGAATGTCGTTAAGTCAGACAACAACCAACGGGACAGTGTGAGATCAACATGTATGCACCGGAAAAACGGTTCGTATTTCCCACGCGAATAGATTTAATTTTTGGTTATTAAAGTATAAGGTTTCAGAATCTAAAGTATAAAATATAAAAAAATGTGGAGTCTGCGCTGTAGTGCTTGCAGTAGAATGTACACAATTTGCATTAAAAAGTGTTATGCGTGGGGTCAAACAGTCTGTAAATCATTTTATAAATGACTAAGAATTTTCCCCCGGGATCAATTAAAATAATCTGAAATCAACGCCTATTACTGTAGCGTATGACGCCGCACAACAAACCACTGGTTAGCTTTCGCCAGGTGACAGGGCGGCTCTGCAGACGGAGTTAGGGGGATCTTTCTCCGGAGGTGTGATTGTAGGGATTCACACCCCTGCAAAACTGGGGAAGGTGTCAGGACAGAGATCCATAAATTGACAAGCGAAACCTTTGATCTCGGCTGGAACCCCAGTAGGCAAAAAACTACTAGCTAACACCCGCCCGAAGGCTAATCGGGCTAGTGCCTCGAAAGCTATAAGTCACAGCGAACTAAAACAAGCTAAAATAGTGTTCATTTTATATTTCAGAGTACATGCATGTTCCAAAGCTGGAATGAAGATTCCGAATATGAACGTTCCTGAGATAAAAAAAAAACCAAAGCTTGGGTTTTGTTCATTTTCGGAACCTGAAACAAAAGTCGACATGACAGAAGCAAACCCCTCAAAAGGGCTTTTAAAGTCCAGAAAACCCCCCTAGTGATGATTAGTACATAAGCAACTGCAAATTTATGCAAATTTGGTGGTTTCATGAATACTCTATTTACTCTAAACATGTGCAACTCATTCGGGAACAGTATCCATCATCCGTGAAGACATTGTCTTTGGGGTTATTGTAAGGCAGGACATGAACAATGCTTAAGTTAAATAATTACCAGCATTTATTTACAAATACAGCCCCTCCCTTTTCTGCGCCCGTTTAAATCAGCCCTTTTAAGCAGCGATAGCGTTTACACATAAGTTCTCTTCAAAACCGACCTGGGTTTTATTCCGCTTCCACATTTGGACAGAACCAAAAAACTAAAAGAACACCGACACACATTTATTTATTCTCAATATATATATTGTCATTGGCTGTTGAGTTCAGCTCCTTGATTAGATAAATAGTACTGAATAAAACGAGTGAGGGTTCCCTAAATGGCATGTCGTCACGCTAGTTACATCGGAAACCCAGATTCGATGCTGGCACATTAGCTGCTTATAATAGGGAAATGGTCCCATGGGTGGGCTAAACTGCCGGGCGAGACAGCCGACTTTCTTCAGCCTTTTCAGCTTCTGCAGTCGGCCGCCGAAAGCGGGTAAAGGGAGAGACGTACTTCGCTGGGAGGTAAAGACAGAGAGACGCGCATCCGGATGAGGTCCGCGCTGATCTCTATACCTCCCGACTACCGCACGGAGACAAAAGAAAATGAGGGTCTGACGTGCGGCGGGGGTTTAGAGAGAACAAAGGGTAGGACGGGGGTGCACGGAGACGACAGCCCACAACCCAGTGAATTAACACAGAACACGCCTCAGATTAACAACATAGTCGCTTTTCTTTAAAAAACGATTGGTTTCTTTTTATTAAACTTTTGTATGAAAAGCAGACATTGCTACACCACCACAAAAAATACAGAGAATGTGTCCGATGCAAAATTATTAGAACCCCTAAAATAGCAATGCGCGTTAATTTCTGAAAATAGTGCACCTTGAAATACGGGGAAACTACTTTTCAGAAATTGATCACCCTCTATAGGTAATTTTCTAGTACAGTCATTGCTGCACATTCAGTTACAAAACAATACTGACAATAGTCATTGGTCATTGAAAAATATATTTGTGACCTAATGCTAACACAATACAAACTTCACTGGGGAAAATTGTAAATAAATTTTAACTTTTAAATTTTTCACAGGACAAATGCAAGCTTTACAATAAAACACCAGGTATAACACAGTTTGCTAGGTTGTTTTGGTCCAGACAATCAACACATATGCTGTAGGCCCTATATATAGTAGCAGCGGAAACAGTTCTCCCTTCTTAATCCACCAGGTTTGCCATAGAAAGCCTTTTGACAATGCTTTCATATAGAATATTCAGGTAGTTGCCATACATTTTGGCAGAATTACCAACCTGTCAATTTTGCTGGGATTTTAGAGCAATCACCATCCAAAGGGAAGCAATCATGAATCGTAATTACTTATACAGGTCACAGAAATCAGTGCTAAAGCATAGTGATTCATAAATACACTTTCAAAGTACACATTCAAAATGTAATTTGCATGAATTCTTTTCACTGCTTTGTGAAAATAGTCCAAAGTTTTGTAAATAACATTGGCCAATTGATTTGTAAACGCACATATTTTCAAAGTAAAGTAACTTGAAGAAAAGAATATAAATATTTGGATTTCAAATTCTATATCTTATTATATGCCAAACAAAAGCTGATCATCTCGGGGGACTTCAGTACAAGAGCACACTCCCTCACATATAAAAGTTTAGCAAACCCTGCTTGATGTGCCTGACAGCATTCAGAACTTCATAATATCGTCTCAGATATTAAAACATAAAAAGAGAGGGAAATGACACATAGGGACACCAGGGACACCAGAAAATGGCGAAATGACGAGTCCCTGATTTACAAGCTAACCCATGAACACAAATGACGACAAAGACAGACACGCAGACAGACACGCAGACAGACGCTTCATGGCCTCCTTCCTGGGTCGTGTTGGGCAGGCATTGCCCCCAATGCATTTCCGAAGGCTCAGAGGCTCCCAACACAGCGTCAACACCTCAGGATCCCGGGCTCAGACTGGGGGGGGTCTACATTTAGTGGTGCGTCACCACTGAAGCATGAAGGTGTGCGTAACATGGGACTTGCCTGTGCCTGGGGGCTGTGTCAGTCTGCAACAGTGCACATAGGGCCTTGGCGAACAGTGCGTCGGTGTGGCCACAGGCTACGCATTACTGAAGGGCAGGCTCTTTGTCGGGAACCGTTTGCCCTGTAGGGGGCACTTCTCCACCCATCCGGCAAGGGTCATCTTCACTCGCCTCCCCCAGTGTGCCCAGCTCCATGCCAGGCAGGCCGTCGTCGATGGGGCCCGACGGGCCTGTGACCTCACAGCACATACACTTCTGCACAAATACAGAGTCGCATTTTACTGAACTGCACATGGAACATAAGATACAACCTTTTGAAATGCTGGTCATTCACTTGCTTTTGCTGCCTGGATGCTGCACAGATCATGTACCCCCACTATTATGAAGAAAAAAAATTAAAGGCCCACCTTTACGTCGACAGCTTTGGGCAGACACCCTTTTAGAAGCCAGGGGTGCACCTCCATCAGCTCCTTCTTCTGGTCCTGGGAAAAGCGCGGCTGGCTCTTCTGCATCTGCCGCAGCCGCTCCCGATCCTCCTTCAGCACCTTCTGCATGTCCCTAGAAGCCAAAGCAGAGTGATGCCCATAAACACCTGAAAATGTCACACAAGGGGGCGATTCCAGTCTTCAGAGGCGCCTCAGGTAAATAAGCTTAAACCCAGCGGGCATTTTACAAGAAAAGGGTCATGTACTTGCACAACACTGTAACCTAGTGGCCAAATACAGTAACTGCATGCAGTGGGGTCTGCAGAAACTTTTGAATGGGGAGGCTGTCAGGGGCTTATTATATTTTTGGGGGTGGCCACACCATATTGTGGGTCTTATATGGTCCCGCTTAAAAAAATGAAATAATGCATATTATTTATTTAATGTTCTGATGTGGAGGGGCAAGAGGGCGGCCATGTACAGACGCTCTCCGTGTTATGATATTTAGACTTTTTTAAAAATGTTTTTCACTTGCAGTCCATTATTCAATAAATTGCATGAGATATTAAACACTTTATTATAAAACTGGCTTTGTGTTAATGATTTCGCCCAACTGTAGGCTAATGTAAATGTTCTTAGCATTTTTAAGGTGGGCTAGGCTAGGCTATGATGCTTCTTAGATTAGGTGAACTGTATTAAAATACATTTTCGACTTACAATAGGTTTATCGGAACATAACCCCGTCGTAACCTGGGGAGAGGCAGTATTTACTAGTGGTCGCCATAGTGTAGCCCCTTAGCTCCGCCCATGACTGCACGCCCATAGAAAGTTCTCCCTTATAGGATTTATGTGGTTCGGCTCCAGGACAGCAGTAAGCATTTGAGTAGGTGCTGGAGGGTAAGCAGGCCCCCGGGAAGCCCTAAGTAAGGGTGAAGGCACTCACCGCGTAGGGAGCTGGTAGGTCATCATGACCGATTCATCTGCATTGGCCATCAGCAGCCAGATGGGTTCCTGCAGCACGTACTTCATGAAGTGCTCCCCATCGCCCCCTGCTGCCTTGGCCTCACTGTCGGCCTTGGCCTTGTGCTCGTGCTCAGACGAGTCGACACTGCCAAAGTACTTGCTGGTGTTGCTGGTCTGGCTGCTCCCTGGGGGAGTGAAAGGATGGGGGTGATGAGAATGGCGTGGGGGGGGGGCAGAGCCAGAAGAGAGGCAGGAGGTGGCGGTGAGCTACCTGTGCCAGAGGTGCCGCAGCCGTTGGACCCAGAGCCCAGCGAGCCAGAGGTGGCTGAGCCGGTGCCCGAGCGGGAGTCCTCCTGCAGCAGAATGTCCATCATGTCGCTGGAGGAGGAGTGAGCGTCGCTGTGCTGACCCTCGTCCAGTGAGCCCATCTACCAGGGGGTGGGACCAAAAAAAAGAAAAGCTTCTTAGGTCCTAAACACTGGCTGGCATGGAGGTGGCACCGATATCTGGGCTAAAACGTCAGGGTGCTCCGGGATTCACTCACCTGCTGCAGCTCTTTGTTGGCCTGGCCGGCCCTGTCACCGGCGCTGCTCCCCGGTGCGCTGCTCCCCGGTGCGCTGCTCCCCGGTGCGCTGCTCCCCGGTGCGCTGCTCCCCGGTGCGCTGCTCCCCGCCCGCGCTGCCCCGTCCTGCCTCTCCCCGCAGCGCGTCGTCTCCTCCAGCTGCAGCAGGTTCAGCTGCAGCGGCGAGCTGCAGCGCGACTCAAAGAGCGGCGGCGAGGTCGTGTCCCGTGGCGCCGACGAGGGGGAGGAACAGTGGGAGGGAGCGTCGCGGAGCTCGGGGCTGTGGGCCTTCGGGGGCTCCGGCGGCAGGCCGTAGGGGAACGATGGGAAGGGCGTTTGGGGCACAAAGGGGACGTGTGGGGGCAGGGGCTGTTGGGGAGGGAAGGGCTGCTGCATGGGGAACTGTGGCTGTGGCAGAAAGGCTGCCTGGGGTGGGAACGAGGCCTGCGGAGCCCCCCCCACCTGGGGGAAGACATAGTTGGGCATGACGAAGGCCATGACGGGTGTGACCAGCGGTGTGGTGTAGGGTGGGGGCTGCATGGGGAAGCACGGGTCCTGCCCAGCCTGGCTGTCCCCCATTCCCGGGACGGGGGCATCAACACCGGGGGCCATGGTCCCCGATCCTGGGTAGACAGGCAGCGGGTATGCGGGCACCACGGTGGGGTAGGCCACAGGGAAGGTGGACTGAGAGGTCTCTGAGGGCGACCAGGACGTCTGGTTGAGGCCCTGCAGTGGGGGACGTGGCGCCTGCTTCCTGTGAGACACCGTGCTGTCCGAGGATTCCTGGGCCTTCAAGCGCGCCTTCTTCGTCTTCCTGTTGCGGCCGCCCCGCTTGGGGGCGGGGTCAGCTAGGCTCCCGCCATGCTTGGTCCCTCGCATGCCGGGGGTGGCTGCAGGAAGGGGTACAGTCAGCGAGGCTCAGCAGTATCCAAACCAGACTGCAGAAGATGCTGTGCTCTGACATTGAAAGGAGTGTGTGTGGACGTTGCTATAGAGACGGCTGTGTGTGGGTACCATCTGTGTTGGGTTGGCCCCGCTGCTGGGGCAGGGAGAGCGAGCAGCTGGCCTGCAGGCTCCGCACGCGGCGCTGCTCTCGGCAGCGGCTCAGGAAGGCCTGCTCCTCCTTCTGCGTGTGGGCCGCCAGCACCTGCTTGGTCAGGCCCAGCTTCTTGTAGGGCTCCCTCTCCTGGCTAGGAGGTGCCAGTGGTGCCGCCGTCGGGGTGGGGCCTTCCACCACATCTTCAGTGATGTCTGCCAGCAAAAAAAAAAAAAAACAATGCATGTTGGACTAACAGAATCCCATGGGCAGCAAAAACACACAGCGCCATCGTGCATCGGGAGAGGTTTGGAGGAAGCAGGTGGGGGCCTGCAGCCCTCATAGGCCGGGGGGACGGACCCTGGTCCCATGGGAACCTTCAGCTCCAAGTGACATAACGGCCATAGACCAGACTGGCAAACGCTGATCCATGATCTCCCCACATTCCAACACGCAGTTCACTGTAAGAGTGACAGCTTTCCCTGGACTGAACCCTGGTTCTCTAATACACTCTTAGCCGTTTGCTATATTTGGCCCACCCCATGTATTTTTATCTTCTGGACACGATTATAAACCGTAGCATGAATATTGGTTAAATGGGGACAAAGGGCAAACTGGGACACTTATATATGTCACACTCCATAACTATACGCCTCTGTGATCTATTAACGCCCAGCTCTTGAGCTTTCCATAATACGTTTACGATTTAAAATCTATGATTAGGATCATATGTTTGAAGTGATAAAGAAAGTAACATTTTTAAAGTTGTCCCAGTTGACCAATATCCACCCTACAGCTGCTTGTAAATTATTGACATTCTGACCCGACTGCAGAGAGGAAAACCCCCCACCAAAGAGGCAGGCCGTGCGGTACCGTCCCGTACCGGATTCCGGCTGGGGCTTCTTGTCCCCCACGTGGACGATGGTGCTGCTGTAGCTGCACTGGCTGGTGATGGAGGCCACACTCTCCGGCTTGCTGGGCAGGGCCAGCGGGGTCAGGGAGGTCCCCACCACGCCTGCCGGCTTCTTAGGCTCCTTGATAGATGGCAGGCCGGCCGGGGCCTCTAGCAGTAAGGATTCTGCTGTGGGGAGCGAGACAGACTGAGCTGTGAACCCGGGACTGGCGGTAACGGGACAGTGACCCCTCCTCTTTGCTCTCAAGCGGCACAAAGAGAGCCGCCGGCTTTCATACCTCCAGGCACTTCAGGGGTAGCGCTGTCGGCCACCTTCTGCTTGTCCTCGTCGGAGTTGGAGGATGTTGTATTCGATGACGAGTGACATTTCCTCTTCACTGTGATGGGGACGTTGCAGCTCTCCAGGTACCTGTACCAGCCATCACATGGTACACCTCGTTATCACAACTGAACACTAGGTGGCGCCCTTCTACGAACATTATCCCAAGATAGAGAGCTCTGATATTTTAATCTCAGCTCTCCTCTGAAATCATCTCACTTCATAATTCAAGTGTGAGATACACTCTAACTGCAAATGAAACCACAACATCCACAATAGGTAAGCATCGAGGAATGCTCTACAAAAACATTTCAAAAGGTAAATTATATTCTGACTGATTATATTCACGTGAAGATAGACCCATTCGTGGTCTGGGCGCCCCTGACCTGATGACGCTGTCCAGGCAGCTGATCTGCTGGTAGGAGTAGACCGTCTGGTCTTTATAGGAAAACTCCTCCTGAGCACCAGCGTTCTCCTTGGTGCCGGGAGATGGAGCTGGTTCTTTGGCACGCACCACGGGGACCCTCTGCTCAGGCCCTGCTGGAAACAATGCATTATCAGTCCACCCACACACACACACATAGTCCAACATCTCGCCAAGTTGATGAGGACCAGGACTCTTTAGACACTGTCCTTCTAGTAACCGTCTTTTTAATAAATCGTTTATTAGCAAACACAGTACCAGACACTTAATGAGCTATGAGAGGTTGAAGAGGAGGGGCTTACTGTTCTTCCGGGACCCCAACTTGGTCGAGGAGGCTGTGGAGGGCTGCTGTTGCTCCTGGCTCTTCAGAAGGTGGACACCCTTACAGATCTCCTGGAAGGTCCTCTGCAGGGCCACGGGAACCAGTGGATGAAGACAGATAGGCAGATCATCAGTGAACAAAAGGAAAGGATACACAAAACCCTCCCCGCAGTTACAAACCACCCACCAGCAAGTGGGGCTATCACGGCGGGCGGATATGTGACTCACCGGCTTGGCCTTGTGGGCCTCGTCGGGTGCGTGGCTGCTGCTGTTGCTGTCACTGGATGAGGCCACGGTGACCAGCTGTTCGTGGGAGCCGTTGCTGCCCAGACTGCCGTAGCCGCTGGAGCCGATGCTATGGACAGGCTGAAGGGGGACAGCGGACCGGAGAGTAACCTGATGTACCTCAAACACGCACTCTCACTCAGACACACACACAGTCAGCACGCATCCCATCAGCCAGATGCTCAGAGAAATGTCTCCTATAGCCTCGGACAAATGTGTTACCCGCAGAAAAATGGCTAAAACACTCTCTGTTTTGCTAATTAAACTGACATATGCGAGACAGACCTGCAGCAGCAGGCGATGGATCTGCTCAGTGATTTCCTGGATGTCCGAGTCCATGATCTTCCCCTCGGTGAAGTCGGGAGCGGCGAACACGTCCTCGTTCACGGGGCCCCTGGGAGTCACAGGGCTGTCACTCGTCTGCTCACACTGCCTCCATCAGGCCAACCAGGAGAAACTCCTGGAAGCCACATCTTACTCCTCCCGGGTAACTTGCATATTACTCCTCGCTTAACAAAGCTGCTCCTCATTACTCATACACAGACCTTATGAGGTTACTGGCTACTCTCACACTGGCCTGGCCTTTCTACTCATATGGGGATATTATGAGGTTACTCCTTACTACTAACAAAGAGACTCCTTACTAATAACAAATAGACTTTACGAGGCACCTTGAGGCAACTCACAAGTCACACGCAGACTTGGCAAGGCGACGCCTCAAACTCACAGGGGGATTGTACATGGCTTCTGTTCACTACTCACACAAGGACTTTTAGAGGCTACTTTTAGCTATTCACATGGGTACTTTACATGAGTATGAAGTTACTCCACGTTACTCGCCCCCTACTCACATGCGGACTTTATGCCGGCCGATGACGAAGGACACCTTGCGGCTCCAGGGATTCACAAAGCTGGACCAGCTAGTGTCAAGGGTGACGTATTCGCCATTGCGGGCGCAGAAGCGGATGGAGGAATGGTCGAAGGGCTGCCCCATGTACTGCAGGACTGCAAGGGAGGGAGGGGGCGTGAGGCAGGTTGGGGGGAAGGGGCATCGCGTAACGCTTAGCACCTTGAACAGTCAGGGCTACATCTGGGAAAAGGTGAACTCACTCTTGCGGTGCACGGCCAGCATGAGAGGACGGTCACAGGGGTGCAGGTGCAGCAGGACGGGGGTCCCGATCAGGTCCTGGGGCAGGTACCCCAGCAGAGGGACTGCCCTGCAGGAAACAAACACACATGTGTGAGGGCGCGCCTCCGGGGACCGCCAACCCAACGGGGCGGTCTGCTTACTCCGGCTTAGACCATCTCACCAGCAGCATTTAGCTCGTGCAAACGCTTTGTTTACACGTGCCACATGCGTGACAGGAGGTGAAACGCAGGTCAAGCATCGTAGGCGATTACAGCAGGGTTCTGATAAACTCTGACAGACCTCGGTCGGCCGGTCAATGATTCCATAAATGACTGAGGGATTAAAGCACTCAAACATCTAGAGGAGGCAGGGGCTGGGCGAGGCGCTCACCTCTCGTCCACATCCTGAAATAAGCAGTTGGGCGTGTGCGTCGTCGTGAAGATCCGCTTGTCCGTGGGGATTCTGGGAGCTGGCACAAATGAGACACGCATCGTTAGAGCTCAATGAGCACCCATCAACGTTTTATCATCATGCCAAACAGGAAGGAAACAGCTGTGGTTACCACACTCTCTCAGTCAGACACACACACACACACACACACACACACACACACACACACAGAGCTCGCGTTTCTACATGCATGTCACCTTCATATCCGGAGTGCACCCTTTCTGCCAGCAGGAGGCAGCAGATCTGCTCCTCGGCCAGCTCCGGGTCCTGCACTTTCATCAGGTACGGCGTCATGCGGAAGGGGTAGTACTGCAGGTTCCCCCGACGCTCCCTCCCGCCGCTGCCGGGAAATGGAGAGGTGCCTCAGATAGCGGACCATGAATCGATTTAAAAATACCAAAGGATTACTGGCGGGGGGGGGGTCAGAAAAAGAGAAACGGCAGGGGCTCACTTCCTGTTTCCACTCACCAAAAACAGAATTAAGGTTAATATGCCAGCGAGGCAAATGTCAGCTCCAGCGTTTCATTTTAATTAGATTATGGAGAGAAGGTTACAGAGACTTTGTTGTGACACATTCACTGCAATTGCGCATGTGTCCACCAGAGGGCAGCCTGGGCTTAAAGTCCAGCAGGGGAGCAAAGGGTCCTTTAAGGTGAGACTAAGCTAATTTTACATCAGACTGATGGGAAGGAAAAACAATATTAAAAACATGGACGTTAAGTCGGCTTCATCAGGTTTGCAGTTATAAGGAAATTACCTTATTCGGCAGAAGAAAGACTTCTCCTGCATGCAGTCAGACAGCGAGGACTCTGAAACAACAAGGCAGGGCACTGAACGAAGTGAAGCTGACGACAGTGAGGTGGCAGCCTAATGAATGCGATTGAATGTCGCGCTCGCTGATGCATGCTGCACGCCAAGGAGCCGCTCCAAACCGAGCCGGAGGGACGGCAGATGCGGACTTAAAATAAGCCTAAATCTGGTCCACACACATATGAATGATTAATAAGTGCGATACTGTTTCAGGGTCCCCGGCTGGTGTGTTGTCATGGTGACGGAGAGGCCCGCAGGGGCGGGGTCGTACCTGCCCCAGTGCACATGCTCCAGGAGGGCAGCCGGTATGGCGTGGTGAAGCTGTAGAACACACTGACGTCCTGCGGGGTCAGGAACTCCACGAACTTGGCGTTCTTGAACACGTCGCGCTTGCAGTTGAGGATGGAGGTGGCCTGGTCTGAGATGTAGACGATCTTGCCCGTGATCAGGGACACGGCCACAGCGAAGATGTCCTGCTGGGCACAAGGGCGGAGCCAGACAGTCACATGGGGCTGGGTCACGTTTTAGATTTATATTAATTTAACCGGCGCTTCCGTCCCAAGCGATGTGAATTTCTGAGGAAGCAGGGACACATGGTCCCTGGGAGCGACAGGGGGCTAAGGGCCTCGCGCAGCGGCCGAAGAGTGACATCACTCTGTCAGAGATTTCAACCAACAACCTTCCGATTCCAAGCACAGTATTCCAACCCAATGAATCACACACCACCTTCTCTTTAAGATCTGGGGGCCGTCAGTAATTTTTAAGACCCCCACACCTCCCCCAAACACTTCTGACTCACGGTATTCTTGAGTGTATACTCGGAGGTGATGCTGTCGATCTCGGCGATGGTGTAGGACGAGACGTCGAGGCCCGGAAGCTGGCTGTCGTTGATCATCAGCATCTGGTAGTACTCCTCATTGGCTGCAGAACATATGACCCAGTCAGCAGCTCTGCCCTGCCGACCCCCATGGTCATCCCAGCTAACATCCCTGTGACACTCTGACCCTGGCACCCCAGTGTCAATGTCACAACGCCGCCCCCCCCAGCTGCACCGGCCTCACCTTTGACCTGCTTGACGCAGCGCAGCGCGTACTTCAGCGTGTTCAGGGTGCTGGATTTGCCCTTGTTCCTCTTCTCTGAGGGCAGGTGCACTTTCAGCTCCTTCAGGGTCTTGAACATCTCCTTCTGTGTCTTGGCCTTGGCGGACTGTTCACTGCTACGGGACAGGAGTGCAGCACCTTTGAGCGGCGGGCTGAGCGAGAGTGACCGGCGCGAAGGGGTCAAAATAGGCGTCGAGACCAACCTGCAGCCGCTGGTAGAGGGGTTGTCCTGCTCGGAGCTGGCGCTCAGCAAGCTGAAGACATTGGTGCTGCTGGGGGGGGATGGGCTGTGGGAGTTTGAGCTGTGGGGGGCGGGGGGTGTAGAAGGTTACATGGGAGAAGGAAACAGAAAGACAGAGATACAGAAACTCCACCTTCATTCGCACTGACACAAAGGTGGTAATTGAGCGGATCTGGCATTTTCAGCAACACAAATGTCAATGAAAATATTCTCCCATTCTCCATTTCTGTGGCTCCATGAAATTACGTAATCAACATGGTAAAGGTTCTTTTTACAAACATCTCATGGGAAAAAAAAGGAGCAGAGAGCCCATTCTGATCTTTTGAATGCAAGCAATCGAGGACTTCGGCAAGGTTTTGTGCCGGGATTACATAATTCTGATCTCACACCCCCTCCTACCCGCAGAGACACTCTTTGGCCACGCCTGACCTTTACAGACTGACAGTAGGTGGCGCTCACGGGAGTTTCACGGCCCCCAGTGTGACACAATGAACCTGGAGGCACTAAGCATGACCGGAAAGCTGGGATTAGGACATTAACACTCAGCATGGCTATTAACGGCTGCCGGTAACCCGCTGAGCTCCTACTTAACGCAGGAAAAAATACATAAATAACCCAAGGAGGCAAGGAATTGATTGTCCGTTTACAGGAAAAGCATTAATGCAGGGTAAGGTTTTCTAGGCATAAACCACACACCCAATTACGTATAGGCGGGGTTCATAAATAGGCAGCCACATTCCCAATACAGAAACCCATTTAAAACATCACCTATGGGGTTTTTCCACTGGCAGGCCGGGCCAGGTTCTCCCGCTCTGGGCCCAGCCCCACACCAAGAGCCATCCAGACCAAACCCCCCTCTGCCTTCATTTGTTGGGCCAGCGTGTGGTCACTCATAGCCATGTACTGAAATGTTCTGCACTGCACTATTTATACAGACATTAAAACCTGATACAGGCAAAATAAAAGTGTTAAATTCCACCTCCATTTTGGCCAAGGCTGCCCTACTGGGCACTCGGTCCTTATTGGCATCGATTTTCCAGAACTCCCCTCCTGGCTGCGCTCTATAACCGTGAATTAAAGATCTGAAGCTTTAAGTGACCCTGTGAGCACATTAGCAAGACCACTTTCATTCAGCCTGCAATTTAACAGAATCAGCATGTAGACCATTAGCTGGTGTTTATGCAATTTGCGCTCCTCTTCCCTTCATGAGGCACCATGAAATGAGGTAGCACTGCGGCTACCGTTTTTAGCAGGCTACGTCATCCGCGCTCACTGTCAACATGGGGGGGGCAGCAGAATCTATTGGAAAAACAAACAAATCACAGCCCAAATTAAGGTCTGGCGTCACCCTGAATATGAACACTGCTGGACTCAGCCATTTTATGCTCATATTTATCATAATTCTTCTCTGAAATGTCACTTAACCAGATCATTTCTGATTTCTGAAATATAACAATGCGTGTTTCTTTGATACACACATTTTTGGGGAGGTATCCAGTGGAAAAAAAAATCAATGGTTACGGAAAGTCAGCAGCTGAAACGGATAAATGCCAAGATAAACCGTGCGAGGGGGAGAGTAGAAGGGCATAGTGTCTAAACATGCCGTTCTATTCCTCCAATACGGCACATTCTCTTGGCTTTGATGCATGGAAGTCGTTAAAACTCCATCCAGCGCACAGAAGCCCATTTCGGGCCGTTATCTGCTGTAAAGACTATCGCCACTGGCTGCAGGAATCTTTCACGAGCATCTTGTTTACTTAACGTGCCCGGAACTGTAAGAGGGCCGTCCTGGCCCTGCCTGCTGTCCAGTTTGGGCAAACTGGATCGCCGGCCAGGGGAAATGAAAATGAAGCCGACCAGCAGGATAGCGACGGAGCCAAGCATGACCTCATCGCTTATGTATATACACGCCCACCTCACACGGAAGCCTGTTACTGTGGAAACGGCCACCTTCCTCAGTCTCGGACGCACGCCTAGAATTGCACCTGGGCGCTGTGGCTTCATGCACCTCTGGAGGTGTAGCCGTGGGAGGCCACAGTGCAATGCACGAATCGCAGGCACTGCAGGAAGTACATGAGCAGCAGGTACGGCGACGCCTTACTTGTAGGATTTTAAGAAAAGGCAGGGGCATGCGGTGGAGCCCCAGGGCACTAGAAACCCTTGCACAAAGGTGAAAGGCAGCAAGTTCACATTAAAAAGGTGATAAATCTATTCTACAGTCTGGGTCTCCATCTCCCTATCTGCAGCTGCAGAGGTACCCAGCGCCTAAATGCCCAAAGGTCCAATGCCCTCTGTCAGTGGCTGAAACCCAGGAGGGCTTGTACGGGGCCTTACCTCTTGTTACTCCCTGACGACTCCAGCAGTGCAGAGTCCTTGCAGTTGCCGCTGGAGCTGCCCAGCGACTCGTTGCCATGCGACTCGTTTCCATGCGACTCGTTGCCGTGGGACTCCGTCCCGCTGCCGCTGGAGCCGCTACCGTTCATCTCCACGTCCTCGTGCAGGGAGCGTGTTCTCTGGCGCTCGCCGCGCGGCTCCTGGCTGCTGTCGCTGCCCTCAGAGGGCAGGCCCAGCTCGGGTCCGCCACGACCCCGCCCCTCACCGAAGCCGCTCATGCGGCAACGCTGGCCGATAGAGCTGCATGCCTCCTCCTCTTCCTCCTCCCTGAACGCATCCGGTTCCTCCACGGAGGCGTACAGGTACCGCTGGGTATCCAAGCCTTCAGTCATGGTTAGGGAGATGCTTCTGGGGCCAGGTGGGAATCAGCATACTTCACACATGACACTCTGATGGAGCACAGAGCAGGAAGGGCGCCCCCTACAGGTAAGCAGAGAAGCACCTGGTATTACGTTCTAGCATGGGAGAAAAAGTTGACACAAGGAAAATTTTGCATGAAAACTAATGTTTCATAGCATTCAAAGAACACTATTTCACAGAAGCCTCTCCAGGATCTACCCAAGAACAGCATCATTCTGAACGATGGTGTAGAAAAATTTGTCAAGCCTGCAGCCTCGGTTGTGAACTTGGTACCAGTAGGTTCATTGGGCCCTCGAGCCCAGCCGGACCTCCAGGCCACGTCCAACTGCAACAAAACTTGCGCTCCAACTGTAAGACTCACCTTTTCAGATGACACCATAAACCCCAAAGTTAGCATGGACCTCCTTGAGATGCTGCAGAATTCGGGTTCCTAGACTAAGGCCACTAACGAGTTCCGTTTCGTGGTTCTAGGTGTGAATATCAAAATAAATGCAGATGCATGAGTGCAGACTGTTTTGATGACATTTCGCCAGCCCTTGACTCAATGCTGATGGGCTTCAGACAGACTTGCGCCCCCCCCCCCTCCACAGCAGAGTGAAATCACAGTTGGGGAGGGGCCGTGTGGTGCACAGCATCAGACCCTCCTCTGAGCTTCAAAGGCTGTCTGTGTCTGCGTCTCTGCCCTCTCGCTGTGGCCTGTCTGGACCCCCCTGCAGTCCCGCTAAACCCAGCTGCCCCTCGCATCATACCAACCTTTAAAAAACAAACAAAAAAAAAACAAGCTTGTGATCCGCGAAAGGTCAGAGGGCTGAGCGAGAGGAGGCAGACAAACAGAAAAACACAGTGCCATGATGGAAGGCTCTGTAAAAGCCCCCGTGGAAGGGAGGGGCAATCCTGGGGTGGGGCTGCGAGGTCAGCGTAAATTAGTATAAGGTATTGCACCTGCGCTTACCCCTATCCATTGGTACGTGACGCCCAGGACTCCTAAACTAATTATAAAACTGTAAACATACAAAGCCAACAGCGATGTCATTACTGCTCGCGGTGTGAGGAAACCAGCCACGCTCATTGAATCACGCAGACTCCCAGAGGAAAACATGCCCTGCTGACAGGTGGCCTGTTAGACGTGTTAGATATGTTAGATGATTTCAGAATCATGTCTACATGACAGCTCCACACCACCCTCCCTCCCGCCGCAGCGTCGCGAAGCACATTTAAAAAAAAAAAAAAAAAAACATGCCAGACGGGGTGATTCATCGCAAACTGGCAAAAGCTGGATGCTACGTGTCTGTGTGAGAGTCAAAACAGCTCACAGACAGTCCAGCTAATCAAGCAGAGCCGACCAGAGCAGCAAGCAGGGCTGCTGCCTGGAAACACTATACCGATAAAGCCTGCCAGTGCAATTCAATCCAACGCTATTTCTGTTCATAACACAGCCTCCCTAACATCGTGCCTCGGTGCCGCCTTCTTGCCAGGCTCCCCAGAAAAGCATTTCATACATGCAAACAAATGGCATGCTGTGCAAGTAGGACAAACCCACAAAACAGAGATGACAGTAAGGGAAGGTGTGGCACGCAAACCTAAGACTACAAATTCACAATGCTGTGGTTAATGTATCGGCCGACACTGGTTAAAAAACTCAAGGCGTCGGCATCAACCCGACGTGTCGATCGTAGTCGATATTAATTCAGCATTCTAAATTAGCAGAGTAGTTGTTTTTCCTATATGCTGTCACGCTGATACCCCTAACACCCGTGTCACCAGTGTCACCGTTCACCAGCAGGTGTTACACAGATAAACAAAAAACTGTGTGTTTTCAGTATAGTAAGAGGCTTTATTCAGACCTTCAGAAAATATTAGCTATGAGTATCTGTAATATTAGGCAAAAATACATGAGTTTCTGATATCGCTATTTTCACATTTATGAACCGAAAATGCTTTAGGTTTGGGTCAGGTAATGACAAGCACAGCATACCGCGGTATTTCCTTTGGGAAAACTGCATCTTGTGCGATTTCAAAATATCGCAATAGTATTGCTTTTAAAAATACCGAATACCTGCAGAGTGTAATGTCTGGACGGCATCAAAAATTTGACATCATCTACCACCATGAAATACTTTGGTTATACATGACCCTAGCCAGCATCTTTAATTTGAAAATAATTAATTTGGAAATTGCCTGACGCTAAATCCAAAGGCCATTCCTTATATACCAATGTGTAAGCCAAATTTGTAAAAACCGTGGTTTAAGTGGGTATTATGCATTGTTGAACGCAAGGCTGCAGAGGGAAAGTATATACAGTCATCCCTCGCCACTTCGCGCTTCGACTTTCGGGGCTTCACTCTATCGCGTTTTTTTGTATATTCATTAAAAAGTTGATTGAGACACTGAAAATGATACATCGCTACGCATCGGAAGCACCTTTGCTCTTCGTAATTAAATGTACAATAATAATAATAATAATAATATGATATTTGTAACGTCTAATATGTCTTATTTTCTCTTATTTTGTCTAATATATTGGGTAATACGAGTATAATTGTCATGACCTGCCTGTACGACCCTCTTGTGTGCCACGCCCCCTTATTAACCACGTGTGCAACCCCGGTTGTGACCAGCTGTTTTCTGTCAGTTTGATTCGTCCGGTGTATTTAAGTCCACGTCAGAGTCTGTAACCCCAGGTCCGTCATTGACGTTTTGATGTTACATGTTCCTGTGTCCTGCATTTGGAGTGATTCCAAATAAACCCTTCGATCCCGATTCCTCGTCTCCCCGTTCCTGCTTCCGTGTCCAGCAATCATAACAGTAATGGTGACTAAATGGTGTTATTTCATGTCTAGAGGGCTCTAATAATGTTAAAAACTGTATTTAGAAGGTCGTAAGCAGAGCATAGAAAACCGAACTACGACAATATTCGATTTATAAATAAAGAATCCTACTTCGCGGAAATTCCCTTATGGCGGTAGAGTCTGGAACTGATTAACCCCGATAAACGAGGGCCGACTGTATATATATTCATTCAGCCAGTGTTTCATTAATTTAGCTTTATGTACATCCTGGTATTAAGCACCGTTATGGATAAAACTTACTTAGTTTACTGATTATTAAACCTGAGCTGCGTATCATTCAATTTAGGCAGATTAAACAGAAGAGTTACATATTACTGAAGTTAGTAGCAAACTGGCATCCAAGATTCAGAGCGTGGTTGTTTAACCTTATCTTTCAACACCCTGTTTCTATGTTAACAAAATATGGAAATAACACAACTACTTCAAATATCCTTTACTGTTAAAGTTGAACTCCTTAGAGAGAACTGATGCAGCCTTTTGTTATTAAAACATTTTGGTAATTTTTACTACATCATAATCAGAACCAAGAATAGATACTAACTGGATTCGAAGAGCAGAATCGGAATCAGATTTGAAAATGATTAAGTCTAAATGATACCCAACCCTACTGGTGTGTTTGTGTGAGAGAGAGAGAGAGTGATTAGAGCGGAGAGGTAACGCTAGCCTGTCGTCGTCATCATAACATCGTGGGTTGGGGATGATTCTGCGCAGGACGTCATTTCCCTGTGTCCTGCCCATTAGTAGCCACGCTTGTCCCTTTGGTGACAATTGAAACGAACTTTGGTGTTTATGATAGAAAAAATCACCACATTGTTATTTCTGTAAATTGTATATTTATTACCAAAGCATTTATCAGTCATACAGTTAAGATGGGAAAAAATATGAATGTGTAGTGCCTCATGTTGATGTAAGTGGTGAGTCTAGATTTTTTTTGGCGCTCCAAAAATTCTCAGTAAAAAGCACCAGAGCTACCAGTGGAAAAACTTACTCTGCAACCTGTGTAATGTTTAAAGCAGTTTAACAAACAAACCGCAACAATACGCACAAATCAACAGGCCACCGACCAGACAGACATACTTTAAATGATCCTAGTGAGTAGAGGGACATATGGCAGTGACTGCGGTGACACGGGGTGTCTTTGGGCTGCTCACTCACCCTCCTGAGGAGGGACCAGGTTTATCAGGACTTGCTAATAGACAGGAGGGGTTGGAGTTAGGGTTAGAGGAGGATATACCCATGGGCAGACCATACCCCCCCCCCCCAAGCTGAACTGTGTTTTAATTTCAGCCAGACCATAGATGTCTCATGCCCATGCCTGTAAGAGAGGCGGGGTTTGGGGCAGGGTTTGGGGCGGCGGCGTCCATACATGGCAGTCAGGTGACACAGTTCCCAGTAGTTGTGTAACAGCTGAGGTACTTTCCCTTCGCCCTAGTTAACTTGCCCAGACCTGACACCCCACCCACCCCATCATCCCTCTCTTTCTTTATGTTTTCTGTTGTCTCCATTTCGCTTTTATCCTTCACACCATGCAGATGTGTGCATTGAGTGATGGTAAACACTGCTGTTTCCTGCCACCCCCAAGTCACATGAGTTTGTTCATCAGGCGCCCCCCAGCCCAGATCTTACAGTACATAAGCATCTTTCAAAAACACTAACAGCCTGAGGTTAGATCATGACTGAAAGCCAGCATGCGAACCTGAGTCTTCATCTGAGGAGTCACACAACATACAGATTCTTGGTAATCCAAACCCCAGAGTGCCCATCTGCCAGAGGATCATTTTCCTGACTATTTTCAGCCACGATGCTTCTGACTTCCTACATTCAACTTTGCCTACAGGACTTTCCAAAAGCAACAATGTCAGTATACTTCCCAATGGAACATTCTGGCAATGTACTTAGGAAAAAAGACAGGGAAATACCAACATACTACATGGTTATCTCCGCTTCCAAGAATGACACATCCATAAGTGACACCGCAGGCCTGGAATCTGACCAGGTACTACAGAGGGGGACTCCTTGCATAATAATACCAGCAGTTTCGTTAAGCAACAATGTTGAAACAAAATGGCTATCCCCATCCCTGAATGGATTCTATTTTGTCAATGAGGCAAGATGGTGATTACCTGATCAGGCTGCAGAGAGCACCGAGGGTGGGGAGGGCACAACAATTCAGCCCACAACACAGCACCTCAGATAGTACTTATGACCAGAGTGCCACTCAAATGTTAAATGCACCAAGCCGACCAGTGAGATATTATCGGCGGAATTACAATCCTCTCCACTAATTATACCAGTCATTTCCCAGAAGGTCCGTGCTGTGCAGAGAGACCATGCTTTGAAAATAAGAGCAGAGGAAGCAATCACTCTAGTCTAGGGGGAGCTGCGGTTTGGGGAGCTGCGATCATCAGCACGTCAAACACACACCGGGCAGACGCCCGCTCAACTCATAACCCCACGGAAGCAGAAAGCCATTACGATCATTTACAGAGCAAATAAGAAAGCATTTAAATAAGGGAAGAACATCTCATCGTAAAAATTAATCTGCTCCTAAACACTTCTGTGTAACAGCTAAATATACTACAGTTTTGATACCAAAAAGAGACCAGCAAAACAAAATACCATCAACACTCAGCAGTCGGGTTTTATACCAGTGAAATATGCTTAGTACTGTGCGAAGATATTAATGATCAATACTATTCAAATTACTGCTCGACTCAACACTTATTTGCACATTATTAAGCAGACTAGTTTTGTTTTAGATAACATTAAAAACACGCAAATCAACCCCAAGGCTTTGCCCTTGACGTACAATAAGAACTCAATTAGACTATGCTCTGTATAGGTAATAGGGAAGTAATCCAAAATAAATAATGTAAACACTAAAACGAGGTCCTGTATGTACGCTGTTTACTACAGCAGGAAGTTTTCAAGGCACCCCGCGTTTATGACGTTTATGTATATAACCCAATATTCCTTGCACCATCAAAATTTAATTATTACACCCGAGTCATATTCCTGGATGCTGATTGGCTGACACGCGTTCCAATCCGCGCTTCCTTCCCATATAAAGAGGCTGGCAAGGCGCCGCCTTATAAACGGTGTTAAAGAGCAGCTGCAAACTGCGGAGTCTCCGGTAAACAAATCAAATTAGGATGAAGCGTATCACGTATCTCGTAAATGGATACCTCCAAATATAAAACACTTTGGTGTTTATGCTAAAATCCCACCATTATGATGAACCATATATAACAACTGTTTGTGCTACCGTATGTGGTCGTAAATGACTAGCGAGCTTTAGATCCGAAATTTCGTCATTCCTGAGATAAGAATAAAATCATCTTTGTGGAATAGATACTGCACTTAAGATGATTTTTTTCTTTTGAAACAGAAGTTGAGCAGTAAATTCACGCTAAAACTTCTAATCTCATCCAGCCTGATGAATACGTTCGCCTGAAATGACACCGGTGCGCTCCTTGGCAGCACGACCAGCTCTAAGCATGGTATTTAGAGCAGGCTGTGCAGCTGTAGGTCATGGGTAAATTCTGCAGCCCACTTGTCCTCACATAGCTCCGTCAACATGCATGTACAGTTTCTGCAGTACAGGAGCGACCAGACACGACCACGTGGTTCTGCCATCTGATCTGAAAAGGACAACTCCCCTTCCCTTATGATTATTAAACTAATCACAGCGTACATAAATAACGCGAGGAGTGAAAATCTAATTATAGAGTCCCAGTGATTCGTTTATATTTACAAGACAAGTCACAAGTACACACATCCAACCATACATTATCAATGAAACTCCAACTGTTAATTATCATAATTCACAGTTCATCCTATAGATTGATACACATATGTTTTCTGCCTATTCATTCCACAACTGTTGATTGTTTATAGAAGGCATGGGGAAACAGCGCCGACGTGGGACGTGACAATAACGCAGTAGCTACAAATATCTGGGTCGCCCACGCTTGTGGTTAACCAACTTTGCACAAATTTTACATCACCGCACCTGACATTCAGCGGACAAGCCATGGAGAAATAGTTGAGCATTGATCATTACGCGTCACTCGTCTACGCAGCTTTTACCAACCACAGCCACCTGCACTTAATAACAGGTAGACATCCGGCAAAATCCGGACCGAAAACTGAGATTGCTCCATGCCTGCGAATACTGCATAGTACGCACTTACCGTCGATCATGTGTAGCTGATGCCCTGGAAGTTTGTTTTAAAACAGCGCATGTTTGTCGTTTACCTCCAAAACAATGGGCATTAACTTTGCAGTAGGATTCTTTTACTTCGCAGTTTTAAGGCATGACGTTGTGCTTCCTTTTAAACTAACCGGGGATGCAGCTCCAAAACCAGCCAGATCATATGCATACGTTTCAAGGCGGGTGGACAGCAAAGCTAATGTAAGCTGTCAAAGCTGTTTAACTACAATTTTCATATATTCACAGAACAGAAGCATACAGCTGGTCGGTTACTACATTCCGGGCAACACAATGCCTCGGTTATGTAAACCCGAGTTTTACTCTCTTTTACTCTTAGGCGGAAAAAACCCTGTGTAAACACAATAAAAACCACAACACATTCTTGCTTTTGGTATGATTTTGATGTTCGGATAGTGGTTAAAAATACATTTAACAAACTAGTAACGTTTTTTGAGATGGACTTTTCCAGTGCTGCACATGCGCAGTGCGCTTCAGGTTATGCAACCTCTTTTTCTGGGCATTGTTACAATTACAAGTAAAAGTAATGTAAACACTAACCTTTACAGTCCGAAAGAGTGCCGGGTAGTTTGTTATTGTTGCGGAGATTTCCGTAACGTTCTTCTTCGGGATAAGGGAAAAGCAGCTGTAGTGTCCCGGGGAACGGCTTGCGAAAGGCAGACTGTCTGACACAGTGCTCCAGGTTCAGCATGAGGCTCCCTCGCTGCTGTCCTACTCCCGAATCCTCGAGCACCGAACGTGACCTCGATTCAGGCTCCTCCCCCAGCCTTCTGCTCATTGGCCGCCCGGTCGGGTTTCCATGGAAAACGTTTGCCAGTTGACGTTACCCCAGCGCCGATTTGTCGATTCTGCCGCCAGTCTCTTTATGTAATGATGTCATACGCCTCACGTGTAATTTCGTGTTGAGGGTAGCGGAATCCCTAGTATGTAGAGTAGCTCAAGGCGCAGTGGATGAGTTCAGCATTAATAGGGAGCGAAGGTGGTGGTTGGCCCGGGGTGTTTGAATGTCGTTGACTGTTACCTAAAGCTATTATCAACTGTGTGTACAGGTAATGTGGACCATAGAGTAGCTGGTATTTTTTTTGTCAAACAGAAGCTGATTTAAAGCAATTGAATACGGAAGAATGTTTCATTTCTAATAAGGAAAAATGTTACGGATAATGCGTAAGGGAGGCCTATTCTCCGATTATACCTTCAAGGTATCAGGAGTTTCAGATAGCGCTAGAATATTAGGTTATTTATGTAAGTAGGCGGCACTTGCAAACTGTAATAATAGTACTGATTCAAGTTTAAAATGTTGCTCCTATAAACTACAACTAAATTACATGGGACGGGAGCTAAATCAAACAAAATGGATCTGCATTCTTATATTACAAGTATATTACACGACCGAATGTGAAACATTTCACTAAGTAGGCTATGCATCAGGTCTATAATATAGAGGTAACTCCTATTAATTTAATATTTAAACTATAGAAACCTGGTTTTATTCATATTATGTCCATATGTTGGATATCTCAGTAGTAACTTATTAATTTAATATAGAGCCTATGCAATTTTGAAAACACTCCAAAGTATTTTCTTTGTTTTATCACTCAGTAATATCTGTTCTCCCGTTTGACGTACACTGCAGTCATGCCGCTGCTAGTTTCCAAATAGTAACATGCATATCCTGGTTTGAGTAGTTTGCATTTTTTCCTACTTGAACAAATGTGTTCTTTCTGCAGATCGGCTTCAGTTCGGGCCTTTGGTGGCAGGCGGAGCCGCGAACTGAGAGCGTCTCGTAATAAAACTATAATTTAGCGATTGAACAGTTTGCTATGTTTGGGGGTAGAAATGTCGCACAGCTGAGACGATGCTGGTCAGGCGGTTGAGTCTGTTAAACTTCGAGCGCCTGTTACAACGTTGTACAAGCCTGAGGATCACGTTTTCATTACATAAGACTGCAATGTCAAATTAAGATTTGAAGACGTATAGCCTACTATATGCACGGTGTGAGCTTTACGTAAACCCGCCCCGTTAGCCAGTCTTCAGATGCATGTGACAGCGATGATAAAGGATTTTCATTAACAAAGATCTCTGTGTAAAATAATGGGATACGATGGTGTTGAACGGGCTTTAATGAGAAATTTGCAATTAACGGTGAGATGGGACCGGTAGAGATTAAAATACAACTGACAATCCATGCTACAGAAATAAGAACTAAACGCTGTTTGACATACAGACAAAAATAGCTGGAAGGGACTAATACGCAGCCATGATGCTACAGCGGCGCCCGTTCCTGAAAGAAATGACGCTTCATAAGTGGGACTATCCTGAGCTGCTGTTGATAATAAAATGGCCAACTAGGAAGGATTTAAACATGTCGGTGACTGGCCACGGACGATATTCTCTAAACACGGGAATCCTCCAATTCCTTTCATAAACACACTTCTCACTGTGTCCGAAAACTAATGCTCCATCGGACTATCCCTGGGGACAGAGTGCAGGCATTTCTTTTAAGGCATCCCTGCAAAGTTTGCACAGATGCCAAACAGTGTGGGGTAACTCAAAGTCCAGAAGAGCCCAGGTTGTCTAATAAAGATCAGGGGGACTGTAAGGTGAGAGGGGTGTTAGGAAGATTCCAAGGGCCCCAGAGTGACAGGAAAATTGGAAAATTACTGGATTGGTCTGGACTGGGGGGCCCAAAATCTTTAGTGATGCCCCTGATAAGGATGAAGGGGTGAGGTGAGGACTTCTTAGTGCTTTCTGATCAGCCAGATGATCAAGCAGCTTGGTTAAATAGTGGAAGGTTAGGGACCTGTATCACCAAGCTGGATTTTGGGGTTAGCAAGATAACTTGTCAGATTTAAGGTAAATGTAAGCAATTGGAGAGAAAGTCCATTAGAACTGGGGTATCTTAAATCCAACAAATTATCTAGCTAACCAAACAACAGATCTCGCTTCGTCATACAGGTCCCAGCTGTGGCCAAAATGCTAGAAAGTGTTTACAGCGCGGTAGCATATGCAGTTGGTGGTGGAAAAGAAGGAAGAGGATTTTAAAGCTTCTGTGCCAACTCAGATACCTGCAGACCACAGCACTGGATCACAGGAGAGACTAACAGCGTTGTACAAAATTTCCCGGGTTTTGTGTGCAACTTCTGCACATAAACGAAGAAGCTAGAACAACCCTCTGCCTCAAAAGAACATTTAATTTTACAAGATAAACTACAGCGCCATCCCATCCAGGGTGGGACCCCGGTCTTGTGTCCTGTGCTGCCTGGGTTAGACTCCAGCCCTCCGGTGACCTTGACGAGCATAAGCGATTAGAAGATGCAGGGAGACACCTACGTGCTGGAAGAAGGAACATACTAACAAGGAACAAATTGAACAAGATGAGAACAAGGAAGTATAATAAGAAGCAAAACAGACTCCAAGAGTACTGGTTCGGCTCCCAGGATAGACATGTGGTGTCCTTGAGTAAGGAAGGTACCGCCATACCCCATTGCACTGGTAGGATGCCTTTTGGTGCGCTGAACTGTGCGATTATTGCACCTACTCTGTGCTTGTTCTATGTTGTGTTGTATTTTGTACTGTGTGTATTGTGTATATGTGTAGCACACGCTGTTGTGCAGTCGTTCTATGTACAGTTTGTATTTAGTGTATTCCACTGCAAATGAGGAACCCAGGACTTTCACTCACTAGTTCACTTGTTCCAGTGATGTTACAGTAAAAGTGACTTGGTTCTTCTTGAAAAAGCACCAATCCTGTTGTAGTTAGTTGCTGAGCTGATTCTTTCATCCCATATGATTTTCACCTATTTATGCAGCTGGATACACTTTTCACCCCAGGGGTACAGCAGAGGAACTCCTGCTGGCACGTGGGCCATCTAACACGGTGTTAAGCTCAAGGCCGTGCTGTTCCCAAGCCATCTAACACGGTGTTAAGCTCAAGGCCGTGCTGTTCCCAACACCCATTAGTGGATGCGAGTCAGTGCAGATCAGTTAGAGAATTTTGGCCATATCACACAAATAGTATTAGTAGAATAAAATTGGAAAATCAGGCACATATTAAACTTTAAGTGGAAATGAATTCAGCTTTATTGCTGAATTTCCGTAAGCAATGACCATAACTTTAAATATGTCTTTCAATGGAGTAAATTGCTTCAAAATGCATGCAATGGAATAGAATCAGGATCCTACTGCTGAAAAACCATATAGTCTGTGTTAAACTAAAACGTGTACGACACTGTAGCCTTGGTTCCTGTGCCCACCCACCCCCTTATCCTGCTCCGGGGCCCCAGCTACACAGTTGGCTAAACCCCATCTGATGAAACGATGACGTAATGCGTGACCTTTATTTGGAATGAATCAGAAGCAAAGTGGACAATTTCGAGATCATCCACCGTGTGGGGAGATTGTGTTTTTCTATCCGTTTCCACTCAGGAGCGGGAGTGCAGTAGCACCAGAGCACACCACAGAGCAATTTAAAACACCACCCACACTGAGTCACGAACGAAAGGTGTGGTGCTCAAGACTTGTTTAAGGTAAGCATGTTCCTAACAGTAGGGCACCATAACAGATTGAGTAAATCTGCCACGTTTGTAAACAGTAAGGGGGGGGGGGGGGTTCTGGCCTTTACCATTAGGGACTTGTATCTTGAAAAGTGGCTTGTTTTGCGAAAGTCCTGTGCTATAGGGTGATTTTGCTTTTAGTTGAATCTTTTTCCATTTTCCTGTTATCTCTCACGATTTACTGTGCAAGTTTGTTCTTCTCAGTGTCTCATCTTCATTCTTTTGTTGGTTCGAGTGTGACAAGGCTCACAACAAAATCTCTAGCGCAAAACACCAGTTCCCATCACATATTCAACAATTACAGATACAGTGAAACCATTTTCCTTGGATGTAAACAATGATATAAAGAGTTTTTATAAATTGAGTTTGTCACGCAAAGGCCTTACCAAAATCTGCAGTGCCGATTAAGAATAAAGATGCATTACCTCTCTGAAGGTGGCCTTTATAATTGTGCATTATGTACTACAAAACATGATCATTAGAGAATTCCATGAACATGGAAACAAATGTTATGCAATCCAAAAAATACCGAATATTGATGATTTCCAAGAAACCAAATAAACCGAGCCGATCAATGGGCGCGCCGTTTAAAACTGAGACTGTGCCAGACATGACCCCTTCGGAGAGCAAATATTTTTCACCAGGTTCAACAACTGGCGTTTTGTCTCCCTCTGCTGGTTTTGTGCGACACTACAAACAGAAATCAAGCGGGATTAAACAGACGCAAATTTCGATGATAAGATAATTAAGGCAGATTAACATAAAAGCAAAACTGTTAAATCATTATTGTACTGAGGAATGCCAACACCTTCCGAAATGTACTGCTCTGTGTTCAAAACAAGTAAACAATAGTGGTGATCAGGGGCGCCGTAAAGGGGGGAAAAGTTAGGACGATTCCAAGGGCCCTGGAGTGACAGGGGCCTTAAATAATT